>RJWH01000260.1:600000-759092 GCA_004363575.1 Solenodon paradoxus | reverse complement strand
AGAATAACATTATGACAGCAAATATTAAAAGTGGAGAGGAAGAGAAGAGAACAAAAATGTGGATAATTAGAGTGAGTAGAAGACTAATATGCTTTCGAATAAAATTAGGTAGTAAACATAGAACCGTGAATGCTAACTTCAGGGTAACCTAAAAATACATCCCCAGGGAGAAAACGAAGAAGAAAACAAAAGGCAAAAACAATCAAAACACAACTGTACCCATCCAACCTAAAAAAAGAAAGAGAAGAACAAAGACATTATCTGGAGCAACTTACAAAGGACAATTTATAAAATGACACTAAGCAGCTATATATCAATAATCACACTAAATGTTAATGGACTGAACTCACCAGTCAAATGTCTGAGTGACTGAATGGATTAAAAAGCATAACCCAAACTTCTCCTTCATTCAGAAAACCCACCTTCTTCCAAAAGATAAACAAAGTCTCAAAGTCAATGGCTGGAAGACAATCCTACAGTCGAATGGCAACCACAAAAGAGCAGGAACAAGTATATTCACATCAGATAAAACAGACTTTCATCTAAAAAGCATAACAAAAGACATAGATGGACACTATATAATGAGTAAACGATCAATCCAGCAGCAAGACATAATGCTTATTAACATACATGCACTGAGTGAAGGAGTATCAAAATGTATCAAACAAGTATTATTAGACCTAAAGAGAGACATTGACAGCAACACAATAATAATGGGGATCTTCAAACCCCACTTACAACAATGGACAGATCAACCAGGCAGAAAATTAACAGGGAAACATCCACTTTAAATGATGATCTGAAACAGATAAGTCTAATGGACGTATACTGATCACTTCACCCAATGACTACAGATTTACTTTATTCTCAAGCACTCATGGAACATTCTTAAGGACAGATCATATGCTGGAACAGAAACCATCTCTCAACATCTTGCAAAGATTGAAGTCATACCAAGTTTCTTCTCTGACCACAATGGCCTAAAACTGGAAATCAAGCAAAAAAGAACGGTGGAAGACCCTAAACCAATTGGAAACTCAACGATGTGCTCCTGAAGGAATCTTGGGTAAAAGAGGAACTTAAAAAATACTTACAGACAAATAAGAATGAAGACACAAGGTACCAGAATCTATAGGTTACAACAAAAGCAGTACTAAGGGGAAAGCTCTTTGCAATCCAACCCTATCTCAAGAAACAAGAAAAATCACATAAACAAACTAACCCTACATTTAAAACAACTAAAGAAAAAAGAACAATTAAAGCCAAAAATCAGCAGAAGAAAGGAAATAATCAAAATTCGAGCAGATATTAACAAAATAGAAAGCAAAAAGATGATCCAGAAGATCAAACTTGGTTCTTCGAAAAAATAAACAAAATCGACAAGCCCTTGTGTAGACTCACAAAGAAAAAAAGGGAGAAAACTTTTGTAACTAGAATCATAAATGAAAGGGGAGAAGTTACAACAGATACCACAGAAATTCAAAAAATCCTAAGGGACTACTATGAACAGCTGTATGCCACTAAAATGGACAACCATGAGGACATGGACAGATTTCTAGAAAAGTATAGTCTACCAAGACTGAACCCGGAAGAATTGGAAAACCTGAACAGAACAATCACAAGCAAAGAAATTGAAGAAGTTAATCAAAGTCCTCTCCAAAAATAAAAGCGCAGGACCAGAAGGCTTCTCCAATGAGTTCTACCAAACCTTCAGAGAAGAATTAACACCATTCTTCTCAAGCTCTTTCAAAATATTGAAGAACAGAAAATTCTCCCAAATATTTTTTATGAGGCTAACATTACACTGATACCAAAAGCTGACAGAGATGTCACCAAAAAAGAAAATTACAGACCAATATCCCTAATGAACATAGATGCAAAAATTCTCAACAAAATAGAAGCAAACTGAATTCAACAATGCATCCAAAAGATAATCCATCATGAACAAGTGGGATTCATCCCAGGGATGCAAGGATAGTTCAACATATGTAGATCTATTAATGTCATATGCCATATCAACAAGAGCAAAGAGAAAAATTACATAATCATATCAATAGATGTAGAGACCATTTTTGGCAGGATCCAACACCCATTTATGATTTTAAAAAAAAACCTCTGTAAAATGGGAATAAAAGATTCACACCTCAACGTAATAAAGGCCATATATGAAAAGCCCACAGTCAGCATCATAGTCAGTGGTCAAAAATTGAAAGCATCTCCTCTTAGGTCATACACAAGGCAAGGTTGTCCACTCACCCCACTGCTGTTTAGTATTGTACTGGAGGTCTTTGAGCAATTATGCAAGAAAAGGAAATAAAAGAAATCCAAATTGGAAAGGAGGACATAAAACTCTCATTATTTGCCGATGACATGATTATATATATTGAAAATCTCAAAAACTCAATTAAAACTTCTATGACTCATCAATGAATACAGTAAAGTGGCAGGCTACAAATCAATGCACAAAAATCTGTTGCATTCTTATATGCTAACAACATGCTAGAAGAAAACGAATCACAAAAATCACACCATTTAAAATAGAAGTTAAACGAATGAAATACCTGAGCATATAGCTAACAAAGGAAGTAAAAGATCTATACAATAAAAACTACAAGTCCCTGTTAAAAGAAATAAAGGACACAAAGAAATGGAAAGACATCCCTTGTTCGTGGCTGGGAAGAATCAATATCATTAAAATGGCCATCTTATCCAAAGCAAAATATAGGTTTAATACAACCCTCATTAAAATCCCACTGGCTTATTTCCAGGAAATAGAACGAAAGATCTTAAAATTTGTGTGGAACAACAAAAGACCCCAGTTAGCCAAAGAAACCATTAGAAAAAATAACAAATCTGGAGGGATTACACTTCCAGACTTTGAACTATATTACAAAGCAATAGTAATCAAAATGGTATGGTACTGGAATGATAACAGAGGCACAGATCAGGGGAATAGAACTGAATCACCAGAAACTGACCCACTCACATACAGTCAGTTAATCTATGACAAAGGAGCCAAAGAATTAGATGGGAAAAGGAAAGTCTCTTGGACAAATAGTATTGGGAAAACTGTAAAGTCACATGCAAAAGAATGAAAATATACCACTCTTTAAAGCCATTCACAAAAATTAACTCAAAGTGGATTAGAGACTTGAACATAAGACCAGGAACCATAAAGCTCATAGAAGACAACACAGGAAAGACTTTCCATGACATCAAACATAGAGAAGTCTTTGGGGACTCAACTCCACCATCAATGGAAACAAAAAGAAAAATAAACAACTGGGACTACATCAAACTAAGGAGCTTCTTCACAACAGAAGAAAACATCACCAAAACCAAAAGGAAACCTACTAAGTGGGAGAAGATTTTGCATTCAATGTTTCCGACAAAGTTTTAATATCTAAAATATAAAGAACTCATAAGACTCAATAACAGAAAAACAGGCAATCTAGATCAAAAAATGGGAAGAGGAATTGGAGAGACACCTTTGTGAAGAGGATATACAGATGGCCAACAGGCGCATAAAATTATGTTCCTACTTGCTGACTATCAAGGAAATGCAAATTAAAAGAACCTTGAGATATCACCATACACCTGAAAGACTGGTTATTATCCAAAAGTCTGGAAACAACAAATGCTGGTGAGGATGTGGAGAAAAGGGAACACTTGCACTGGTGGTGGGAGTGCAAATTTGTACATGCCTTATGGAGAAGAATTTGGAGATTCCTCAAAAAAATACTTCTTCACCATCTCTATTCCTTCCCACCTGCAAATCTCATATGATCCCATCATTCCACTTCTGTGCATCTACCCAAAAGATACAAAAGCACCCATGCGTAGAGATGTATGTATCCTCATCTTTTTTCAGCCCGATTCACAATAGCTAAGAACTAGAAATTACCTAAGTGCCCAACATCAGATGAATGGTTAAAGATGTGGTACATATATACAACAGAATACTACACAGTCCTTAGAAGAGATAAAACCCTGTCATTTGAATCAACATAGATAGAACTAGAGGGGATTATGCTAAGTGAAACAAGTCAAAAGAAGAGCAAGATACCAGATGACCTCACTCACAGGAGGCATGTAAATAGACAAAACAAAGGAACAGATGGAGCATAACCAACCCTGAAACCTTTGCGACAGAACTGAGGTTACCAAAAGGGAATGGGTCAGGCAGCAGCAAATGGTGGTGGAGCCCACTGGACAATGGAAAAGAACACTTGGTGATCTGGTGGAGAGCAGTGTGTGTTGAAATATATCTAAGAAATGGGGAAGCCATACACAGAAAATTATTTTAATGTGTAGAATAATTAATACAAAAAATTTTTAGAGATTTGAATAAAAATACAAGACTTTAATGTTCATCAAAGAATAATAGATTTTTAGCCAAAAATAAGCAAATCAATGGCTGCAGGAAGAGATGAAGGAGAGAGGGCAAATCAGATAAAGGGGATTAATTGCATACTTAAGGAAAAAATAAAATAGTGATGAATTTACTATATTATATACAGATGTAGACTTACTATGATGTATATCTTAAACATAATATTATAATGCAATATTCCTTCAATAAAATCAATTTACAAAATAAAAAATAATAAATTTTAAGTGGTTAATATGATGAATTTCATACTATGCATATTTTACCATAATTGTTAAAAGGGAAATGAGAGAGAGATGTGTTTCTCAGCATAAGAGACAATGAATGGTCTCCACAGATGACACTGCTTGTGATGTTAAAAAGTATCCTGAATTCCCACACATCAAACACTGCTAACATCTCCATCTTATTTTATTGGTGTTATAATGCACCAAAATAAATTCCTAAGCTCATATATATTAATCATAAACATTAATAAGACAAGTCTGAGCATACAGCTAAGGTTTTTCCTGTCCCATGTAAAACAATCATGTTCAAGTCTGGTCAAGTCATTTAAGGAAGAAAGACCAGAAAATTACTCTGCCTCAAATTCCAGTGGCATGCTCAAAGTGGACTTTCCTCTTCTACTTATATACTTTCTGTTATTCATATCAGGTAGAATATTAGCAATAAAAATTATCCTCAGATATGGTGATTTGCAGGTCAGGGGTGCCCAAAACTCCCATGGCAAACTCTTGAAAGCTCTCTTTTCTCTGAGTTTCCTGTGTTATTGTTAAACCCCATGGCAACGTATTTCCCAACAAGTATGAATTAGCTGGTATGAATTAGCATTCATTGTGATAATCTTGTCTAGTTTTCATATCTCTCCCAAAAATAAGTAGACAAGTTTTAATAATAATTAAATCCTCTAAATCCAGAAGTATTTGGGGAATTAAAAGAACAGTCCACAAATTTCCAGCTGTATAAGTAGAACAAGTGCTTTTCACGGTATTTTCATTCTCAAGAGTCTTTGACGAACTGTGGGTTTCCCAAAATGTACACCAACACTCTAGGAAGCAGCAAACAAAGTCAATGCCATTATGTAAGCCAGAAAAACACCTTTTGTTGTTGTGCTTCACTTAACAAACATGGCTTTAATGAAGTCAAAAGAGCAAGTCAGATGTAGTCAAAAAAGAGGGGAGCAGACTGGAAATGACAAAAGCCTAGCAGTTTGTGTCTAGGCTGCTTATGTGTGTCCAGACTTTTGCAACATGATTTAATTCTGTTCAAGCAGGAAATTCCAGAAGGTTTATGAGAAAACTCAGTTGACTCCAAAGCTGAAATAACTGAAAGAACACCAAATGGTGTGCTCTGGTTACTCAGGTGTTAAGCCTGTGCCTGAGGTGCAGTTCATATGCAGCCCAAAGAACTGGGTGCATGGCCTTGGACCAGGGGGAAGAACTAAAACGAGCAATTACATAAATGAAATGCTTCTTCACCCTTTCTATTCCTCCCTACCTGCTGCCTGCAGGCCTTCATTCCTGCCTTAGAAGAGTGAGAAAGGGAAGGAGAGAGAGAGGGATGGATATAGGAAACAAGAGAAAAGAAGGAAGAGAAGGGAAAAAAAACAACTCTAGATTCATTAATTCAGTCCCAACAAGCTCTAAAAGGAAGTTTTAAAGACTAAGGAAACTCAGTCCTAGGATCTAGGATTGGATAAAGAAGGCTGGATTGTTCACATTCCCTGGGAGGCAAGATAAGATGAAAACAGAGGAAGGACTCTTCAGGTCATGGAATGGCGTGAATGAAAGTGGAAAGTGGTAAAGGGAGAGGGAGATATTGAACCTGGGAACACTTAGCAGAAACGAAAAGAGAATGGATTTTGTTTTGTAGGCCAAGGAAGCCAGTGAAAGTGGCAGATCTGGAGAACCACATTATCTAAGCAGACTCCAGAAAGAGAACTCTGACTCTAAGTGGGTTATAGAAGAAAGACTGAAGGGAGACAGGGACATTATTTGGAAGGCTACCAGATTAGTCAGATATAGTAATATGTTACCAAATTAATTTAGTGACAGAAAGGAAAAAATATTTATTAAATAACGCTTTTATAATACTAGTGACTTGTCAGCAGATTAATTATGGAGAGCAAAGAAGAGAGGGAAGACTTAAATGTGATTAACTTTTCATGCCTGGAGAGCAGGAAAAAACAGAAAGTAGAGACCCTGATCCATTGTGGATAGGAAGGTAAAATGGTGTGGTCACTGTGGAAAAGCAATATGGAGGTTCCTCAAAAAAATTAAAAAATAGAACTACCACATAATCTAGCAATCCAACTTCTGAGTATTTATCCAAAATCACTGGAATCAGAATTTTAAAGAAATCTCTCCACCTTCATGTTCATTGAAGCCAGGTAATCTCTCAGTAGTAAGAGGACATTTGGAGCAGGATGAAAGCCTGATTTTCCAACTATGCACAGGAGGGGTCTCCCTAGAAAACTGGCAGAACTTCTCAATTTCCAGCAATTTGTAAGTGGGGCCTTAGGGCCAGGCATGTGACTGACTTTTCTCACCTAACATTCAAGTAGCAAATTAGGTGAAGTATTTCCCACAGGAGTGAATCTCACTGGCACTTCCTTTCTAGGACACTGTGATGGTTTCTCCCTCCTTCCCCTGAGTCCCTCCTCTTTCTCTGGACTATTCAGAATTTCTTGAGCTGACTTCATGTGGTACAAACTATACACCATAGAAAGAAAAGCAGAAAAGTGATTATTTTAGTTTCTTTCATAATGATTAAGCATCTCCAGATAAAAGATCCCAAAGCATGTTTTGTCTTAGAAACAAAAACAAAAGCCGTGAAAAAGACTCGGTTATTTTCATAGAAGGAGTCTCTACCTCTAGAAATTTGGGGCGGCAGCCTTAAGGGGCTCAACTGTGGTGTTGGTGTGGCTCTGAGCTCTTATTAAAATTGATAATGTGATCTAACCAGAAGGTGTATTTAAAGTGTTGGTAGGATAAAAGGATACATAGATATTCTGGCACTCTGTCACTAAGTCTGCCACCGCCCCAATTAGAAAGCTGTATCCTTTTAGAAAGATAGAGGTCATTCTTAAGCAGCAATTTAAAAAGTGGAGTATCACCATCAATAATAATACCTAATATGTATAATTTGCTTCATAATTTTTATCTAGCAACACCACCTCCATGAAATCATTTGTCTTACATATAAGACTTTGAGTTTGATGATATTATTCTGGGTTCACAGATAAAGAAATTGAGTGTAGAGAGATAATAGACTTCCCTTACAGTTACATAACTGATAATAATAACCACAGTTGCATAATTTTTAAGTATTCAGGCTAATTTTAAAAAGATCAATATGAGAAAGTGTTTGTCAGAATAGTTGGCACATAGTAGGCTTCAACACATTTAGTTGTCTCTTCTCCTGGTATGTAGTTTCATCTCTGCGATGCTGTTAAAACAGGAGTCACCTTCCCTTGTCACAGATGAACAAATTATGCTTCAAATAAACATTTGACTTGTCCAAAGTAGGACACTTAACAAGTGACCACATCAGGATTTGAAATAGCTTAGTTTTTAGCAGCTTCAAATTAATAATTCAGTTTAAATCTATGCCCAAGAAAGCTTTCATATAACTGCTAAATTATTTTAGAATTACCTAGTATTTCAACCACTGGCCCTCAACATAAGCACATGCCCTGTTTCTGAAATGTGATAGGGCCAGTCACTGTTTCTACAGCTCCTTTGAGAGAAAAGTAGTTTCAAAACACCCCACCATTGCAGCATCAAAAGTGCGTGTGTTTGAGTTCTGAAATACTTATGCCAAGGCAAATAGAAAGAAATGGTTCTTACACCACAGACGTTCACTTCCTCCTCTGTGGAGGATCAGCCTGCTGACAGAGCAAGGCAGCAGGAGGGGCTGTGTCTGGAGCTAGTAAATGCCCCCTTACCCTAGGGCGTGCCCTAACTTCAGACCTCAGGCTGTGGTGACTCAACAGGCAGAAGGGAGGCCTTAATTAATGAAAATGATAGGGTAGTATAGGAAGTCTTCATGAGTCAGTAAGCATTTCTACTTCTCTCTGAGTCAGTCCCAGTCATAGCCAAGACTGAATTAGGACAGGTTTTTAAAAAGGGCACAGGGAACCTCATCTTCAACAATCAATGTGGAAGCAGGAAAGTCCTCAGCCAGGAAGAAATAATTACAAGTTGTGCTTTAACTATGTGTGGAGGTGATTGCAGAGGCTAGAAGGATGGTGCCCCAGTCCAAGAGCACAGTTGCCTGACCAGATAACAGGCATACACGGACCTGTGCATGACAGAGGGATCAGTCACTGGGCACTGAGCCTTCAGGGATGAACATGATAACCAGGGCAGGCACTAAAACTCAGGTGTTTGAGAGGGTGTTGAGAGAAAAACAAAATAAACAAATAAATAAAGATGCTTCTTCCTCTCCTCTCTCTTGCTTCCTTCCTTGCTCTCTTTAAAATTAATAAAAAGACAACCAGGGGTCAGGCCACCCCGTTTGGTCAGAAGCAGACCTGGCCAGGAGGAATTCCCTGAAAGATCAGACATGCAAGTCAGGTGACTGCTCAGGCCTGAGGACCAGCAGAGAGCCCTCGCTCTCCTCCTCTCAGGAAAAGGAGTCAATGAGAGAGAAGAGAAAGAGGGAGACAAAAGGGGATCAAGGGAGAGAGAGGGAAGGAGTGTTGAGACGTTATTCCCAGGAGAGAGCTCCCTCAGGAAAATCAGTGCAGGATGGTGTCCATCTGGGGCATAGCTATCTTTCTGTTTCCCCTCTTTATCTAAATGTAAGCTTTTGCCAGCTATCCATGTTCCCTTATTCACCTTTGTTTCTGGGCATTTAAGAAGAGAATCACTTCATGTTAAGTACTCAGTGTTGTTTGAGTAAGTGGAATAGGAAGCGGGCAGGAACACCTCTTTCCAGAATTTAGAGTTGGATCGCTTGTTCTCCTGTTGCATGGGCATAGGCTAGAATTCCTGGCCAAAGAGATACAAAGATGCATGCGTCTTTATTTCAACCCTCAAAATTTAAATAGTTTCATTTTATAAGTTATTGAGAGGAAACCTGATTATTCTAAGAGACAAAATCAAGCAGAGAGTTTTCAGAAAACTCCTTTTATTTCTTGAACTCAGGGGTCCTTCAGAAACATGTATGTGGCACCTAAAAGAGTCAAATTCATGGACAGAAAATGCAATGGTGGCTGCCAGGGGCTGGGTGGCGACGAGATGATCCTCTTGTTTTCTCAGCCCTTGAGGGCCAGGTTTAACCCTCTATTTGCCAACAATCTCTGAGGGCTCAGCAGATTATAGGGTCCCACCAGCCACCTCCCAGGCAACCCATCCAGGAGGCTGGGACCACAAGGGCTAGTTCCTAGCCAAGTGCTGTGAACACACTCCATTCACTGCTATATCCCCTTCTCTAGCTCTTCACCAGCAACACTGACATTCAGTGACCATACCCATCTCTCCAGAATGTGGAGAGGTGACCATTCTTCCCTCTCTGACAAGTATTTCAAGGGTGAAGTCTGAAGCACTTCTGAGCGAGTGAAGTAAAACATTAGACTAAAGAACATTCCCATTTGTTCCATTCTGTACAGATTACACAAAGTATCCCCTGGGATTGTGATCCACAGCCTAATCTGGCTACACCATGCTCATGAAGCGCCATTGTCATGCAGCTTCTAAAATACAGTTTTTTTCTCATTGTAACAACTCTGAAATAAAGAACTGTGTTGGTGGTATCTTACCATCATAATCATAGTTTTTATTTCAATGGTTCATAAGTAATGGTACATCTTATGATCAATGGTATTTTAGATTCGATGTAGCACAGTCTGCTCATTTATTTTCCTGTTTAATGACTCTCATTAGACTGTAAGTTGCAGGAGAGTGAAGACCGACTCAGGTCTTCACCACTGCACCCTCAGGCCTCACTCAGTCTCTGACATAGCAGATGCACTCATCAGTTATTTGGTGAACTGACGAATTATAAGTTCTTCCAGGCAGCTGCTCAATATGTTGCTTTCAAGGAACCCCCCTGAGTTCGGAGAGCAGTCCTACCTGCACTCACACCCTTGCTGAACGGATGATGTTCAGGCTAAATCACACCTCTGCCCTAACTGGTCTGTGCTCTCTGACAAAAATAAAAGGGTTGAATGTGTCTTCTTCTTTTAGAGGAAAAGACAAGGCAAGCACTGTCAGGAAACTCCAGTGACATGTTTTCTTTTCCTTGACAATTAACTGACCTGGTTTTTCCAAACAGAATGCCATTTTCTGAAATATACACATACAGTATCTGTTATTTGGCCTTTGTAGCTGTACACTCGACCTTCAATATGCCACATGGGACACGGACTTGACAGTAATGCCACTTTCTTTCTCAGGATGGTTGATGAAATTATCTGTTAAGAAAATGAAGCTATGTTATACTCCTGGTAGCTGCTACCCATTTATAAACTTACTGTCCCTACATATCAGAGAAAATGAATCTAGAATAAGCAGGAAATTAAACTTGTCCTCTTGGGAGGGATCATTGAGTTTCTACTCTGAATACAACAGAGGAAGAGCTCCGGCCAGATCAGCACAGACAAATTCTTAGCATCTGCCCTGCTGATGATAAAAGGGATTTTCCAGAGAGACAAAGAGGAGAAAGAGAATGACATGGATTCAGCTTAAGAGAGACAAGGTATTTTCACTTGTACCTGCTTCTTCCTTACCCAGACTAAAATATGAAGTAAATGCTGTGAAGGGTAGACAACCTGTCAGCAGGAATTCATCAGGAAGACTTACCTGTCAACATCTCTGCAATCCATCACATTTGGAGGTGGGGCAAAAGATGTGGGTGACGGGTGAAGAAGAAGATTCAAAGATAAGGACTTAGGCAGGGAAACAAGAAATGCTAAGTTGGGCACATGTAAAATTAAAATGAGAGGACTGGAAAAGGTAAGCGAGGGGGGAAAATGTAGCCAGTAGAAACCTAGAAGGAAACGAACAGAAAATAAATAAAATACAGGTAACCAATTGAACAAAGCCTGTTTAATCAACACCACAGCAGCTGTGCCTCCAAGCCTCTGTTTTACAGTTTTATGATTATACAGTCCTTCCTCTAAGAACAAAGGTTAATTTAAGGATAAGGAGCAGGAAGTTCAGGGCATACCTGTCTCTCCTCTACGCCAGTTTCACTCAATGCTCAGTGGGCAGAGTCAAGTCTCAGCCCCAAGTCTCCCACAGGTGATTCAGTGACACATCCTCCTCCTGCACATTATACAGGTGGTTGAGATGTTCTTTTGACAAGTTTACAAAATCAACTGGGTCATCAAATAGGTTTTATTTAATACTTTGACATCCTATGCTAATATACCAAGTCTTAATTAGATCTGAACTCATCCCTTCCTTCCAGAAGACCATATTCCATAATCTCTGCACAGATGCTACCCCTTCAGAGACACATCCCCACACCAAATATCCCAGGTACCTCTACCACCTTACCCTGTAAGGTTTCCAGCACTGGAAACTGCCTCATCTTGAAGCCAGCCACGTCTCAGCAACTCTGGGAGGGTATATGTAATGGAGGGAAACAAAAGTCATTGACAAGTAGCTTTTATTCATAAGTCATAGTCCCTTTACAGGGCACACAAAGCCAGTCTAAACTTCTTAGCAAAAAGATATCATATTCTGCTATTTAATAGCAAGGACTTGGGAGCAGCAGACTCATGGTAACATCTTAGCTGTGCCACTTGCCAGCTGAGTGACCTTCAGCAAATTAATTAACCCTTCTGAGTCCCCTGTTTCTTCACAGAAAACTCGAGATCCTATAAATCTCACTGGATCACTGTGAGGATTAAGCAAGCTAATGTGTGTATATTTCTCAGCCCCAGAGTCTGTCATATAGTAATATGCAAATGGACTAAAAATATTCTATGTCCTTTCTCTTAGTGAAATATCCCTAGCCGCATCATCCATTGCTCATATTTTGTGGTTTCAGTTCTTGCTTCATTCTTTTAAATGAGTGGTATTTCATTTAAATTGTTTCTTGATTTAATTATATTCACAGATAAGCAAGTTCCTTTGAAATGCAGTCCATACAGCTTAGGGTGGAGACATCACACCTCTTTGCCTGGATGCTGGTCTTTAGTAACCGTACCTCTGTGAATACAAGACTGCTTCCTTCAATACTATCCAATGAACACATATGGACATGTGCTACTATCATGCCTGGATTCATTATTTGTGATATTCAGCATGTTTAATGACATAAAAGAGGAATGTGTGCTTACATCTCTTAAAAGGCGTCTTTCTTTGTGATTTGACCATCATCCCAGACTGAACGAGGCCTGAGACTCCTCAAACTGTCAGGAGTTTGAACAGAGTGAAAGGATTTTGGACAACAGACCTAGCAAGAATGCTGATGCTGGCTCTGGGCTCGGGGACCCACAGGTGTGGAAAATGAGTGCTTTCTTGACAGAGCTGTAGACAGTGCCCCCAGGAAAATGGAATTCATAGAAGCAAGTATTGAGGAAGGCCATGTTTGCAGTGGGTCATAAAACACCAGGGAGAGGCTTGTTATGGGTGTCACTGGTGATGGGGGAAGGCAGACAAGGGCAAGAAGGAAGTGTAGCCCTGTCTGCGGGTAAAAATGAATGATCCTTGGACTTGGCCAAATATGACAAGAATGAGGGTAGAGTGGGTTTGATAGAACTTTAGCTTCCAAAGGGGTTTCAGTTATAAAACTGTGGCCTCCGCTGGTGGGACTCTGATTTTTCCCAGTGAACAGAGAGAGGTGACTGATTAGCCCCTAAGGCCATTGGATGACATTCTGCTTACCAGCTGTTTGAAGGGGACAGATAGAATTCCAATGATAGCTTTAAAAGTGTTAACCTCAATACTGAGGGAGACAAACTGAGTAAGGACCCGTGACTACAGCCACTTGCCTAAATTATTCAGGTTCACATATAACCAGGCTGCCTCTGCACACATTCTCTAATACACACCAGGTACAGCACTCATCTGAACAAATCACATGTGCTATAACTGGGAAGTGTAAAGGAGCTGAAACAGAAAACAACCCCTTAAAATAAATCTCTCCTGAGACAAATTCTGAGGGTTCACTGAACTGCACAGATCACTCTCTTATTTCTTCTCCCTGCAAGACTTCAGTCTGAGAAACACAAACTGTTTTCCATGAAAGAATTTTATCGTCTTTAAGTCATTTATCCTTCCTCTGTCTTGATGTCCCAAATTTTCAAATAGACAAAATAACACAATAACAACATCCCAGAACCTATTATAGTGATGTCCATCATCCCAGAACCACAGGTAACCTGCAACTTAGCACTGCTAATGCTGTTCCTTTCTAGATGGTACCAAGACTTTTCCTTATTTATAAATGAGTAGACTTATTCATAAATGAGTAGACCTCAGAAATCTCACAGTGTTCATCAGAAAGTACTATGTTTATAGTGCAAAGATTTGGAATGGAAAGCTATTTACCAGGGGTGGAAAATGTTTGCAAAACATTTCATCTCTCCAAACCTTAATTTCTTCCTCAGTAAAATAGAAGTGACTCCTATAATTCTTTCTTCACATATTTGTTGTGAGATTCATGTGAGATCAAGCACTTGCAAAACTTCAAGACACCAAACAGTTGTTAACAGTTGCATTATTATTATCAGAAATAAGTCCATTCTCGACCAAGAGTTTATTTCTGAAATAAACTTTATTTATGAATGTATGAAATACCAAAAAGAAATCTGTGCTATCTGATGATAATTAGCATTCTTGCTGGTCCACAGTTTTATCAGGTTTGCGTCTTAATCCCCCATAGTTCCATTCACATTTTTAGAAGTCATATAGAAAGTGGGGGGTTCAGTTTTTAAATTATTATAAAATACACATAACATAAAATTCACCATTTAAACCATGTTAAGTGTATAGTTCAGTGATATTAAATATACACACATTATTGTATAGCCATCACCACCATCCATTCTCTTAGCTATTTTATCTTGTTAAACTGAAATTCTACACCCATTAAACATTAACTTTCCAACTCCTCTCTCCCAGCCCTAGCCAACCACCATTCATTCTATTTTCTGTCTCTGTGATTTGATGACTAGATACCTCATATAAACAGAAAAATTCAGTGTTTATATTTTTGTGACTGACTTGTTTCACTTAGCATACTCTCTTCAAAGTTAATCCATATTGCAGTACATCGCAGAATTTCCTTTTTTAAGGCTAACTAAAATTCCATTGTTAAGTACATAGCACATTTTGTTCAACCTGTCAGTAGACACTTAGATTTGCTCTACATTTTAGCTGTGGTGAATAATGCTGCTATGAAAATGAATGTACCAATATCTCTTTAAGATCTTACTTTTATGTTTTTGGGGCTATGTATCCAGAAGTGAAATTGCTGGATCTTATACTGTAGAAGTGCCCTACTGTTTTCCCCAGTGGCATGCTATTTTACCTTCCCACCAACAATGGGAATCCAATTTCTCCACATCCTTACTCATACAGATTGTTTTCTGTTTTGTTTTGCTTTAAATATATATATATATTATATTTTTATTTGCATTTCCCTACTGAATAGTGATGCTGAGCATCTTTTTATGTTCTTATTGGCCATTCACATATCTTTTCTGTAGCAATGTTTTTTGTAGAAATGTTTCAGTCAAAACTCTTTGCCCATTTTTTGATCAGGCTCTTTGTTTTTGTTGTTAAGTTGTAGGAGCTCACTGAATATTCTGGCTACAAACTGTCACATCTATGATTTGAAAATATTTTCTCCCATTTTTTGGATTGCCTTTTTACTCTGTCGATAGTGTCTTTTGGTGTACAAAAATGTGTTACTTCACAAAATCCAATTGCTGATTTTCCTTTTGGTACCGGTGCCTTTGGTGTCATAGCCAAGAAATTATTGTCAAATCCATGTCCTGAATCCTTTTCCTACATTTTCTTCTGTGAGTTTTATTGTTTTTAGGTCTTAAATTTAGGTCTCTAATGCATTTTGAGTTAGTTATTTTTTATAAAAAATGTTTAGGAGAGGAAGAAAGGGAGAGGAGGAAAAATATTTTGAGGAAACAATGGTAGGAAGGAAGAGGAAAATGAAGCATTTTCATTTGTTTGAGGGGTCATGAAGCCATTGGGCTTTACATGGTCTACACCCCAGCCACAGGTCTACACTCAAGCCACCAGGGCACAACAAGTTACTTTGTATATATAGTGTTAGATAAGAGTCCCAACTTCATTCCTTTACATGTTGTATATCTAGTTTTCCCAGGACCATTTGCTGAAGAGACCGTCTTTTCCCTATTGAATGGTCTTGTCATCCTTGTCAAAATCTTTTGACAGTATATGTGAGGGCTTAGTTCTGGACTCTAATCTATCCCATTGGTCTATAAATCTGTCTTTATACCAATATCACACTCTTTTGATTACTGTAGCTTTACAGTAAGTGTTGAAATCAAGATGTATTAGTCCTCCAGTTTTGTTTTTTCAAGTTTATTTTAGCTATTCAGATTACTTGGAGATTCCATATTAATTTTAGGATGGGATTTTCTATTTTGGAAAAAAATCACTGGAATTTTTTAGATTGCATTGGAGCTAAAGATCATTTGGGTGTTGTATTGACATTTTAACAATATTGTCTCCCAATCTCTGAACATAGGATGTATTTCTGTTTATGTATACCTTCTTTAATTTCTTTTAACAATGTTTTATTGTTTTTGTTGTATGTTTTAACCTTTTTTGGCTAAGTAGATTCCTAAGTATTTTATTCTTTACAAGACTATTCAAGTGGAATTGATTTTGTAATTTCCTTTTCACATATTTTAATAGTCTGTCCATAGCAATACAACTGTTTTTGTATGTTGACTTTATCCTGCTACTTTGCTGAATTTATTAGTCCTAATAGTTTTTTGGAGGAGCCTTTAGGTTTTTCTGCCTATAAGCTAATATCATCTGCAAAGAGAGATAAGTTACTACTAATTTTTCAATTAGGATAACTTTTATTTCTTTTTCTTGTCATTACTCTTCTAGAACTATCAACACTTTGCTGAATACAAGAGTTGAAAGTGAACATCCTTGCTTCATTCCAGATTGTAGAGAAAAAGTTTTCACTTTTTTACCATAGAGTATATTTTCTCTGTGGTTATCATATATGCGTTTTACTGTGTTGAGGCATTTTCCTTCAATTCCTAGTTTGTTCTGCCTTTTTGAAAGAGTATTGAATTTCGCTGAATGCTCATTCTCCATCAGTTGAGATATCAAATGGCTTCTATTGATGAAGTATATTACATTGATCAATTTTCAGATGTTGAACCATTCTTGCATTCCTGGAATAAATCCAACTTGGTCATGGTGTATAATACTTTTAATAAGCTTTTGAATTCAGTTTGAGGGTATTTTGCTGAGAATTTCAGCATCAATGTTCATAAGAAATATTAGTGTTTCATTTTCTTGTGGTATTTTTGTGTAGTTTTGGTAGCAGAATAATGCTGGCTTCATAGAATGAGTTAGGAAGAATTCCCTCCTCTTCGATTTTTTGGAAAAGTTTTGGAAGGATTAGTTATTTAAATGTTCAGTTGAATTCACCAATGAAAGTGTCAGGTTCAGGCCTTTTCTAGGTGTAGATTTTTGATTTTTGATTTACTCTCCTTAGTAGTTATAGATCTCTTCAGATTTTCTAATTTTTCATGATTTAATCTTGACAGGTTTTGTGTTTCTTGAAGTGTTTCCATTTCATTTAGAGTGTCCAATTTGTTGGTGTAGAATTATTCATAGCAGACTTTCAAAATCGCCCCTCTTTTTTTAAGTAAAGGTGCAGGCAGGAACGAAGGCAAGTAGGCAGAGGGGAAGGGGAAAAGAGAGAGGAGGAAGAAGTATTTACTTATTTTTATTTAGTCGTTCATCTTGGTTATCTCCCCACCTGCTGCCACCACCCCTGGTCACAAATCGTGGTCCCTGCAATGTATGTGGACTGTGCCAGCCAGAGTCCATGGACTCGACTGCTAAACCACCACAACTCAATTTAAAATCTTTTTTTATTTTTGTAGATTTAGCAGTAATGTTCACACTTTTATTTCTGATTTTAGTAATTTGAGACTTCTCTTTTTTTTTCCATTTAATTAAAGGTTTGTCAATGTTATTGATCTCTTTAAAAAATAATTTTTGGTATTTTTGGTTTGGTTTCACAAGTAAATATTTTATTTTTTGAACAAGAAAAAATGGAATAAATAACAAAATAAGGCATGCCCTGGTGGAGGAGCACTTGGGTCAGTCACCTCTCACAGGCCACATATGCCCAAGTTGGGATGCCAGGTCCGAGGGGTAAACAACCAGTGTGAACAACTAAATAAAAAATAAAATGTTTTTTTCTGCCTTATTCCTATTTGCACCTTTTCTTTATTAAAAAAAAAAAAAATCCCCCACATTAAAAATAATAATAATGCATTTTTTTAAATAATGAAACATGAACTTCCTCTACTACTTTAGCCTACTTTCCTTCCCCACCTTCTGGTAACCTTAGTTCTTCTGTCAAAGTCCGAATCCAAAGGTTTATTCTAACTTGATCCTATCAGTTCATTTGCATTATTTCTTCATATACCAGATATAGGTAAAATCATGCAATGTTTATCTCTCTATTTCTAATTTAGTTCACTCAGCAAAATACCCTCAAGTTCCCTCTGTATTGTCTCAAATGGCATTTTTCCCATTTTTTATAGCTGAATAGTATTCCATATCTTCCTTATTCATTCACCCATTGATGGACACTTAGGTTGATTCCCTATCTTGGCTATTATAAATAGTGCTACAATAGACACAAAGGGGCATACATCTTTTGAATTAATATTTTCATATTCACTGGATAGATACCAAGAAGCAGGGTTGTTGACTCACACAGAAGTTCTACTTTTAATTTTTTTTTAAAGTGCAGGCATGGAGAGGAAGAAGCATTTTATGTTTATTGATTTGTTCACACTGGTTGTTCCCACTGGATTCAGGACTCAAACCCAGGGGCAAGTGGCCTGAGCTCCTTCAAAGGCAATTGACCCAAACTCTACTCCACTAGTGCATACCTATTTTTAATTTTTTGAGGACTCTCCATATTGCTTTCCAAAGTGACTGCACCAGGCCGCACTTCTACCAACAGTGCATGAGCGTTCCTATCTCTCCACAGCTTCCCTAATACCTGCTGTTTCTTATCTTCTTAATTTAAGCCATACTCTCTGATGTGAGGTGATCTCTCACTGTGGTTTTGATTTGCATTTCTGCAAAAAATAAGTGATAAAGAGCATGTTTTTGTACCTGTTGACCAACTGCATATCCTCATTAGAGAGATGTCTATTCAGATCTTTTGCCCATTTTTTCATTGATTTGTTTTGTTTTTGTTAAGTTGTATAAGTTCTTTATATTTCGTCATCATATGTTTTATGTGCAAATACTTCTCCCATTCAATAGGATATCTTTTTATTCTTATGACTGTCTCTTTAGTTGTACAAAACCTTTTTAGTTTCATATAGTACCATTTTTTTTTATTTTACTTCCCTTGCCATTGGAACTGAGTCCCCAAAGATTTGTCTAAGGATGATATCATAAAATGTATTATCCTTATCTTCTTCTATATATTTGTCGTTTCTGGTCTTGTGTGCAGACCTTTAATCCATTTTGTAATAATTTTCCTTGTGGTATTAGAAAGTGCTCCAATTTCATTCTTTTGAATGTGGTTGTACACTTTTCCCAATACCACTTGTTGAAAGAATTTTCCTTTCTCCAGTGCATGCTCATGACACCAAATTAACTGACCATATTCACATGGACTTATTTCTGGGCTCTCAATTCTACTCTATTGATCTATGTATCTGTTTTTATTCCAACACTGTAGTATGGTAATTGCTGTCACTTTGCAGTACATTTTGAAGTTGAGGAGCATGATGCCTCCATTTTTCTGGGTTTTTTTCTCTTAGAACTGCTTCAGCAACTTGGAGCCCTTTGTGGTTCCACACAAATTTTATTGTTATATAAGTTTTGTTATTTTGAAAAACGTCTATTTCTATTTCATTTATTTCTGCTCTAATTGTTATTAATGCCTTCCTGTAGCTAGCTTTGGGTTTCGTTTG
The DNA here is from genome assembly GCA_004363575.1 of Solenodon paradoxus. NCBI lineage: Eukaryota > Metazoa > Chordata > Mammalia > Eulipotyphla > Solenodontidae > Solenodon > Solenodon paradoxus. Next base: position 739,563 of record RJWH01000260.1, on the reverse strand, counting down.
TTTTTCTTTTTTTCTAGTTCTTCCTTCATTCACATTTGTGCACAGCTCCACAAAGCCCACTGTTCTTCCACAATATGGCATTCTTCTTCTTCCTTCTCTGGGCATTTTTTCCAGTATGCTTCCCCCAGCCCCACTTCATCCCAGTTAGTCAAGGAAGGGATTACGGATATTTAGAAAATGTGTATCAAAAGAAAAGAAAAAGTGGATGCAAAGGAACTTTCCATCAGATTAATAAAATTTTTCTAATACAACGCACAGCTTTCCCCCCAAAAGAATTCAATTAATGCACTAAATGCTTCTATTAGTTGAATATAACCATTTCTCTAAGAATAATGTAATGCTTAAGGTTTTCATAAATATGTTGCAGTTACAATATTAATCAAGTCTGATTTCTTTGTCTTATCAACATGTTTACAAAGCAAACTCCCATAGGAGATGGAATCTCAAATTATAGAATTAACGTTCTGCAACAAAGAAAATAAGATTCTTCTTACTGCATATTCTGTTGAAAAATGTTATCATTCCAGTGTTCTGGTTTAAAATTTTTTGCTACTTTAAATTTGGGCAAGATTACATCCTAGCAGAATCCTTTTTTCAGTCCAGTCCAGTCGTTCTAGCTCTACTTCTACTGATCTACTTGCAGTGATATCTCTGCTGCTCTCTGTCTGATTGTCCATTTTCTGATATCAAGTAAATTATCCAACAAGAGTTGGATATACAACTGCACGGTCTGATTTGATGGGGAAATCATGAAGATTGACATTCTGCCATCTGGGGCAGATCTAGTGCTAAATTTAGAAGCAGAAAACTCCTTTCTACATTCCTTCCCCTTTGCACTGTAACCTCTGTTGTATATACCCACTAGAAACTAGAATTGTAGATTTTTAAACCTTTATCAGTACCAGGAAAACATTCTTTAGATTCTCCTCCTACCCTACATTCGTTCTACGCTAGTCGTGCAGTAAGAAGTGAATGGATCAGACTAGCTTAGCTGGGGTCTGCGGAGCAGGTAGGAGGGAATGTGCGGCAGCAGCTCAATGTTTACTCTTCACACTGGTTTGAAGATCTTAAGATGACAGTTTATTCAAGATACTCATTCCACTTAATGTGGATGGCTAAGGTTTCAGCTCTAAAGAAAGCATAAAACACTAGCAATAATTCTTTGTATTAAACACAGGCATGGTACTTCCCCATAAGGCCACTGTACTGGGGAGCATTAAAGAGGTTCTTCCCTGGGTGATTGACAGTAATGTTTCTCAGAGTAAAGGGCTCCTAAAGGCCCTTGGCAAAATACTGGTCTGGAGTAGAGTTTACATATGTGATACTTGCTGTAAACTTCATTTAATCAATAGGCAAATTTTAAAAGAGAAAATCAAGGAATTAAACTTGTTATGAAATTCAGCAAAGAATTACACAAATGTAGGCTTTCACGACAAAAAGTGAGTTCCTGGTGCACCCTGGTGGAGGCAGTAGTTAGGTCAATCTCCTTTGAAGGAGTGCAGGTTACATACTCCTGGATTCAAGTCTCAGGTCCAGGGGCAGACAACCAGTTTAAACACCTAAATAAAAATTAAAAAAAAAAAATTCTTCTTCCTACTCTCTCTTCCTGCCAAACTACTCACCTTCATTCCTGCCTGTACTTTTCCTTTAAAAAAGAAAAAGAAAAAGAAAAGAAAGATTCCTGCTCCTGATTTCTCCAAGGATACTTAACTTACCTCCACCATGTGTCTGATTATGGTTTTTAAGAAATGTTTACAGGTGGCCTATCAGAATCTGCACACAGTCCACATACATTCCAAGGACCTGGGTTCATGGGGTGAGGGGGAGACCAAGGTGCATAACCAAGATAAAAATAAATAAAAATACTTCTTACTTCTCTCTCTTCCGGCCTGCTTGCTTACCCACCTTCAATCTTGCCTATATTCCTTTAAAAAAAATGTATACAAAACATTTACTCTGTTTTTTATAACTTTGATTTCAGGTTGCAAAGATTTAATCTATAGCAGGAAGTTCTCAGTTTTGTCATTTTCTTTACTGTTATGTAATCAACTAACTTGTTGCTTTTATGTGTATTTAAGCATGAGGTTTAATTTACACATTTATTTTAATGTTTTTTTTAATAAAAGTGACTAATTTTGTTGTATTAAAAATAAATGCATAAATTAGTCTGCTTTTTATTTGCTACCATTGTCTTTTTATAAAGTAGATTGTATTTCAAATAGTCATTTGTAAATCAATACTTGGTAATACAGAACAAATAAATTTTAAATCTTTCCAACAGACAGAGATGAGCACAGATCTCAGCACAACAACAAAAAACCCATAGCCCTCTGTACATTGTTCAATAAATAGTAGTTGAATTAACTTACAAAACTATATAAAACATATGTATAACCCACAAAGTAATTTAAATAGTATTCATCGCCAATTAGCGTAATAAGTTCTAAAAGCACTGTCTACTAATTTTAACTAAAAGGAAAAAACACAAGGAACAGGCATTTTTAATGCATCTTAAACGGGTGCTTAAAGAAAAGCACCATTAGAGATTTTTCCAGAAGTGACACTAGCAGGGAGGTCCACAGCACCCCAGCAACTCAGAAACAATGCTGACTACATTGAGAGGATCCCCAGAGGAAGTGCATGCATCTGAGAATCTTAAGGTGGATCTAGAGAGGCCAGTGTGGGATAACAGCAGCAGGTTGGCAGTGGGGTGGCGGCAGCTGTGGCTGTAACTGCTCAACAGGCAGGAGAGGCAGCAGGAACCAACCCACAGGGCAGCAGGCCCAGCCTTGAATACCAGAATCAAACATTGCCAGTGGAACATATACTCGGATTGCGGGAAACCCAAAGAGAAGGGGCTTGATCAGGCTCTCTGTCTCCACACAGACTGGAAGCACAGCAAAGAGGACAGGGGAGAGGACTGCACTCCTCCTCGCCCACCCCTTGGGACACTGGTTCTCCCTGAGAGGAGCTCCAGTAGCACAGTCTGTGGGCTGCTGGACTCAGTTTTGAGGGCTCAGACAGGAGGGCAGGTCCAGGTGATACCGGTAGGAACCAGCTCCTCCACTCCTGCCAGACTGCATGATTTCGTGTATATACACAATGGAGTACTAGTTAATTACCAACAAGAAGAAATTCTGCCATTTGCAGCAACAGGGATGAAATTGGAGGGAATTATGCTTAGTGAGGGATGTCAGAAGGAGAAAGACATCGTACAATATCACTCATAAGAGGTAAATAGAGATACCATGCAAACAAATTCGTTAAATCAAACAAAAAATAGACTTCTAGTCAAAAATAAAAGCAAATCAGAGACTGCAGGAAGTGGGTAGGCAGATGAGGTCAAGGGAATTGAGTAATTGTAGCGTGAAGGAAAAGCTGAAATAGTGGTGAACTCTATTTCTTATATACAGATGTTGATTTATTATGATGTGTGCTTTAAACCTATGTAATTTTATAAAGCAATGTTCCTTCAATAAAAAAAAATGACATTTTAAAAACAAAGGAAGAAAAAATGTAAAAGTCCCATTAAAATTTGTCTTCATATAATAACAAACAAGATTACTGTGTTTACTCTCGACTTCCACATTCAGGAAGAACATACATGTTCAGAAAGTATTAGCTCAACTTCCATCATGCAACAAAGCACAAAATTTGACTCGAGGCCCTGAAAAGCAGTTCCATAAATTACCGCCAGGGGGAACTCTAGTCAAGCACATCATAGGAGCTGGTAGAGACGAGGGAAGAGCAGGATGTTGTGTCTCTCCCCAGAACCCAAGAGTGAGAATTGCCTAGCTCAGAGAGCAACAGAGCAGTCAAGTTCCTGCATACCCCTTTTGCTAGAAATGTTCCTACAATATGGAATGTGACCTATCCATTGAGAATTCATATCTAATTGCAATTTGGTATGTGTGCACCTATGTATATATTTCCCTCTGAAATGACCCTAAACACAATCTTTCTTGATAACAAACAAGAAGCAAATGATCTCTGCAACAACTGGTACAGCTCAGTGGCTCAGTCACCTGAGGTGGCTAAGGTGGAGACCATGTAAAGTCCAAGAGCTACAAATAAAAATTAAGCCATAGAGTTAATGCCTTACTTATCTACCTAGAAAATATGCAATAAGACACGTGTAAAAGAACCACTGCTTTCTTACTTTTATTCTCATTAAATGATACTTAATACCATTAAATGACTTTATCATGATTAAACTTTGTTGTAGCAAAATATCCATAAAATTTACCATTTTAATCGTACAGTTCTATGGCATTAAATACATTCATATTGTTCTACAACCTTAACTACACCACCATTGATGACAGAAATGCTTCATCTTTTCAAACTGAAACTGGTCCTACTAAACACTAATGTCACCATTCCTTCCTCACCTCAGCATCTGGCAACCACCATTCTACCTTCTGTCTCTATCATAGTGCCTACTCTAGGTACCTCATATAAGTGGAATCATACTGTACTTTTTTTTTGAAGGGGGAGTTGTTCATGTGGTTTTTTTTATTAGTTTATTTTACTTACCATAACGTCCATAAATCATCTTTATCATAGCATGTCAGAATTTTCTTATTCTTTATAGCTAAGTAATATTCCATTATATTATATATTATAGACCACATTTCATTTATGTATTCCTCTGTGTATTGGACACTCAGGTGGTTTTCACTTTTGACTATTGTGGGTGTGCAAACACTGGTTTGAGTTGTACAATATCATTTTTTAAAAGGAAAGTTGAAGGCAGGAAGAGAGAGTAGGAAGAAATATTTAATTACTTTATTTGGTTGTTCTTCTTGGTTCCCACCCCACCTCTGCGTCCTTGGGATGTATGTGTACTATGTCTGGTGACCTTACCCACTAAGCCACAAGGGCGTGCCTACAATATCATTTTAAATCTACATTTTAATGAAGATTTTAAAATCACTGCAACATCGTTTCCATTTTTTTACCCTTGAAATACCAATAACAGAGTTTGGCAAACAGACTACAAGTATTAGGAACTTCCAATTCTTTTGTAATCAAGAAAAAATAAGTAGAAACTATTCTTATGCTTTTCAAAGAGAATAAAAAAATAGAGGAAAATATCTGAAGATATTTTAGAGTAATATTTATCAATTTAAAACAAAAATTAGTCTACTTTACCACTCACTACATACATACACCTCCAAGTTCCACAAGGAGGAAGACATTTCAGATGCACCTTTAGGAACCTAGTTTTCTTTCTCCTTAGGATAACTTTCATTTCAGATCTCACCTGAACAAGTACTGCAGTCCCTTATCTAGTTTCCCGGTATCTATAGTTTCAGCTTACTCTGTCAAATGAGGTAGAAAACTATTAAAATCTTACATGCACTAAGTTGTTTTAAGAAACCATTCACACAACTTATTACAGCATATTATTATAATTATTCTATTTTATTACAAATCTTTTTCTATGTCCAATGTATAGATTTATCAAAGGTGTGTGTATATAGGAAAAACAATACTGTATAGGGTTTTGCATTAGCTACAGCTTCAGGTAGCCACTGAGGGTCTTAAACCATATCCCCCATGGATGGGGGAGAGGCAATCTAAATTATCAGGGGCAAGCAGATAGCTAATCCGAGCAGAAGTAAATTCTAAGAAAGGCAACCAACAGAAACTGCTCCATGATGACTGGAAAACAACCAGGCTTAAATTTTGCCATATTTTTGCAGTAAGTCTATTTTAGGTTTTTAGAATTGTGACTAAATTCAGTCAATTAGCATATATTAAATATTCTTTGGTTGCCAGGGCTGTTACACACTGGGGAAACAAAGCTAATCCAGAGGAGCACAGGAAATACAAGATCCACCTGAACTTAGCAAAGACAAGGACAGGGACAGATCCTTCCCTGCTCAGTAACCTTTGTGACGGACTTCCGTTCTAAAGTGGGTAATGCCAAACTTGAGAGGCAAAGACGGCGTTAAAACCCTCACCCCACCCCCACAAACTGACGGGGAACGTCCTCGCATCTCTTCACCAGGACCAGCGGGAAAGAGTGACATATGTAGGCACCTTCCCTGTCACTTCAGACCGGACCACGTCTGAAGTGCAACAGAGAAAATTCTTTAAAATAAATTAGTAAGAATCCCTATGACTGCCTGTAAAATTAAGTGTGTTTGATGGGAACCAGGCTGGTGGCTATTTATAGCCTCCTCCCGGCTCCATTCCCAGGAGGCTCGCTCCTTTCTCCACCCGCGAGCGGCCCTTCAGCCAGGTTAAACCGAGATCCGGCTCAGCTCACCGTCTAGAACCCAAGTGCCCAGGCGGTCGGACGCGGGGTGGGGCCAAGGCACCCGGATGGCCCCGCGACCCTTCCACTCAAGAACGCACCCCAGGGCACCCGCACGGGCCGACTTGGGGCACAGTTGCGCGCTGGAACGCTGCACAGGTCGGGCAGAGCAAGGCTGTGCTCTTCTCCCTAGTTCGCCACATGCTGTCAGTGGAGCGCAGCAGTGACATCCGGGGTATCCCTAACTCGAAAAAGTGCCCACGAAGCTGGGGCAGTTGGAAGAGTCCCGGGTTCCACATCCCGGGGGCCGGGGGTTGGGGGGCGGCTGGAATGCAGGTACATCGGGAAGTGGGTGGGCTGCGGGTACTGGGTAGATGCTGGGGCGTGGGATGTGGTCAGGGTTATGGAATGAGCGACGGATGCAAGGTGGGCGGCGGTGGCGCTGGTGCCAGGCGCAGGGCAGGGCGGCGACCCTGCGCTGCACACTGGCGCCGCCCGGGGCAAGGTGGAGTGGCGGGGGCGTGGCGCGCCGGCGGGGCCTCGGTGGCGTCGGGGCACAGAGAGCGCAGTGCTGGGGACCGCGGGGCTGGGGGCCGGTGTAGGGCAGCAGGAGCTGTGCAAGGGGCATAAGCGTAAAGAGGCACCGCACATTGGAAAGAGATTCCTCTTTACTAAGCGGCCAGGAGCCCTGCCCGAGAAGGAGCACGCCCGGGACGCCACCGCCGCAGAGCGGGGTAAGCTGACCAAGCTGGCCCTGCGTGCTCGAGGCCGAGGCTAGGGGCCCGGGCAGCCCCGGGGAGTGGGGCGGAGACCTGGTGGGAGGTTACCGCCTGCAGCCGGCCGCCCCGACGGGCGTGGCGGGCTGGGGCTGCAAGCTCGGCGCCGAGAACTCTTTTGGGGAGTATTTGGGAATTCATGGGAACGACAGAGCTGGAAAGCAGGACTTGGAAAACATCCTGAAAAACTTTTGGAGTCCTTGACTTTCTTTTGGTGGAGATCTCTGCAGAGGCCAGTCATCTCAGCAATAGCTTGTCTTTGATGAGTTGCGGATGTTTTCCTGAAGGTGTTTGAGCAATGCCGCGGTTGATCTGGAACGTCGGTGGATCTGCTTAAATCGTGAATACTGAGGAATGGAGTACAGCTTTGCTGGTCTTGAGCACAGCCAAAGCTCTCAAGAGTTGGGCTGGGATTGTTTAAGGAACAGTGCGGGCTCGCCTACATTTCTTCTAAGAAACACTTTAAATGTTTTTTTTTTAATGGTTTTTTAAATGGTTTTTTTGTTTTGTTTTGTTTTTTTGTTTGTTTTTTAAGAAACAGCTATAACCTATATGCATGTTATGTTGTATTTGAATGTAAAGAATGCTCAGTAGAGGGGAGAAACACGTATCTGCTTTCTGTAGTAAACCCCTTCGGGTGTTCTTCAGTCGGCTGCCTGGCTTGTCACGTTTGCTTTGCTGCCTACTCCCCTCCAGTGAACAAAATTCATGTTAGTGTGCAGAGCGCCAGTTCTTGAATAGTTTTAACTGGGACTTTAGAAACAAGTGTTCTTGTTTTTTAATTTTATCTAGATCACGCAAAAAAATGTGTTTTAAAAATAATTATACAAACAACTGAGACGTGAATTACGCCTTGGTTGCCCAAGAATTGAAAAAAAAATTACAACTGTGATCTATGTATCACTTCACCAGAGGTCCATTCATGTGCTGTGAAAGGGTTGCCAAACAAACGTTAGAAGACTGAAGAAGAGATTTTCCAAAGTGTATCCAAAGTAGGCATCAGCTAATTTAACACATAGTCCATGGGTTCAACACTCCGGTTCATGCTGAGATGGCATCTCATAAGAGCAACGTACGTGTTCCGGCAGCGTGAAGTAACTCACAGACACTCTCCTCCTCATGCAAACTAGACAGTGCTGTGGAGGCTGCCAGAAAATGCTGCCCAGCTGAAAGCCCTCTTAGAAGAATGGCCTGTAACAAAATGTATTCTTTGCTTATAAGAAAAAGAATGTGAACACAATTGACTTGAATATTAGCTACTTTTTAGGCTGTGTATGTTTTCTCAGCAAGAACTTTTACATTATACATTTGAAACTTAAAATTATTATTGTGTATTTATCACAGCCATTTTATAAAGCTTCATGCCTATAAAGAATTTAAGCTATAATTAGTCTTTCAGATGTTACCATTACTTGAACACACACCTAATAGAATAAATAGAATATGCATATTTTTAGGATTTTACTTAAGTATTACATATAAATACATTAATTAAAAACATAGCTTTTCTAATGGACTAAAATACCAGAACATTCTAAAAAGCAGAAAGGCCTTTAAGAAACATTTTATCCTGTACATGAAAGGTGGTTGCCAGGATCTTAGTATTAAGAAACTCAGCTAAACTCAATTGCCATCACAATTAACTACCACCTCCCTTTTCCTCCCCCTCCACTGTGTAATGGCCACTACCAGTACTATGTCACATATGCTATATTTTGATCCATTTTTTATTAGTTTACTCTCCCCTAGATTATGACTTCCTGAGAGTAAGGACAATATCTTATTGTGTTTTCTTCAATGCATAGCATAATGCCATACACATAATAGGTGTTTGATGAATATTTGCTGAATCGAAATGGGAAAAAAAATCCAATACATGTGACCACAGAGTGTACGTGTGTTTCTAAAAACAGTGTGTAATTACAATTTCAATATACTGCTTAAAGGCCTAATGACAAATAGAAACAAAATTTAATCTTAATTTTCATTCTTTCAGTGGTGGAAAATTCATGATCATGATAACTGCATTAGTACTCTATTACTTGCTTATAAAATCTCTGCATCTTCAAAAGTATGACTTAGCAGTGGTTGATGTGAATGGTTTCTGCACTCTTTTATTTTATTTTTAATTTGAAGAATTGTTTGCTTTAAATATACTGTTAACAAACTAATCATACTAAATGTAAAAATCACTTAACCTTTTCATTCATAACCTCCTGACTGTCTCCAGAAATAATTGTTTGTTTATTCATGAAACTTTATTTCCTATTAGCTTTAAAAGAAACCTTTTATTCTGGAACATAAAAGAGATTTCCGACTATGTACCAATAGAATAAGTGAAATTATATTTGTACTTAGAAAGTATTATTTCCACAAAAATACAAAACATTTTGGCATATATAATTTGTGTCAGTAATTTAAATGGAATAAAATACCATAACTATAAGGTTGTGAGGTTTTGTTCATTCAGTAAAAGTAAAAGTAATATCTGAATTTGCTTTCAAACAATTTCAGTTTATATGATGTGATAACCAGACTGTTGTTAGCATATCAATAATATTTAACAATTTTAGACACTCTAGAAGAAAACAGCAAACACTTAAAATGTACTCTAACCCATGTTTCTAAACATAGGTCTTAAAGTGTGGTAGAGAGACATAATTCAAAAGGTATCTGTTGTAATCTAAACAGTCTGCTAGGTGCATAATACCATTAAGTCACTGGGAGAGGGGAGGGCCACTGAACCAGGTGTGGGAAGTCAAGAATTTTTGTGCTGTTGTCAGCACTGTGAACAAATCAGAGCGCCCTCTATTTTCCCATCTGTGAAACAAGGATAAACTAGACTACTTCTGAGGTTCTTCTTCCTCTAAAAAAGGCTGTGATTCCATATTTCTTCCAGGGATAATGAGTAAGATTCCCAAAGGATATAATATGAATTTATATAAGGAAATTAGCTTGAAAATATTGATGAAGTCAGTGCTTGGTATGCTCTTCAGATTGCCTGATCTTGTGTTTTGGACATGACAAGATCCTGTTCAGAGCAATGGTATGCTAAATCACCCCTATAATTTTTTATTGTTATTTGTTCTGCTCCCACACCTTGCCCCAATTTACTTAAGGAGACTGATCTTTTTTCATTATCCAGTTATTAAAATTTTGACGATTAATGTTGAAGTACATTAAAATGAATATGTCACTAAAATGTCTAAATAAATGTTTAAGTAAAACATTCTGATGATATTTTTTTAGGTTTTCCACAAAAGTTTTTTTTAATGCCACTTAATAATTTGCAAAAGAAACTAGAGGATTCTACAGGGTAATGGGGCAGGGAAATATTTGGAGTGTTTTAAAAAGGAAGCCCACTGTGGTGTGAATAGTCTTGGAAGACAGTCACTCGTGTTTCTAATTATGCTCCAGGCTAGCGACATTTTTCTGTCAGTTGAATGGAGACTAGACCAGCTGTTAATTTTCTAACTTATTGTTAAAATTCTAATTGTGGAAGTGGTGATTTCTGGAGGGAGTTGTTTTTTGTTTTTTGTTTTTTATTCAGGTATTTCAAGAAAAAATACGGAGAGAACGAGTTTTCAGTTTTGCCATGTTGAGTATTAAACATTGAAGACATTTGTTTTTAAACTAATACAGTTGTTCACATTGCTTCCAACTTAAAATTAGCTCTCATATAGCTTTTAAGTTACAGAAATTCAAAAACAAAAGAAAAACTGATGAGTTCTTCCCTTTGACTAAACATTAAAAGTGTTAACCTTATTTACCTTAACCAAATACTTAAAAGCATATGACTATGACACTTCAGGTATTCACAAATGATTAAAATCCCTACATGAAAGAGAAAATATAAGGAAAATAACGCATGGATAGCAGGCCCTACTATAAGTGCTTTCCATACATTCTTATTTAACAAAATAAGTAGATTAAAATATAATTTAAAAACAATTTCATGTTTCTAAAAATTTATTCTCTGGTAATAAAAATACATAATTCTAGCAGTGCTTTAAAATTATTAACAAATAAGTTTAAAATGCATTTATATAATTTTGCTAAATCAGTGGGTTCTGGATGAGAGGGAAGTTTCCTGTAAAATCATTAGATTATTGAGATGTTACATAATGGAACACATGCATTTTCCCACTTAAAAATAGGGAATGAAACCTATTGAACTACACAACAATAATTAACACTACACTAAGATAATGGATACCCTTTAATTGTATGTATTTTAATAATATTAACCAATACTAAGATCTATATGGTCTATTTAAAAGGTTCCTAAGAGGTCTTTTATGGTAGATTTATTCTGTACAGTATGGATATAAAACACATGAGAAGACTTTGGAAAAAATAAAAGTAATTCTTACTCTTTTTCAAGTAGTTCATTAATTGAAGGAAAACTACTGGCAAGATTAATAATCTAAAAGTCTCAAACAATGTTTGGAACCAAACAAAAGACTAACTACAAATATCATAGTTTCAAAATCATGAGAAAATAGCATGAATAATTTTATGCCAATAAACTTTAAACATAGATAAATGGAAAATTTTCTAAGCAATTTAAAAATCAATCATCAAAGTAACAAAAGAAACAAATCTGCATGTCAACAGTTAATGAAATTGAATTTTTAACCTAAATCAGTTGTCTTCCTCCCAACCTCCTAAAAAAAAAAAAAAAAAAAAGACATTAGACCCAACTCTTTCATAGCAGATTGTTTTACGAGCTTATTCAGAGAATTTTAATTTTTTCAGGCTAAAATAACTTTCATGCCAAAATCCAATAGTAACACAAAAAAAGTAGTCACAACACTTAGGTAAAAACAAATAATCCAAAGTAAAGTAGCATCAAATTTAATTTGACAAATATTGAAAATAAAATCATGACCAATGGGCGCTTCACCATCTAAAAATCACAGTAGATATAGGAAAAAGGTTTTTCAGTAAATCCAGTTCTCATTCATTCATTCAATCATTCATTGAGAAGACAAAAACAGACAAACTCTTAGTAAACACTGTAAGCCAACTTTGTTTTAAACATAATGCTCAATGATAAAACTTTGGAAGCTTTCATATTAAAGACAGAAAGAAGAAAAGATGTCACCATCTCCACATTGTATTATAATTCCTGCCCAATATGAGAAGCAATAAAAAGAAATAACCAAAATTAGAATTAAGAAATCTCACCTTAATAGCAGATGATATGATAGAAAATCCAAAAGGATCTCCTAACGATTAGAACTAGCCAGGATTTTCTAACAGGTAAAAGAATAATATATAAAATAATGTTCCTAGGTACCAATAATAAGCAATCAAAGTATGAAAAAATAGCATACAATAACAATAAAGTATCCAAGAATAAGCCTAACAAAAAGTGTGTCCGATCTTTAAGGACTGTACACTAAAACATTATTTTAAGGGCATAAAAGCAGTTCTGTATGCATTGATGAGTAAACAAGATTGAAAAGGAATATGTTTGATTCATCTATAAATTTAATGTAATTCTAATCAAAATCATGTCTCCTATTTTTGTGGAACTTGACAAATTCTACCTCAATTTCATATAGTAGAAATAAAAGGCAAAAATTATTGATATAAATGTGAAGAACAAATGTGAAGAACAAAGGAGAACTTGTCCTACCAGATAGCAAGTATATCTAGAACCATTGGGGTGTGCTATCCTCCTGGTTATGGTGATGAACATGGGTAGCCTTCCATCATGTTCTTTTGGTGATGGACAACAAATAATCATGTTATTCACATTACTCTGAAAATTCACATTACTCTGAAACTTCATAGGTTCAGTTTTTTCCTTCTATATGATTTTCCACATTGCTGTGTTGCTGAATTGTGTAAGTCATGCTGGATCAGCTTTTAGGTCTGGTTTCATTGTTGCTCCTTAGTCTTAGTGGTTTGAACAAAGCTGAATGTTGGCATCAAATGTATAGAGTAAAAGAAGAAAAGAAATGGTCTTTTGTTATTTCGGAAAAAAAAAAATTAATTCTATTCCTTTTTAAAGGAAAAAGATGTTATATAACACCATAGATGAAGTCTCATGGCATCTGAAAATTGTCTTAACTGTGATAGCTTGACATAGGCAAGTCACAGATAAAAGAAGATAATGGAAACGTGTTTCCATAGGCGAAAAAGGATTACTAGATAAGACTTTTTTCGCTATAGCATACTTGTAACTACAATCTGCGCCGTCAGATTACAGAATTTTGTATTTGGTTTTCCACTACTATCCTATACCAAATCCTAACAGACATTACTAATTGAACGTAGAACTCTTTCTAGCTAGGCCTACATGCAATATTCAATTATCCTACTCAACACCATTCCAGGCAATCAAGACAATTCATACAAAACACATTTGCCTTGCCCCAGTCCACATTGTAGTCCCTCTATAATTTGTCAACCAAGCAACAATATTTTTAGTGCTAATATAAATGCTCCATAAGGGAATCTAGTATAACAAGGCACATATTTCATCCTGGAATCTAACATTCGTGTGTACAGTGAATAGCCCTGTGCCAGTCCCTCCTATATTCTCACCTCCAGGTGCTGGAGCCCCCGGGGCTGGGCCTTTACCCCCTGTGCCTTTTCCCCTGCCCTTAGGTCTCAGTGTTGTCTCAGGGTTTGATGATGACTCCCAAAGTTTATCTCCGACCTCAACACTTGCATATCTAAAAGACTCTTTCAAAATAGAACTCATGATTTTCATGCCCTTCCATAAACCTGTATTCCTCTCCCTCTTTGTTTTGGTAAATTGTCAGCTCGCTTCCTCCAGGTCAGAGCAGAAACCTTAGCAGTCTCCTCTATTCCTCTGTCCTCCCCTGACCTCAGGACCCATCAGCACATGGTCCTATTTCAGATTCTGTGCAGACATATCCTGTCTCTTCACCCCACTGCTCCCTCCAAAGCTTCTCGGGATTGGAGCACTGTCTCTTTGACCCCGTGTGCCCCACGCAGACCCCAGTCTTTTCCTGTCACTCTCAGGTTCAAAACCTTTCAGTACTCTCCCATGTCACTTGGAGTCAAAGCCAAAGTTGTTCTCACTGTTTGCTGTGCTCTGCCCACCCTCTCACCCACCTCTCCAACTTGCTTGTCCAGAAGTTTCCTCTTGGCTGACTTTTCTTCCACCATTTTGTCCCCCAAGCCCCTGTGTGTTCCTTCCAGAAAGCCTTGTTCTGTTCTGCCTGGAAGCCTTTTTCCTCCTGTCAGAGGCTCAGGCATCATTCTGTGTCCCCCTCCGTAAGGCCCACTCCTCTCTGGCCCTGCATGCTCTCACTTCTCCTCAGCCCCGTTGGCCCTTGACATCTGTCACCTCTCTTTTGTCGGATGTTCTCTCTGCCAGAGTATGCAGCTGCAGGCAGTAGGCGTCTATGGTTCTGAGTGCACAGAGGGCAGGCCCCCACTCAGTCCTTCTCCAATGACTGCACTGTGCATACAGCTGTGGTGTCTGCTACTTGCCCTCTTTGTTGTCCTCTCTGCTCCCTGGTTATCAGACTTTCTTTTCTTCTCAAGGGCTCGACCCTGCTCTTGCCTAAGAAGACGACCACCTTTTTGACCTCACTAAGTGGTCTTGTCAGCACTGTGGAGAAGTTTGTCCCATGACTACCTTCTCACCTGTCTTCCAACCTTAACCCATCCTCTCTGATGTCAAACACCAACAGGCTCCACTTCCTTTGGACTCTGTACCCTACTTTTACCCATGTATACCTCCTTCCTTTCTATTCTAGCTTTCTTGAACATATGTGGCCTGTACCATGGCTCCCTGTTTAGTGCCATAATGACCTCCTGACCCCTTGTCTAGACTTCTGTTTTTGTCCCTACCTTCCCACTACACAGGCCACTTGAAGACCATCAGTGACCTCCTTATAGTGAGATCAAAGAGCTACTTCTTATTTCCAGCCTTCCTGAACTCTCTGAAGAATGTTGACACTCTTAGTCACTTTCTTCTTCAAAGTCCTCCACTGACTCCCTCTCCACTCTTGGTGACACTCTCAGCAAGTTCACCTCTGAGACTTGAACAGCATTCCCAGAAGCTGAGTCAGTCTCTCCTGGACTTCAGGTGTCCTTCACTCACCCAGCTCTGGCCAGTTTTCCTTGTCTCTGTGGTCCCATGATATCTGCTCTCTAGAAGCAGACAGGAGCAACCTGACTACTTTCCTTCCAAAATGACTTTGCCAAAAGACTACGGGAAAACAATAATAAAAATTAATCTAAAAGGATAAAATGAGTTTTCAGAACACAAATTCCAAGAATCTGATAAAATCCAAACATGATAGATAAACTCCTCAGGTGAGTGCTGAGGTGAGGCCCTCCTTTCCACACGACCTGAAGATCATGGTCTCTGTTCTTTGCTCAGTTCTAGGCCCTTGCCTACTTTGTGAGATCACTTGGTCCTCAACTGATTCTCTAACCACACACGTCCAACCTTTACACACACATCAATTGAACAGTTGTTCCCGTATAACTCTTCATCTCTTCTGATGGATTTTTCACAAAATCTGTCCATAAGCTCCTTGGTTTTTGCTCTGTAGTCTTCACCCCAAAGGGGTGGATCTACACTGCAAACTCTCTTCCCAGGGCTTCTAATTCCCCATCTCCAGGTTCCTCCTGGACATGTTCACTCATCTTTCTCACTACTACTTTTAATCCAGTCACAAAACCAAAGGTTTCAAGTTCTTCCAATCTCAAATTGGTACCCCCTCCTCCTCCAGTGTCTTCAAATGGCACATAATCGTCCCCCTCACCAGACTCAGAAATGAAAGGCTTGTCTTTAATTCAAACCTCTCCTTTCATTCTTGGACTCCAGTCAGACACTACATTCTGCTTTATTTTTGTCCTCAGAATGTGTCTCCTTTCTGTCCTTCCTTTTTTCCATTCGACCCCCCTGTCATGTGGTTCAGCCTTCAACACTCACTCCAAGATTACCACACTCTTCCTGAGTCCCTGATGGCTGCTAGAGGGCCCCTTCTTTCTTGAACAACACTTTCAGCATATCTCTCTCCTCTGAAAGTTGTTTTGTAGCTCTATTTACTTCATTTTTTTTATACCACTATTGTTTACTGACTATTTACTATGTGCAAAATGTGGTCACAGTCTAGCACTACTGCACCCAAGCAGCATTCAATTCACTGCTTTCTTGTTCTCAGAAAAGATAAAATTAGCAAGCCTTTAATAACTAGAATTATAATTGAAAGAGAAGTTGCAACAGATACCTCAGAAGTACAAATATTATAAGATCCTAAGATGATCAACTAAATGTCAATAAATTGAACCACCTAGAGGATGTGGGAAAATTCATAGAAGCATATAATTTACCAAGAGTGAATCAGGAAGAACTAGAAAACCTGAATGACCTATCATAAGCAAGGAAATTGAAGAAATAAAACTTTCCCCAAATAAAAGCCCAGGATCAAGTGTCCTTAGTAGTGGATTTTACTAAGCCTTCAGAGAATTAATACCTACTCTTCTGAAACCCTTTCTAAATACTGAAGAACTGAGAATGCTTCAGATGCAGTCTATGAAATCTACATTAGCCTGATACCAAAAGCAGACAAGGGCATTGCAAAAAAAAAAAAAGAAAAAGAAAATTACAGACCAGTAGTTCTGATTGACTTAGATGCAAAAATCCTTAACGAAATATTAAATTGACTGCTTTCTAATCTAACACCCACGTCCCCCTCACGTCAGGTCACACATTCTCCCACTGCCAAAGGAACATGATTCTGGTCTTGAAACACACTCCTTTCTCCCACCTGCCTAACTCAAAGCCACATCTTATCTCAGCTCAGATTCTACTCTTTCCTGATTAGCCTTTCCTGGATCCATATGTTAATATTAAACATCCTTCAGCAATTACATATTATATAGCTCCCCACATTCCAGAATTTTCCCATTTTCATAAATAGATGTCAAGATAGAAACCACTGTTTTTACCTCTGTATCCAACAGATGTATCCCAGGTTTGAACTCAAGCTTGTCACTGAGTAAACCACAACTGACTGACCTGAAAGGAAAACTCAACAGCTCCTGATGACCAAAGAGAAAACAGTCTTTCTATAAGAAGAACATGAAAGCAACCACATAAACTTTGAAACATAAGATTTAGTTTTTTCTGCATTAGTGTCAAAATCAAATGTTTCATCAAGATAAAAATAAAAAGCAACCAAGGGTATGCCCTTAGTGCTCAGGTGACTGAGACACTGGTGTGCAAACCATGTACTGTTCAAGGACCTGGGCTGGAGACCTGGGGCTGGAGTGAAAAAACAAACAACTGCATAAAGATGCTTCTTCTTCTTCCTCCCTTCTTCTCCCTTTCTCCCAGCCTGCCTTCCTTCCCTCTCTAAAATGCTTCTTCATCTTCTCCCTTCCTCTCTTAAAAAATAAAAATAAAAAGCACTCAAATGCCATCTCATGGAGATAATGCCCCAAGAACTATATAACTCTGCTGTCACAGTTTTACATTAGTTACCTAAAAAGTGCTCAATTTAGTGTGCAACATTCTGTAATCAGAAAATATTTACCATACAAAGTGAAGGCATCACATTTCTCGAGCATTTCTCAAGCTACTCTAGTTTTGTCCTGAAATGGTCCAACACACTGATGATAAGAAACTTGTGTGTTTCTCTTTCAAGCAGTACTCAGAATATTGTATTCATTCATCTCACATTTATCTCACTTTATCTCAGCCCTCCGCAGATCAGGGATTCCCTCTGTCATTTTCTCTTCTTACTTAGCCCAACAGAGTTTTGCTGCTCTGAGTGTGCTTCACTCCTCTGTGGTATTTCCTTATTTGATTGATACCAAAGCTATGATTAAAAGTGATATTGATAAAATGCCTCAAGAACTGTATGCCATTTGGAGCAGACTGGAGTCTGAGAGCTATAAAGAGAAGTGGCTGTCACTTCTACTGTAGAGGCTCCCAGTTTGACTTTGATCCCTATTTCTAGTCTTCCAATTGATAATTCAGTCCTCTGATTAATTTTTTCATGCATTCATTTATTCATGCATTTTCCACAATGAAAGCTGTGAAGTACAGTGCTAAGGCTCAAGCAGCCTGGCCTTGACAGCACTTCAGGAAAACTAGTGTGCTCTCTCAGGACAAGATGATCCAGTTGACATTCCACGTCTTTAGTGATAACCAGTGCCGGAGTTTGTAAGGAACCTCAGTGACCCCAGGTTATCCTCTAATATTGGGTGAATAGTGAAATGTTTACTATACATTATTCTGTGTGCTTCTGAGGGATACAATTGAAGAGATCTGGGGACCAGACACTATAATAAAAGAGCAATGAAAAAGGAATCTATTTTTTCAAAAACTAGATTAAAAAAATAAAAGTTGCAGTCATTAATATTTTATGATGATGAATGTGTTAGGTTATTTTGACAAAGGCGAAGAAGTTTGGAAAGAAAATCACTTATTTCTCAGAAACACTATCATTAACATTTTAATATCTTACTTGCTCTTCCTTTTCTTTTTCTTTTTTTTAAAGGAAGGAAGGGAGAGGAGGAGGAAACATTTTTTAAGGGAGGGAATAAGGAGGAAGCATTTTTATTTATTCATTTACTTTGGTTGTTCACCTTCGCGTCCAGCGGGTCAGGAACCCAGGTCCTTGAGCTTTGTGTGGTCTGTTCCTCAGCTACCATCTAAGCACCTGAGCCAACAGGGTGTGCCATTCTTTTTCTATTTGCATGTGTGAATGTGTTTAAAATAGCTGGTATTCAGCTATAGTTTTGTATTAGGCTTTTGTTTTGTTATGATCATAGCATGAATATGTCTTCATGTCATTAATGTTCTTAAAAACTATATTTAATGAATACCTTATCTTTTGCCAGTTATGAATGTACCAGAGATTTTCATTTATGCATGTCTTATTCTGTAAAGAATTTAAGATGATAGGAATTTAAGAAGCTAGGAATTCCTTTGCAAGCAACAGAATAATCTAACTGAACAAATAGGAAAATAGGATTTTTCCCCTTAAATAAGTCTGGAGGTGGTTGATGGTATGGATTCATCAAGCCTATGATGTCACGGCAAAAGCCTTCGTACTTCAATGACCATTCCCTCATGGTTTTTTGACATACAATTACAAGATAGCTACCCAGCTCCAAGCATCACGTCTGTCCTCTTTATAAAAAGAAATGAGCAGGAACAGCACGGGTAGCATCTACACTTTTATAAAGAAACCAATAGCTCTTACAGAAGTTCCTCAACATAATTCTTACACCTCTTTGGACAGAACCAAATACGTACTTCTCTAGCCCCACGTTTTTCAATATGAGCACAATGGGCATTTGGAGTAAGACAGACAGTTCTTAACCATGGAGCACAACCCCTTGCCTCCCTGGCCCAGCAGAAAATTCCAGAAACTCCTCAGTCTTTGTGACAAGCAGAAATGTCCTCTCCCTTACAGCACTGTGTTATCACCAGCCTTGTGTGGCCTCGATTTCAGCACACTGTGCCAACTGCTTTTTAGCAAACTTTACACTCTTCTTGATAAGACAGAACTGCCTATGTATCTGGGAAGGTGGCAGGAGAAAGCAATAAATTTTTTCTAACTGATCTTTCCTTAGAAATCTCCAAGAAAGCACATTGCCCAGTTGTTCAGCCTACAGGAGTGAGAAGGAAAAGCTCCATGTGGAAGCCCCAGGCTCATATAAAAATGAACAGGAAAGTCTACCAGCAGTAAAGGTGGTACTAGGTGGTTTTATGTAGAGATACAGAAGACTAGTTTGTTTAGGACAGTAGGAGAAAACTATGCCATTTGAAAGTTAGCAGGTGGAAGTGTGAAAGGATGGTGAAAATCTCCTGGAATAGAATGAAAAACGCCCGTTAAACCAGGACCATGACCAACAGGCGTGGAGAACATGGGGTCCTTAATTTGCAGGGAGAGTAGAGTTAAGCAAGAGGATAGGGACTTAGTGCAGGGGCATAAAGGTAGTTCCAGGGAGCACAGGAAGTTTGGGCTTCCTCGAGCGTTGGACATGGCACTGTCTTGTGTCCCAGAGGCGGATCCCAAAAGAGCAGCGGGAGCGGCAAGAATGAGGGCAGAAATGCCAGTTAGAGGCCTTGGGGCAGCCTGAGCAGGGTTTGACTTGAATGGTCCCAATATCTGACATCCTTTCATGGAACAGTGGGTTGTTTATTTAATAATTTTCTAAGTTAAAGCATTTTGGCTTCTAAGAACATGCCACATAGAACAGATGTCAGTCACATATGGGGTAAGGAGACTGGCAGGATATGTGAAGAGTACATTTTTTCGTCAAGATTATAAATGGCTAACGTCAAGAGTTCAAAGTTTATTCTGAGAAGATTAGTGTTTGTCTATTTATCTTATAGTGGGAAAAGTTGTATTACTTTGCCTTCAAATAATTCATGACAATAGTTCTAAACATTTTAAAATATAAAAAGTTGTTATTAGGCAACCCTTGTAGAGTAGCAGTTTGGTCAACTGCCTTTAGCTGGCGTAGACACATGCATCCCAAGGACCCAGATTCAGGTCCCAGTGCCAGGGAGAACCACCAAGACGAACAACTAAATTTTCTTTTTCTTCCTCTGTCTTCCTGCCTGCCTGCCTCCGCTCACCTTATTGCTGCCTGCACCTTTCCTTTAAAAAAAAAAATTTAAGTCTCTGTTCTGCTGGAGAATCATATATACTATGGCTTTGTACTGTTACTGCACAGAATGGCAGGAGGATATCACACTGCTTTGTGGTGGCAGTTCACAGCATCTCGCCTGTTTGATCAGCAGTGACATGAAGGATACTTTCTAATCCTGGTCCCCTGAGGAACCCTGCTCCCTTCACAGAGAGGGCACACAGGTTTTATCTCCCTCCCCTGGAGAAGCAGTTCACTGCATATAACATGAGGTGTGACCCTCACACCAGTGGATACGTAGGCTTCTGTGGGGTGGTGGGCGTTGGGGACACAAGAATTACCCATTTATGTAGCATTGGCAGAGTGGAAATAAAAATATATCATGGAGGAGATAGTCAGTTAATATGACAAAAACGCTGAAGAATGGGAATGACAATGATGTGCGAAGAAGTTGCTCTAATCTACATGAACATAAAGGTGAAGATTAGATTTGGCACCAGCTGTATGCAGAGCACCAGAGCTCTTTTAGGGACAGTGGTCTGGAAGAGAACAGGATGGAAGCCTAGAGGCCAGGAAAGAGATATGTGTCCCTTAGGCAAGTGGCACATCTCTCTCTGGGTCTGGTTTCTTCATCTCTGAAGTGAGAATTTACCCAGTGCCTGGGATCAACACCAGCTCAGCAGCATTGTGATGCAGAAGAGAGGGTATAACCCCCTCAGAGCTGGGGAGGAGCTACAGAAGTGCCCAGGCACACACATTTCTATGCAGTTCTCACAAGCCCCCTCCACCCCAGCATTAAGCTGAGTCCCCACACCTGTCAGTGACAACAGCCTGCCCCTTACCTGGTTGAACTCTACACATCTCTGGCATAGCCTGCGTATTAATAATCAATATTCCTTTACAGGTTCACAATCTGAAGCAATGGGTGACTGGAGCTTTCTGGGGAGACTACTAGAGAATGCCCAAGAACACTCCACAGTCATCGGCAAAGTCTGGTTAACGGTGCTGTTCATCTTCAGAATCCTGGTGCTGGGAGCTGCGGCGGAGGAGGTGTGGGGGGACGAACAGTCGGATTTCATGTGCAACACGCAGCAGCCGGGCTGTGAGAATGTATGCTATGACCAGGCCTTCCCCATCTCACACATACGCTTCTGGGTGCTGCAGATCATCTTTGTGTCCACGCCCACTCTTATCTTCCTGGGGCACGTACTGCATCTGGCCCGGAGGGATGAAAAGCGCAGAGCATGCAGTGGGGAGCTGCACCCTAGGCCCAGCCTAGTGCAGGACAGGCACCCCAACCAGGACGATCCAGGCAAGGTGCGAATTGCTGGGGCCCTGTTGAGGACCTACATCTTCAACATCATCTTTAAGACTCTGTTCGAGGTGGGCTTCATTGCCGGACAGTATTTTCTATATGGTTTTGATCTGAAGCCACTTTACCGCTGCAACCAGTGGCCCTGCCCCAACACAGTGGACTGCTTCATCTCTAGGCCCACAGAGAAAACCATCTTCATCATCTTCATGCTGGCAGTGGCCTGTGTGTCCCTCCTCCTCAACATGCTGGAGATCTACCACCTGGGCTGGAAGAAGCTTAAACAGGGGATAACCAATCACTATAGTTCAGACACCTCTAGTACCAGGCTGGGGTCTACAAAACCTGGTGGTGTGAGCCCACTCTTTCTCAGCTCCCACTCAGCTGCACCCACCGTGACCATCGGATTCCCACCCTGCTATACCCACTCTGCCTCTTCTCTCAGACAAGTATCAGCCACCAACTATCCCGTGGCCCCTCCACCAGCAGACTTCAGGATGGTAGCCCTGTCCACAGCGCCTGGGAAGAGCCACTCTGCCAAGTTATACAATGGCAGCCATCACCTGCTGGCCACAGAGCAGAACTGGACCAACCAGGAGACTGAGCAGCAGACCTCTGCAAGGAAGGCCTCCCCAGGGGTATCCAGCCCCTCAACTTCAAGTCCTCCAGGCAGCACCCAGCAGCCCCCTCAGGAAGGCACAGTGGGAAGCAAAATGCCCATTCTGGTGGTGAGCGGGCATGGCGACAGCTGGGGAGAGCTTCTCGGGGCCAGGGAGCATGCAGGGACTACTCTGGCAGAGGTACACATGCTGCCCCTGCCCCTGGAAGACCCAGGCCAGGCAGTCAAGGCCAGCAAGGCCAGCAGTGGGAGGGCCAGACCAAATGACTTGGCCATCTAGTAGGCGGGGGGGTCTCTCCAGATAGTTTTATAATCATCTCTTTTCTAGCAAGCAAAGCAGAAGTGCAGTTCAAGTCAGCAGGCAGAGAGCCTGAGAACAGAGAGCCTGGCATCAGAGGAGGAAGGAGACTCATGAAGAGAGCAGGTTTCCATATTCCGTGTGTGGTGCTTGTTGTTCCTAACACAGCAGCAGAGTGGGGAGGTGGCAGCAAGAGGTCAGGGACTCTTGGCCTCTAAAGATACTCACAACAATCCAAGAGCCTGGAAAACTGGGCCACCTTTTCAGGTGTTGCTGTCCACCTTGGGCTGTTCAGCTTTGTGGTGAACTTCTGGCGTGGCAAACCAAGAGCCATCAGCAGCCCCTCCAGTTCCAGAGCCCAGGATAGCCCAGAAAATCACAGATGCACTTAGCCCTATCTCTGACACTTTAACTTAGAGCTGAATTTCTTTTTGGGATATTTGCCAAACTGCACTAAAAAAAGATTTAGAGCAAGTCCATATAGTGTCATTTGAATTTCTGAAATTGCATGTGAAACCCAGAATGTCAAAACACAAGCCTCATGACAAGTGACAATGAGCAGCTATAGTCCAGAGGCAGCAATTCCTTAGGCAAAGGCCACAGAATTTGCCAGTACGAATCAGGGGCATTGAGAATATTTTTAAACAACTGAGGAAAATGAAATAAAAGTGTGGCAGGTATGCCTTAACGATTTACTTTTTAAATGATTCCTGGTGCTCTGATCTGAATTATACAGATATGCTTATTTTCCCTCACTTTCTATCAATAACAATAAAGAAAAATCATTACTATTAAAATGGACACTGATCACAAGAATGCTAGTTTATCCCACTAAATACTAGTGAAGATTTGAACTTTTTTAAAAAAAGAACTTCAACTTCATGAGTCAACTAATTGCTATGAGAATGTACTATATAAAATAAAATCAGGGGGGAAATTCAGTACATTTCAAATACATGAAGTTGTGAATTTTTAAATGGGAAATTAAAAGTTAACTACTGTTACCAAAAAAAAAATATTTATATAGAAGAATCAATGACCTACCTTTTCGTAACAGTACAAAATAAAACTCTTCAAGTTTCCTAGCTATTCTTCTTGAGTGACTTGTTTGCTTTCTACAGTGTCATCAAGAGTCTGGGTTTTGCTTCCTGTATGAGTGCATGTGCTGATGTGGGACACATGCCCCTTTTGTCACCCACACCATGTCACCCACATGCTGCTCTGACTGGGAAGGCTATTTGTGTGTGGGTGTGGCTGGAAGTTAGCAGAGTTTTCTCTAGGGCCAACACTGCTGCCCTGTTTTGGTCACTGCTTATAAATAAGTGAACAATGGTGATGCTGAGCTGGTCGCTCATCTCCAGCTCCCACTGAACATAACCCTTTTTCAGTAATTTGATTCATTTCTTTTTATGACTTCCCTTAATTTCCTGATCATTTATTTGTGGCCACACTCCACAACATACTTTGTATTTATTAAATAAAGAGTAGCCCACTAACAATCTGGTGAAAAGAATGATTTCCTATTCTCAGATTAACATGTTCAACTAGTTCATTAGTGCTTGGTGTACAGCTAAAAAGGACCATCTAGTTTGAAAATGCTAACCTCCCATGGCTATCCTTATACCTTTCTCAAACAGATGTTAGAGAGAGAATTGAGCCCTGCAGAAAAATATTTGAATGCCTGTTTTCTAAATTCTCCGGAGGCTGATACATAACCAGTACCTCTCTAGCTGCATAGGTGGGAAGTTAACTCATCACATACCATGGATGCCTTAGGCTTCCAGCTCTAGGGTTTAGTTCCCCTGGGTGAGAGGGGCCTCTAGAAAATCCTAGTTTGAAACATTCTGATTAATAGATTAAAAAAGAAAAAGCTGTGACCATTTTCGAAAATGTACTTGAAGTTACCAGACAGCAGAAGTAAAACACATTGAGTTTATGCAAATATTCATCCAGTTTTCTAACCATGATAGATATTAGTGAAAATAATAAGTTTCTTTTTTACCATGGTTAAATTGGAAATGAAAGTGAGAATTATAATTGTATTAAGTGGTTTTTACATTTAAAAACTGGATTTTTGTTCATGAAGATGCCAGTATTGCATAAATTGACTCCGGTCCAGGTACCTGTTTAGTGCACGGTTTCAGAGTGAAAATTAGACTCACCTACTTGAAAATCACTAATTTATAAATAAGTTAAATTTTCAGTAGAACAGTGCCTATGATATTTTGTTCAGGTTAGTGTTCCAATTTCAATTCATTTTAAAAAAATGACAACTCCCCCATACACACACACCATCCCCACTGAAGCTTAGTGGCTAAGAAAGCTGTGGACTAAGGTTCAAGACCCAGGCCAAGGTTGTGGGAAAAGTGTTGGAAAAATGACAGCATATCCTACATTATGTTGCCATTTGAGGTAGGCGTGACTCTGAAGGTGAAGCTCCTTACCCCTCAGGGAGATCTGGACAGTGTGAAAAATTGCTCGCTGTGAACATTGAAATATGCAATAAAATAGGAATTATCGCTCCCTATGGGCAAGAGTTCAGATATATTTTTTTTCTAGACTGTGAGTTATTTGGAAATTTTACTAAAACCATTTTCTCTCAATTAAATAGAAATGTATCTAACTCCATGAACTAATTCTAAAATTCAAATGCTATAGGTATTATACGTTTATCCATTTTAAAACTGCAGTGTACAATATGATAACTTTCTTCCATCCTTGTTTTCAGAATCCACTTGACACTGCACAATCCATAATAGTTATACCAAACATCACTACATCCACAATGCTGAAATTCATTTTTTAATTTAAAGCATTTCTTACAGAATTATGTTTTCCTTTTAAAACTTCATTTTACTGAGTTGTTCTTTTTTATGACAGCAACAGAAAAAAACCTTAAATTAAAAAAAGAAAAGGGAAAAAGAGCAAGCCTCAGTCTTTCTGATATATCCTTGTTTTCTTTTATCTTTAAGTAGTTAGATCATAGATGATCACCTTGAAAAAAAAACTGAATACAATTCAAACACCCTTCAAAAACATTAACCTAGTGAAATTTATTTTCTTCAGTTTAGTCACTTTAATAGCAGTTAATTCAGTTCTTTAATATTACAGAATGATGTCCTTTCTTCTGAAATTTATTATTTTTTTGGTTCCCCCCACCGTCCAAGTTGTGTACCTGGGTCCTTGGGTTGTATATAGTTTGCACCCCTGCTTCTTTAGCCACCTGAGCCACAAGAGTACACCCCTGAACATTTTTTCTTTTGGAATTTCTCTTCTGATATTTGTAACATTAATTTGTGTCACCACCAAAATTAATTCTTATTGAGTATTACATGATTTAAACGAGTAAATGCTCTGTAAAGATGAGTAGTTTCCTGCTACCACTCAACCCCCATCTCTACCCCAGGGAGTTCAGAATATTCTAAATTAACTTTTAAATATATAACAGTCAGAAAATTCCTAATTTTATATTACACTACAAAACTTAGGTTTACTCTTCATTCTAAGATTTCTTATTGCCTGAAGGATTTTTTGTTTCCTCCTTTGAATAAGCAGACTGTCATAACCAGACTAGTCAGTTAGGAATTTAAATAGTCCTTCAGGAATTTAAATATCCTTAAAAATGGTATGTTAGGTTACAACCAAGGCCGCAGTGAGACTAAAAAAAAAAGATAGACTAAAGCAGCACACAAGCAGCTGTTCTTTTTTTAGTAAACAAAAGCAAATGAGACTTACTGAAAATATTACACACTTTAAGAGATGTTTCTATTATTTACCCTCTTTGACTTTATAGATGAGTTTTCACCTGAAAGATAAATGCCTGTGAGGAGTAAATGGGAACAGACAGAACATGATTTGCATAGTGCCTGACCCATAGCAGAATTTAATAAAAGTTTCATTGCAAATAAAGATAATCCACACACTGACCAACATTTTCTCATACCTATGTATTTTTGCTTTTTACTTAAAACAAGAAAACAAAAACAAAAAATAATTTATGCAATCATGCAACATTTAACAACCAGGATTCATTCTGAGAAATGTGTCATTAGGCAATTTTGTCCAGGTAAAAATGTCATAAAGTGTAATTACACAAACCTAGAGGGTCCAGCCTACTGTGCTATTAAGCTATATGGGATAACCTGTTGGGACCACCTTATATATGTGGTTGCTGACCCAAAAGTTCTGCAGTGGTGCAGGACTGCACGTGCAATGGAATATTAGTTCTAAAAAGGAAGGAAATTCTGACACATTTGACAATATGAGTGAACTTTAAGGGTATTATGCTAAGTGACTATCAGTCACAGAATGACAAATACTCTATGATTCTACTTACAGAGGATCCTTAGAGTAGTCAGGTTCATGGAGACAGAAAGTAACCTGATGGCTGCCATGGGCAAGGAGAAGGGAAAATGGAGCATTGTTGAATGGAAACAGAGGTTTGGTTTTGCAAGATGAAAATGTTCTGGAGGTAGATGGTGATGGTGGTTGAGCGACAATGCGATTGTACTTAATGCCACTGAATTAGACATTTAAAATAGTTAAGATGGAAATGTTATGTCGTGTGTTTTTTACCAAAGTTAGAATGTATACATATATGTACATATATAGTCAAAAGCCCCCCAAAAGTTGTAAATGGAACTAAAATATTGAAAAGATCAAGTTGCTGCATGTACAGAATGATGAACTTGAACACGTCTATGTGAGCAACACTCAAACCGAAAAAAACAGAACATTTCAACTCCAAAGCCTCCCTCTCTTTTAGTCACGACTGCCCACCTTTGTTCTTTTCATCATCATTCACTCTCAAATGACAGCCTGTGGAAATGAAGCAGTTGTTGGGAAGGCAAAGAAGGGAAGTGTGGAAAGAAGGAGTTACTGAGGCTTGGCCACGGACTCTCCTGTTTAGACGGTGGTGCTGAGCACATCACAGAAAACTACAATGGCCCTGGTTTGGAATAAATCTCCTTTAAACCATTTTATGAGTTTCCACTACCTTTTTAGTGGGAAAACCAAAGTGACTTATAGCTTTTATAGAGTAAGTTCTTGATTTCTCAATACATGTGCTGACTATTAAAAGGCATGCCTACTTCACTAAACACGACAGGAATCAAAACAACCAGGCTAGTGTATTAAAGCTTGAATCCTCCGCAAGAACCTCTTATGGATTATAGTAGTCTAATAATTTACTCAGTAAATAGCCTTACAGGCACCAGCAGGCTGACCTTTCCCAAGGAAAGCTGGTACTATGTACCTGTGGCAGTAATGTGTGTGTCAAGTATTCAGAAATGCATTTCCTGCTTTCCCCGTATAATTGCCCAATCATGTCAAGTAACATGGGACAGGGACCCTCCTTCACCTCCCTAATAATGGTAGGCAGCCTCAAAGTTTTCCACTGAGCTGGAGCTTCCAAATCTGGAAGTAAAGACTCTTATGAGATGTAGGAAGTGCCCTTCTTTCTAATTTCCTCTGAAAGTTTAAAGCAAAATAAACAAAAACAAATAATCCTCAAAAGTCAGTCATTCTCTGGCATGGTTCAGAGAAGCTGTATACATTTCTATAGGAAACCTTAAGAAAATTCCTAATCCCTGCAACAACCCACATAGACAGGATTTGGGCACCTCTGGGTTGCAGGCTCTCACCACCCCTAACTCACCGCATCTGTGAAGAGCTGATTAAATAAGCACTGTGCAACAGGGTCACCTGTGACAGAATGCAGCCATATGGTCTTAAAAGCATCCAAGGATGATTTAGTTTGTGTTAATGATGTACATTCTCATCCATGTAATAATTAATAATCAAACACAGACCTTTGGTTTTCTTTCTTTTTTCTTTTTAAAGGAAGGGTGCCAGTAGGAATGAAGGCAAGTAAGTAGTCAGGAAGAAAGAGGAGGAAGAAGTATTTTTGTTATTTTTATTTAGTTGTTCATCTTGGTTTTTACTCCCGACTCTGAAACATGAGATGTATGTGGACTAAGCAAGCCGGAGTCAGCAGACTTATCTGCTAGGCCACCAGGGCCCAGTCTTTGGTTTTCATACATGGAACTGGCTCTCCCAGAATGCCAAAAGTGGAGTTGGGAATGGAGAAGGAGCACGAAGGGTGCGTCATGATGAGAATTAGTATACATTATAAAAGAAACTTCCAGACTTGTGTCAGGACCATATTAGCGATGAGTTTTCTTAAGAAAAATTAAAAAATTCCTTCCAGACTGCACTGTCTTTTCTCTGAACATTATGTTTTTGGTACATGGCACGATCCCCCAGGCCCCCAACGCCTGACATAAACTCTAGACGAGAAAAAAAAAAATCTGTTTTAATAGTATCTTTGAGTGAGAGAAACAGGGAGACTGTATTGACTACTGGCATCCTTAGCCAGCAGCAGACATCTGCCGCAAATGGCAGAAACATAGTTTTGTATCTACCACATGTTTTGTCTGGCTTGGACTCTAAAGACTTTATAAGAACAAACCTGAGAGTACAATGAAGAGCAGCTGAGTCCATACACCTCACACATTTGACATAAATGCTAGCATGTATATGGGATGTACTTGCTTCATGTGTTGTAGGATTTTGTAGATCAATACAAATTCAAAACCTTGTTTTTCTTTAGGTTTTATGTTCATTGTGCAAATTTTGGTATATTAATGCCAACTGAAATAATCTGCTATGAGAACACAACTGAGAAAGATCAATAAAAAAGTTTTATTTCATTACGTCTTACTGAAAGACAAGAAAGTAACTGTGTCCATTCTACAGAGTTTAGATTACAGTTTATATACATGCAAGGTTAGTTTTGGGGAGAGAGGGTTTATTAATCATTCTTCAGTAATGGCATCTGGCTATTTTCTAACATTCTTGGTTAAAGATAAGGGGTAGGAGAGCATATTGGATAACCTCAAGGAATTGACTGACTCTGTAGGCAGATATGATCTATAAATGGGAAGATGTAAATGTGGGTCTACTAAATCTTTATTCTAAAAAATGTCCTGTAAACCTATAGGGTCAAATTGTGCCTGGTCATATAGTTAAGCATTATTTTTTAAGGTGCAGGCAGAAATGAAGGCAACCAGAGGCAGGCAGGCAGAAAGAGGAGGAAGAAGCACTTTATTTTATTTAGTTGTTCATCTTGATTGTTCCCCATCCCACCTCCAACAAAACTGGGGTGTGAACCCTGGTCCTTGTGATGCATGTGAACTGTGCTGGTTAAAAGCAGCTGACCAAATAACTACTCCACCAGAGTACACTGTAATTTAGAATTTTAATTCTATGACTGGTTTTCTCTTTTAGTAAACTTGACATGGCCTTTGGATGTATAGCACAACCAACACGAACAAAACTTGACCACAGCGTCACACAACTCTTCAAAAATCTAATAAATCAAAGTTACAGAGAAAATTTCAAATTCTTGTACTACAAGTTTAATCAAGTGTTCTTAAACCTTTTAATTTAAGAGTTACAAATCTAAAATTAATTATTTTTTCATAGAAATTACAAACCTGTTTTGTCAGACTGCCTAATATGCCAGATAATCTTAAAGATTACAAACATGTTAAATGTCCAGTATACCCAGATTTTACAATCACAAAAGTCATAGGTTAGTCCTGCCTGGGGTCAGAATTAAGTAAGAATTGACTGCAAAATCCTGGGGATAGAATGGAAATGTTCAATCTCTTAACTATAGTATTTGTTAAATATATACATTTTTCAGAATTCATTAAACTGTACCCTGAAAAGAGATTTATTTTACTGTACATTATACCAACAAAGTTGCTTTAAAATAAAATACGTGTATACATATATATTATACATACCTATTTTTATATATGAATACAAAACAAACTTAACACAAAAGTACTAAGCTTTCCGTTTGATTTATTTTATCAACTCTATACTATACAATAAGTCCTCAGTTAACATCATCATTTAATTCTTGGAAACTGCAAATTTAAGTGAAACAACAGTATAACAAAAACAGGTCCTTAAATATCACTTCATTCAAGTCAGCAGGAATTCTTTATTTCTCATCAACATTATAACAAAACACTGAATTTGAGAGGTTGCTGTGTTTAATTCTAAATGATATTTGTTTTTTTTAATGGTTAAATTAATATCTCAGAGAGGAATTGTGAGAGAATACCTAGCTGAAGAAGCTGTAGGGATCACTTATGGAATTGGGGCCTTCCACTTCTCTTTGCCCTGCCTAGAGTCAAACTCCATGAGATGGTGGTGAGGATCAGGGCTACATTTTGTGAAAGTGATTAAACTGCTAGAACTACTTTAGAAGAAGCCAGGAAACTACAGAGAAACTTGTTAAAGGAACTGAATTGCTAGACCAAGAGGAGAAAAAAATTCTTGCTATCCTGTATAATGTCATATTTAAAGGACGAGTGTGGAGGATTACTGAGTTGTTTGATGTCAAATGAGTGAAAACTTCAGGGAGTTAGAAAGTCTTTGTAACAGTAATAACTGTCCAAAAATAAAGTGCCCTCACACAGTTTGGAAAGTTCTCCATCCCCTACTCACTGCTATGTACACCCCATCGCTCCAGTCCCTTCATATTTGAAATGACTCCACCAAGCTTCTGAATTAATCCAAGTGAGCTGGTCCTGCTGCCTGCTCAGGGGACACCCTCTGAAAGAAACAGTCCCACCTCAGTCCCCCTTACTCAATCCCTCACAGTTTTCAGCTGCGCTTAATAGCCCACTCATATAACCCCACAGACACATGGAACATTAATTATTCTGATTTTTCATTGGGAGAGGACAGCAGTATGTGGAAAATATAAGAACTATCTTCAAGCAATTATTAGTTCATATTTATTGTGAATAAGTGACAGGCCACAGACTGAGGCCCAGCTTGCAAACTCCAAGCTCTTTGACCTCATTGTGGCTAACCGACCGAGACTGGGAGGTCCACAAGGGCTGCAGAAGCGACGCTTGCCAAAAAGAAAGTTTGGGAGTGGGAAGAGGCAGAAGAGGGAGGTGAGAGGAAATAAGGAGGGAAGAGGTGGAGGCAGGGAGGCTAGCCAAAAACCCTAACATTCCTCAATGACAGTCATTAAATCGAGTTACCCAGAAACAGGAACAGAAAGAACTCTCCTCCTGGACATGGTTGGAACTCACTATGTCAGGACCCTCTGAAAATACTTTGAACACAACCACACAGTGAATACACAGTGAACAACCTGCAGAATCATACACAGCAGCCCTAATCATGACAAAGCACACTGATTTTTAAAAAAAATTTATTGAGATAACTTTGCTTTGCAAAGTAATATAAACCCATATGTACATGTTCCCACTTCTCAAATATATGTCAATAGACACTACCAGCCACTA
The DNA here is from genome assembly GCA_004363575.1 of Solenodon paradoxus. Classification (NCBI taxonomy): domain Eukaryota; kingdom Metazoa; phylum Chordata; class Mammalia; order Eulipotyphla; family Solenodontidae; genus Solenodon; species Solenodon paradoxus. Next base: position 707,344 of record RJWH01000260.1, on the reverse strand, counting down.
AATTACCAAGAGTCCTTTACTGTTGTCCACTGGGACCCCACCACCACTTGCCCCAACCCTTTAACTCCATTTCCTACCAGTAATCTCAGTTCTGTTGAAAATGTTCAATGGATGGTTTTATGTAGTCTGTTCCTTTGCTTTGTCTCTTCACATTCCACATATGAATGCAATAATCTAGTACGTCTTTTTCCTTCTAACTAATTTCACTTAGCATAGTCTTCTCTAGTTTCATCCATGTGGATTCAAATGACAAAATTACGTCTTTTCTAAGAGCTGTATGGTATCCCATTATGTATATATACCACATCTTCTTTATCTTTTTTTTTTTTTTTAAGGCAAGGTACCGGAAGGAATGAAGGTGAGTAGGCTGGCAGGCAGGAAGGAATAGGAAACAGAAGCACTCTATTTTATTTAGTTATTTATTATTGGTTGTCTCCCTGGCCCCAGACCTTGAACCAGAGACCTTGGGATGCATGTGGACTTAATCTGGTTTAACCCATGTGGCCACCAGAGCCCACCTATCCATTCTTCTGGTGATGGACACTTAGGTCGTTTCCAGTTATTGGCTTTTGTAAATAGTGCTGCAATAAACATAAGGATACACATATTTCTGTGAATTACTGTCTTTGCATCTTTTGGGTAAATATCTAGCAATGGGATGAGAGGATCATATAGGATTTCCATCCTCAACTTTTTGAGCAATCTTCACACTGTATTCCATAGGTGTTGTACCAACAGTGTGAAAGTGTTCCCTTTTCTCTATAGCCTTGTCAACATTTGTTGTTATCAGACTTTTGGATAATAGTCAGTCTCTCAGGGGTAAGGTTATATCTCATTGTTGTTTTGATTTTCATCTCCCTGATAGCCAGTGAGTAGGAACATCTTTTCATGTGCCTGTTGACCATCTGTATATCCTATTCCGAAAAATATCTCTCCAGTTCCTCTTTCCATTTGTTGCTGTATTGTCTGTTTTTCTGTTACTGAGTTTTATGAGTTTTTTGTATATTTTTGACATTAAGCCGTTGTCAGAAACACGGAATGCAAATATCTTCTCTCAGTTAGTAGAGTGTCTTCTTATTTTGTGAATTTTTTTTTTTTTTTGCTGACGCTTTTTAGTTTTCTGTAGTCCCAATTGATTATATTTCTTTTTTTGTTTCCCTTGATGCTGGCGTTGAGTCCCCAAAGACCTCTCTAAGGCTGATGTCATGGAATGTCTTGCCTATGTCGTCTTCCAAGAATTTTATGGTTTCTGATTTTTATGTCCAAGTCTCTAGTCCATTTTGAATTAATTTTTTTGAATGGTGTTAGAGAGTGGTCTAACTTCATTCTTTTGCACGTGGTCGTCAAGTTATCCCAAAACTATTACTGAAGAGACTTTCTTCTCTCATATGCTTATGGCTCCTTTGTTGTCAATTAACTGACTGTATGTGAGTGAGTCAGTTTCTGGTGATTCAGTTCTAGTTCACTAATCTGTGCATCTGTTATGACTCTAGTATCATACTATTCTGGTCACTGTTGCTTTGTAGTATAGCTGAAGATCTATATTTGTTCTTTTTCTCATGATTGCTTTGGCTATTCAGGGTCTTATTCCATACAAATTTTTTGTCATTTAAAAAAATTAACATTTATTGAGGTAACTTTGACTTATAAAATACTGTAAATCCACATGTATAACTTCACCATTCCTCAGATACATGATAACATATCCAGCCCACCACAAAGTTGCCAAAAGTCCTTCACTACTGTCCATTGGACCCCAGAACCACTTTATCTCAGTTCTTTTGTCAGTGTCCAAGGGTTGGTGTTTGTTTAATCTTTATATTCCAGATATGAGTGAGATCATCCATTATTTTTTCTCCTTCTGACTTATTTCACTTAGCATAATCCCCTCTAGTTCCATTCATGTTGTCAAAAATGATAGGATTTCATCTTTTTTTTTAAATTGTGCAGTACTCCATTAAGTATATGCATTTTATACAAGCATGTGATGATAGTGACTTAGTTTCCAATCTTTGCTATTGAAAAGAATGCTGCAATCAACATGAGGTTGCAAATATCTCCGTGAATTAGTGGGATTTTTTGTGTCTTTTGGGTAAATACCCAGGAATGGGATGACAGGCTCATACGGGATTTCTATTTTCAATTTTTTGAGCAATCTCCATACTGCTTCCCATAAGGATTGCACAAATTTGCACTCCTATCAGCAGTGTAAAGGGGTCCCTCTTTTCTGTATCCTTGCCAACATCTTCTGTTTCCAGAGAGTCATTTTTCAAATATCTACTACCTGCTTTTATTATATCCTCAGCTTTTCAAACTTTAAAATCATACTTCTATTGTTGTTACTAATGTATATTATTTGTGTTTTTATTTTTTGCCACATAATTTTACCATATTTTTATCCTTGGTATTCTGAAATAATGCCATGTCTATGTAAAAGTCTTTTTTCATCCATGGAGTCTTTTACAGGGCTGTCTGGTTCATTTAAAGACTTGTGTTGTTCTTCAACTCTAGTATGTTCTCTTGCATTAGTCCCCTGATACTTTTTGTTCCACACAAATTTTAATAATTTTTGTTTTATTTCCTTGAAATATGTATGTGGGACTTTGATGGGGATTGCACTAAACCTGTATATTGTTTTGGGTAACATGGCAATTTTAACAATGTTAAATTCTACCCAGCCATGAGTAGGGGATATATTTCCAACTCTTTGTATCTTCCTCTGTTTCTTTTAGGAAAAACTTATAGTTTTCATTATATAGGTCTTTTACCTACTTTTTTAAGTATATTCTGAGATATTTTATTCTTTTTGCTTATATTGTAAATGGGGTAGTTTTCTTGATTTCATTCTCTTCTATCATATTGTTTGTATATTAAAATGCAGTAGAATTTTGTGCATTGATTTTGTAGCCTGCCTCTTTACTATACTAATTGATTAATTCTAGTATTTTTGTCAGTTTTTAAGATTTTAAACAAATAGAAGCATGTCATCTGAAAATAGTGATAACTTTACTTCCTCTTTTCCAATTTAGATCCCTTTTATTTCTTCTTCTTGCTCTGACTAAGACGTCCAGAATACTGCTAAATAGCACTGAAAAGTACCCTTTAAAAATAGCTTCTGAGCTTGCATGTTGGAAAACAAACCAAATTAAATAAATGAAAGCTGGTAATGAGTATTATGTACAAGGTAAAGACAGGCATAGGTAGACATACAGACTAGACAATCCCAAAGGCTATTTTGTATTGCTTCTTTGGGGGTTGTTGGTCATCTGACATTTAGACAAGATGATGTCAGGAATGATGTCATGTTCTTCTCAGTGTTTCATATCGGGAGGTACAGGACAGCAGTGATTAGTGCTGGCGGAGTGACGCTGCTCGCTTTATCAAGGGATTATCTGCCTGGTTTCACATTGTAAACAGATAACTGGGGGAAGATTTTTTGAGACTATGTCAACCCTGTTCTCCTGAAACCCTCATCACATATTTTAGCGCCCACTAGTGGATCTCTCCACAAGTTATTTGTGTAGATTTGCCTGCTGCTGGTTTTCTGTTGCTCTTCCCTGTTACACTGATTCATTGGATCACTGCTTTTAACTGCCATAGATTTATTGGCTCATATGAACTTGTAGGCAACAAAATCCCACGTCTTTTTCTAATAAAATATTTGTAAATTTACATCTTATAAAACATTTTCATGATATCTCATTCTATTTAAGAACAACTGCTCACAAATGTTCTGCATTCCCGGACCCTTGCAATGATCTTTTTTCACTAAATGGAAAACCCAACACTATCCTTGCTGAATCATCTTGTTATTTGAGTAGAAGCTCCCTATAGTTCTTTGAGATTGGAAGATAGAGTCCATCATTTATAGTATTAATTTGGCATCAGTCAGCATTCCAATCACTGGCAAAATTGTTGAACAGAACAGAGCTAGGAAAATATAAATTGTCATTTCATTAGCACAGTTACTGCTTATTATGAATTACTACCTAAAAGTAAACTGAAAATGAGTAGTATGCAATTAATGGATTATCTTACATATGTTGTTTCTTATTCAGTTTAAAAATTCTGAAGTTTATATTTAACCAGACCACATGCTCTTTATCTGATGATAATTTTCCTAATCATGGAAGAAGTGTATCTTTTTCTGTTACTTCCCCAGCTATTTGCCATGTGATCATGAAACAAAAATTCAATGGAAGTTGCTTTTCTAGAATTTCACCTCTGCAAACTGAAACAGTGGCTCTGAAGTTATGTCAAATATGGAAATCAACTCAACTCAGGCACCCAGTTGAGAAAGTAAGTAAGATGACTGGTAGAAGAACAGAAAATCTGGCAAACACTGTCCAACACTGACAAACCTCTAATTTGCTTTCACTTTCAGAGGGAGTCACTTAGCACTGCTGGCCCTCAGTTCCTACAGTATGGAGCGAGAGCATATTTGGGATTACTGTCCAGAAGTAGAAAAAGGACCGGTGACAGCTACTCCTCATTGTTCCTGTTTTCTGCATGGACTGGAACAGGCTCTCTAGTAGCTGATCTGATCTGATCTTCTGCACCTTCTCAAGAAACCACCAGAATTCATAAGCCTGGGAGAGGTTGGTTCCGTGGGCCAAGGGGCTATAAACTGTAATGTGATTTCTTTGTCTTTTACTAGGCACAGTCCTATAGATTTGCACTGATTGCATTTTCAGAATAAAAAAGGCAATAAACTCAACATTCAAATATGTTCTAAGGTTTGGCACATAGACACAGAACAGTAACCCAGTGAGTAGAATGAATGAAAGCTTCAGTTTACCTTGACCATCTGAACTTCATCTGACATATTAAAAAATATATATGAGAAGCTTATTCCTTTTCCTGGGCTACTTAATTATTTTATTTAAAATTTAAATTTAATATAAACAATATGTAATTTGTGTTTGCCACATCCGTATACCAAATGTGTATCTCGACAATCAAGAATATTTCCATCAACCAAAAAGTTCCCTTTTGTTCTTTCAAGTCAGTTCTGCTTCGCCAACTCCAGTCTTTTCTAGAATTTCATATAAATGAAAACTTCTTCTGTGTCTATTTTCATACCATAATAATTTCAATTTCATCTTTGTTGTTGCATTTTCAGTAGCTTTTATTTTCTTTTTTTATTGCCGAGAATTCTATAGTTTGTCTATTCACTTGTTATTCAACTTCTGGATCAGAATTCTCTGGGAGATACACATTTATGTTATAAGAAATTGCTTCACAGCATGCCCTGGTGGGGTAGTGATTGGGTTGATTGCCTCCAAGGGATGTAGATCACATCCTTCTGGGTTTCAAGTCCTGGGTCCAGGGGGTTGTGGGGGGACAACCACTGCAAGCAACTAAATAAAAATAAATAAATAAAATCTTTCTTCCTCCTCTCTCTTCCTGCCTGCCTGCTTAGTTGCCTTCATTCCTGGCTGAAACTTCCCTTTATTTAAAAAAAAAAGAAAAGAAAAGAAACAAACTGCTTCACATGATGATAGAAGCTGACAAGTCACATATCTGCAATCAGTAAGTTACAGACCCAGAATCTATGTTGTAAATTTCAGCCCAAAGACCAAGAAGAGTAAATGACTTAGTTTGAGTCTGAAGACAGGAATAAACAACGTTCTAGTTGGGTCACCTAAAGACTAGCAGCTCTTTTATTTTGGCTGGGCTCACTTAGAAGGACGGCAGTGGCTGTCTGTGGGCTCTCGCTGGACACATCGGCTGGGAGAGATGTGGTTGGTCCTGCTCTGTTCCGCATGTTCCGTTTCCCTGCAGGCTAACCAGGGCAGACCACAGGAGAGGAGCAAGAGTAGGAATGGAGACACACATCCTTTTTTCAGGCTTCACATCTGCTAACCTCCTATTGTCAAAGCAAGCCCCATAGCCAAACTCAGAATCAAGGCAGAGTAAGTAGGCATTGTCTCTCTAGTGAGAACTGCAGATGCACATGGTAAAGGACATGGCTGCAGGTAAAGCTCTCATGCAGTCTTGCACACCTACTCTATACCATTATAGTGATGATACTGAAGAATCAGAGGTACTTCAATACATAAAGTCACCAAGAGGCCAGAGACTAGGAAGCAGGAGGGCCTTCTCCACTAGCGACACTGATTTCAATGCAACTACCTGTTACAAGAGCTAGACAATCAGTTCTAGAATTTTAGCCTGCACTAGAATTTTTCTCAGAAAAAAAACATTTGCATTGTCAAATACTTTACACAGGACAAAAGCATATATCAGCTCCATTTATCCAATGTAAAGAATAATAATAGCTGAACATTCACGTATCCACCATCTAGATTATGACACACAGTGGTACTAAATCTATGGGTTCCCATTTGTCTCTTTCTGATCACAACACCCTCCCTCCCTACCAGAGGTAACTTCTATCCGAAAATTTCATATTAAAAATTCCCTTGTTTTTCTTTATGATTTTCCTTTTATTTTGAACTTTATGAAAATGAAATCAGTGGATATATATTCCTCTGAAACTTGATTTTTATCTTTGAATTTATGTTTCTGAGATTTATCCATACTGTTCAGGGGCTCAGGTTGTTTTCTGCTTTAGGCTAATGTAAGCAAGGATGCTATAAACACACGAGTACATCTCTCCAGAAATCATATAAAAGTATTTCTAATCTATAAATCTAAGAGTAAAACTGCTTTGACTTTCACATGTTCAATTTCATTAAGCAATACCAAATTGTTTTATAGAAGATCACAAGTTACCAGTAAACAATAATAATAAGAAAGATTTAAAAGCTAAAAGAATATTAGTAATATCTATATGTCAATAAATTTAATAAATTAGGTAAAAAGAATATGTCTAGAAAAATATAGATTACAAAACTGACTCAAAAAAACCCTAAATGTTCCTTTAACTATTACATAAATTGAACAAGTGGTTAAAATCTTTGTTATAAAGAAAACACTAGATTCAGATAATTGCACAGGATAATACTACCAAATATTCATGGAATGGATCATTCTAATCCTACATAAACTTTTCAGATTTGTCACACTTACCGTTTCTTTGTTGCCTCTCCATTTTTTTCTTGCTTTCTGATATATCTTTAGTGAAGACAATGCTAGTAAACTACTTATCTAAAATATCTTTATTTCACCCTTATAGTTAAAACATGGTTTCAATGTACTTAGAAGTTCAGCTTAATATTACTTTGAAAATGTCATTCCACCATATTTTGACCTCCATTGTTATGGTAAAAAGTTGCTTGCTCTACATAAGTCTAATTGTTATTCCATTGAATTAAATTTTTCTGTTCTCTATAAGAGAATTTAAGAATTATATTCTCTTTTCTTTTCAAAAGAAAGGTACAGGCAGGAATGAAGGTGAGTAGGCAGGCAGGCAGGAAGAGAGAAGAGGAAGAAGCATCTTTATTTTTATTGTATTTATTTGTTCACACTGGTTTCCTCCCCCTGGCCCAGGACTCAAACCCAGGGGTATGTGGCTTGCTCCTCTGGCATTTGACTAACCACCGCACTACCAGGGTGTGCCTATATTCTCTTTTCTCTAGTGTTCACCATTTTGGTTATAAAGAGTTCATGTCTGACTTTCTTTTTTTAGATTTCTGTTTCCTGTGTGTGAGGATTGTTCTTCCTCAAACTCTGGGAAATTCTTAGCTATTATCTCTTCAAATATAGCCTCTTTACTTCTGGAACTCCAATTAATTTCTCCAACATTTTCACTGTAACTCCTTGCCTTAAGCTCATCTCTTTGTTTCTGTCAATATTTTTCTGATAATTTCCTCTAGTTCACGTTAAGCTATGTCTAATCTGCTATTTAACTCATACACTGAGTTTCTGGCTTCCATCATTATAGTTACCAGTCCTAAAAGTATTTTTTTTATTTGTTTTCAGTTCATTTTGTTATTTATTAATCCTCTCTTGTATTTTTAATATTCATTTTATACTTTTGTATACAGTATCTTCAGTTTTCTTGAATTTCTTCTGTAATTTATTTCTACTCTCATTATTTCAGTGTATTTGGTGATATAATATATATTTGTGAGCATTCGTTCTTCAGAATTTTATCTGTTGGAATTCTTTGAAGTCTACTTTTGAATTCTGGGAGCATTATTAACTCAGAAGCATTTTGTTTTATATTTTGGTTTAGGATTTTTCAAGTCAAATAGTATAAATTCTGACCACAACATGTGAATGAGAGTTTGTAGTTCATATTTCTCAAAACAGAGTGAAACAAAAATCCTTGTTCTCAGGAATCAGATTACACTCTAGCAGGGTCAGATGGAGAATAAAAAATAAACATGAAATATGCTTAGAATCTGATAAGTACATGAAAATAAAATGACAAAGTAGAGCAGAAAATGGGGACTGGGAGTCCAGTGGGGTGGGAAGATTTGCAAAATTCACAAAATTTAATAGATTCAACAGGGTAGGTCTCACTGGAAAAGTGTCATGTGAGCAAATCCTTAAAGGAGGTGAGAAATTCCTGAATGAAGAGTGAGCCTTGCATGATAAAGACCCACCAGAGAGGTCACATGGCTTAAGTAGCGTGAGTGTGGGGGTAATAGTGGTTAATGAGGCTGGAGAGTTGAGATGTCTAAAGGGACATTGTAAAAACTTAGTTTTTGCTTTAAGTTAAATTAATCATTTCAGGACTTGAGACAGAGGAATAAAATGATCTGACTTATAAAAAGGTCAGTCTTGCTGTTGTGGTGAGAACAGACTATTAGAATGCATAGTTAGGTGACCCAGGCAAGATAGGTGATGGTCCAGACCGGAGGTAATAGGTGAGATGGCGTAAGTGGTCAAATTCTACATATAATAGAAGATTGAACCATTATGAAATCCTGTCAGATTCACTGTGCAAAACGGAGAGGAGTCAAGTCATGATGATACACGCCTTAAACCTACTAATGTTACAATGCAATATTTGTTAATAAAATTCCTTTAAAGAACAGAAAAAGGAAGGAAGGAAGGAAGAAAAGCAGGAAGGGAGAGAGGTAGGGAGAGAGTCGAAGAAAGGAAAGAAAAAAGAGAGGGTGGGAAGAAGGTTGGGAAGAAGGAATGAGGGGAAGGAGGAGAAGAAAGGAGGAAGAAAAGAAAGGGAGAAAAATAAGAAGGACAACAGGGAGAGAGGAAGGGAAGAGTCAACTATTAATTTGAACCTATTTCCATGGCTTCTTGTGGGGGCACTGGGTTAAGGATAGAATCCAGGGCCATCCAAGGAGTCAATGAGTCTAACAGGCACTCAAAATCTGGCACTCCAAAGGACTGCATACTCTTCCTTCCTTCAAAGTGCTTCTTTCTCCTCTCTCTTCTTTCTTCTCTAAAAAAAAAAGAAAAAAGAAAAAAAATTGTATCCTTTCACAGCTCATAGATAAAACCCATTACATGTACATACAAAAAAGTTGCAGTGAATGAAAATAACATTTAAAAAGCCAGCAGAAATAGACCTACAAAGACTTTAAATTTAAGAATTACTGATAACATAGAATGGAAAGTAACTATGCTTACTATGTTTAAAGTACTAAAAGACAAGATTAAAAATGTGTGCAGAGAACAAGAAAGTACAAATAATGACAAAGTAGAAGTTTTATAAATTAAAAAACAATAATTGAGATTTTAATTAAATGTATAGACTTAATATATAGCCAAATAAATAAATTGATGATCTAAACAATAAAGATACAGCTGAAGATATTATTTGGAATACCACCTAAATATCCAGAAGTAGAAAGTGTGAAAAAGAGGCTCGGAGACATGAAGACTAGAAAAAGCCTCAGACTTATATACTTACATAATCAATATACTAAAAGGAAAGTATATAGAGAAGGAATAGAGAGTATTTGAAAAGATTACAAATGATAATTTGCCAGGATTAATGAAATAAACTGTCCATGGATTCAAAAACCCAATAAATACCAAGTAAAGAAGAAAAGAAACCATACACATTATACTAAAAGTACAGACAGCAAAGTATAAAGAAAAAAACAAAAGACATTTTAAATCTCATCACCCAGACATAAGCTTTGCTAACGGTTTATTTTCTAAGGTATTTTCTAAGTGTGTAATTAAAATTAGGAGCATACTATATATTTTCTAATACTTTTTACTTAATATATTATGAACATTTCTCCAACATTTTCTTCAAAACTATCATTTTAAAGACTTGATGACATTCTACCATATAAATATTACAATTTGTTAAGCAGAATCCAACTGCAGAATGTTTAAGTTAGTTCCAATTTTGGGCTATTTTAAATATGTTTATTGCATGTAAATCCTTTCCATATCACTGATTATTCCTTCAGGACAAATTCCTAGAAGTAGAATTGCTGGCTTAAACTCCATGAAGATTTTTGGAGGCATGTTGTCAAGTTTCCTTCCAAAAGGATGGGGCTGATGATTTCTGTCAGTTGCCCAGGCCCTCAGACAGGGGAGGCCCTCTCACCTAACTTTACTCAAACAAGTTCAGGATAGTGTGGTAGAATTAGTACCCAAATGTAAACTGGCTCTCACATATGCCTCTGTCCTGAAAGAAAAGATAATGCGCATGACCAAATGAAAAAGCATCATTTCATATCTCACTTAACAAAGGATCCAGTGTTCCTCAGAAACACAGATAGGAACATTCTAAAGTTTTTTGTCTATTTGTAACTCTTCTTGCCTGCTTTCCAAAGTGACTGTACTTCACTTATTTGAATAAAACTTGTTTGAAATGCAACTGTCATCTATTCTATGCCTCCTAGGGCTGAGCAGTTTGTTTTCTCATCAATGATGGTCTTAGTGTGTGCCATGTGATGGTGACCTCTAATCACAGCCTCTAATCTCATTGTCATTTTTCCTCTGCCATATCCTACTTGACCTTGCTTACGGAAGCACTTTTATTATGCTGGTTAAAAGGACAAGGGATTGAGCAGAAACAACAGTGAGGTCTGAGAATTGTCTTTATGCCATTTGCCCAGTCCAGCTGCTAACTGAAGAGAACCTCTCTGGAATTCAGCCAAAGCCACTTGGTAGAAAATTCTGACTTGTAAAAAGTATTCCCTGTGCTTTTGCCCAGGTTGAAAGGGAAAGGTCTGACTATTCACAAAATAACACAATTAACTAGTTAGCCAGTGTTCAATCCAGGGTTTATCTAATTTTCTGTAAGGAGCTAGATAGCAAATATTTTCCACTTTTTGAGCCAGATGGTCTCCAGTGCAGGTACTCAGTTCTTCACTGCTGCGTGGAAGCAGTCTTCCATCACAGAGGGTAAACAACTTTGCCCCAAAAGGCTCTGGAAAATGTGGACTGCAGGCAATAGTTCCGTCAATCCCTCTATAATCTGTTACTCTTAGGGGTTCTTCCAGTTTTAAAATTCTCTGAATCTATCTCCAGGTTCACACCTTGGGGCTTGTGGTGTTTTAGATTTAAGTTGTCTGATAGTAGCTGATGTTTGGGATAAAAGGAAGGAAAAGGAATTCAAGTCACCTAAAGCAAAACAGCTTCTTCCTTGGACAATGAAGGCAAATTTCTCTCCCTTTCTCTTTTTCGTTTAGACGTTACATCTGAGTTGTTTTGGTGTGTGTTTGTTTGTTTGTTTAAAACTTGTTAAATTTTATTTTAAATTTAAACTTTTAAATCTCTTCAGTCGTAAAGCCTCCCACTCACTGATGTGAGAAGGCAGCCAGAGGCGCTTGGATTCTTGAGAGAATAATGCTGAGGGTGCTGGCTCCAGGAAGCTCTGGCCCCATTCCCAGTTTTTTAAGGATTGTGAATCAGAATCAAATTCCCTCTGACAACCTGAGTGCTACTCTCCAGGCAGCTTCAAAAGGGAAAGTGATCTCTTATCTCCCCTCCTGTTTCAACCAACAAATTTCTCAGAAAGGGTACTGTCTCAAGCTAGTCCATTAGTCCATAGTGTTTTTAACTCAACATCTTACTGAACTGCCTTACTCACTAGCCCTTAGCACTCTATATACAGACCTCCTTGCTCCCACTTATGCCATATTTATCTCTTCTTCTTTAAGAAAGTCACTTCAAAATTTTCCATCCTTGTTCTTTTCTCCTGAAAGGTCTGCGATCTCATACATAGATAGGTCTGTGTCTCTTTGTAATCAGCTCCAATCTCTTCCTACCTTTCCCCCAGCACTTCAGCATTCACCAGGATCCCACACTAAATCCCAAGGCTGGATTGAGGGTCAGATGATCCTTTCAGTGCTGTATCATCTATCATTACCCCAGCCTCAAAATCTCAGCATAATGGTTCACTTCTCCCTCTCCTTCAACCCCAAATTGTATCCATCTTTCCAGCTCTGCCATGCAACCCTCATTTTTTATTTCTGTCACCTTCTCCCTGGCCATTTAACTGTATTCTTGTATACAGGCTGGTCTCCAGTCAATCATGAACAAAACCACTCAGATTAATATTTTTAAAGCTTTATTTTGAAGTCACTCATCTATTTAAATTCATTGTTTTTCTAACATGCCTGCCAGCTCCCTTCTTTTGTGAATTTGCTCTTGCAGTCTCTGCTAATAAAATGTCTTTTGTCTTTCCCTATTCACTCCTCCACTCCAATTTAAATCAAATCCCTCCCTGATATCTCCCCAAGCCTCTGTGACCAAAAACAACTCCTTTATTCTCTGTACACAATAGCACTTAGTTTGTGCCCCACCCCGTTCCCACCCCTTCCCATGTTCTGTATGATGCCTGGGATTAAAGGTAAAGTTCTTAGCAGGTGGCGAGTTCTCAGAGGACAGGAACTGACAGTCTTCTTTGTATAATTTGCCTTGCCCATTGTACATATCCAGTTAATAGTGATCAGTGAATAGCCATGAATAAAAGGAGCATACTATTAGTACCGTTCCTGGAGAAGAGATCCACTAAAGCCTTTTTTCTGTCTTCTTTTCATCCATTTTACAGAATAACACGTACATGCATTTCATTGTCTGGTCTAAATAAATATAAAATTGATCTTAACAACTACCACAATGACCCACACCAAATAGTAGCCCCTTCCCAATGACCTCATGCCTAAAAATACTTTTAAAGGTACACCCTGGTGGAGCAGCATTTAGGTCAATTGCCTCCAAAGGAGCAAGCCACATAAGCCTGGGTTTGAGTCTAGGGCCTGGGGGAAGCAACCAGTGTCAACAACTAAATAAAAAATAAATGTGCTTCTTCCTGTCTGTCTGCCTAGTCATCTTAATTCCCGCCTATACCTTTCTTTTAAAAAAAAAAACTTTTAAAAGTATCATACAGAAATTACAGAAATATTTTACATAAACCAAAATCCCCAAAGAAAGTATGTAAAAACACTTACTGTAGATTGATGAAAAAAGCGGAATATAAATATAATTGTATTTACATACAAATAGTATGAACACATGGATCAGGAGTGGATGGGGAAATATTGGTTTGCAAAGAGAAGAACATTTTAGATATATTTGCCATATCAAAATGCTTCCCCTTTATGATTACAATTTAATAGTCTTTACTAACTTTACAAAATAATATAAGCCCTCACAATTTTAAACCTAAAGCAGAATATTTCACCAAAAATGAAAACTGTACAGAAAACTGTTATTTAAAAACTTAAAGTATTCACTTTCTGCTACTTCTGGTACAAAGATTCATTCACCGACTTTTCGCTTTGTGTCTTTGGTTCCCTGCAGCTCACTGTGATATGTTGGCATCAGCCTTTCATTACAGTGTCCACATGTGGATGCAGATCTTTGTTGTATGTTAACTGACAGCCTGACCACATGACTGACAATTCAATGGATGGAGAAATTTCTGGTCGTTAGACTAGAGGGGTTCTGAGAAGAAAGAGAGAATTTAAACAATGACTTATTTCAGAAGGCTTGGTTTTTCCTAGAAAAGTATTTGGGCAGTCTAGTGTGACACATATTTCATCTAGGTTCTGAGGGCTCTTAGCCACTACAATGGAAGTGAGATCTCGCTTATTAAATAAACTCATTTCTTTCTTGGTTGACGCTACTGCTTGTCACTGACTGGCAGTGTTACTCAAACAAAGCAATAGTTCACATATTGCCAAAGTGAAAACACTTTCCTTTTTTCTCACATCAGGAGGGGAATAGTAGCAAATGTTTTCAAGACTTGGCAGAGAAGACGGTGACCTGGTAGGGCTGAGATTCAAATCCTCCCCATAGATCACCTAGAAATTCACCTATTCTCCAGAAATAAATACCGAAGAAAGGTGGGCGCAGTGGCTGTGGAGACAGAGGGGCTTTCACAACAGCAAAGCGTAGGAGAAAATGTCCCAGTATGCAGATGAACCACAGATTCAGGACTTGACATAGGAGCCTGGACAGTGTGATGGAACTGCAGGAGAACATGAACATACAGGAAAGCTGCTACAGAAGCATCAAAGAATCCATCCAGCGGGGCCAGGACATGTAGGGGGCAGAGGGGGCGGGGGTGATGGGATATGCCTTGGCACAGGTTGGAAAAAGAGCCAACACCCCCAAAGACTGAACTGCAGACCACGTGGTGAAATTAAACTAGACACCCGAATAACCTGAAGGCAGTGAGGGAAATTCCCCACCCCAAACCCCTATCCCTTCACAATTTTGCATCAGAGTCTCAGTATCCACCCACCAGATATCCCACACCCAGGATTAAAAGAAGAATGTAGTCTCCCTGAAGGGACAAAACCACAATGCGACCCACTAGTGCCACCCTGTGGGTAGAGGCAGAACTGAAGCCTGACTGCCAATTCTGGTTCTGCAGCAAGGTGATCACCATACACCATGCCATCACTGCAGGGGAACAGAAACCACGAAATATAAAAAATACCAAATAGAACGGGAACAGGATCTGGAACTGGGGAAGAGAGTCTAGGGAAAGTGCCATGGTGGTTCAAATGGAAGTCTTGGTGAGAAAACTATGCTAGGTGCCATCATAACCAAAGAAGCCCTTAAAAAAAAAAAAAAAAAACCTCATCATGATGAAAGTTTTGGGCATAAAAGATAAAGTTGAACCTTGGATCTGACACTTACGTGCTGTATAACCTTAGGCAGATTTCTTAACTTCAGCTTTCTCATCTATAAAATGGGGATAATAAAATCTACATTATCTTAATATATGCCAAGTTCTTGAATGGGCCCCATAGAATAATCACAAGCAAAGAAATTGAAGATATAATAAAAGTCTTCATCAAAAATAAAAATCCAAGGCCAGATGGCTTTTCCAATGAGTTCCACAAGAGCTTAGAGAAGAATTAGTACCTAGTCTACTCAAACTCTTCCAACATATTGAAGAGAGAACACTCCCAAACACTCTCCATGTGGCCAACATCACACTGATGCCAAAAGCTGACAAAGACATAACCAAGGAAGAAATTACACACCAATATCTCTAATGAATGCAGATGAATAGGTCTAATAGACCTGTTTGTAAGTGGGGTTTCTTTACACTTTATACAGCATCTTTTATTATCTTTTGCAGAACTGGTTTTGTGGTGATAAATTCCTTTCATTTTTGCTTATTGGAAAAGATTTTAATATTTCTTCAGTTCTGAATGATAATCTTGCAGGGATGATAATCCCGAATCCTAGATTGAAAATTCTTTTCTTTCAGTCTTTTGAACATATCATGCCATTCCTTCCTGGCCTGTAGAGATTGAGAAATCTGCTGACAGTCTTGTGGGGACTCCTCTGTATGTGACTGGATTTTCTCTGCCTGCTTTTAAGATTTTTTTTCTTTATCTTGTATTGTTGACGTTTTAATGGCAATATGTCTTGGTATAGGTCTGCTTGAGTTTCTTTTATTAGAGACTCTTTGAGCTTCCTGGGTCTGGAGGCTTGTTTCATTTTTTCAGGTTAGGGAAGATCTCAGCTATTATTTCTTCAAATACAGTTTCTGCCCCCTTTTCTCTCTCTTCTCCTTCTGGGACTCCTATAATGTGAATGTTTGTTCTTTTGATCTTATCCCATAAATTTTGAATGAAGTCTCCATTTGTTTGCATTCTTTTATTTCTTTGCTGGTTGAGTGCATTCCTCTGCCTTGTCTTCTAGCTCAATGATTCTATCAGAGGATTCATCCATCCTATTCTTGAGTCCCTTTATTGAATTCTTTATGTCAGCTATTGTGTTCTTTATTTCTTTGACATCTGTTTTAAGCTGCTTCATTTTTTCTCTCTCTTTTTTATTGTTCTCGTTTTCTTTCTCTATTGTTTTCTTAATTTCTATGAATATGTTTATCACTTTTGCCCTAAATTCATCTTTGGGCCGTTTGTAGACGTCTATTGTATAAGATTTTCCCCTGGGTTTTTGACTTGATCCATTGATTCATGTATGTAGCTCTGTGTCTTTGCTCTGTTAGGCATTTTGCTTATGTTTCTGTGTAGGGTTGTGTAGGGTATTGACTTGCATCAGGTAAACCCGGGTCTTGGTTTGTACACTGGGGTTTCCTGAGTTTTGTGGTGTCCTTACTGGTCAGATTTGCTGACATTCTTAGTGAACCCTCTGTGCTGCCCCAAAGTTCAGTGTATGGGGTTGAAGCTTGTGTGGGGCATGCAGAGCCTTCCATCAGGGTCCCCACACCCAACCTCAGTGAGCTCTTGCTGTTGACACACATGGCAACAAAGCTGTGTTTCACCTATAGCTACAAAGTGGCACTTGTGGATAACATTGAGGGCTACCTCTTCTGGGAGATCCTCTACTCCCTTTAAGCCTAAGGGCTGGATTTCCATTTGGTGGACTTTCTAGTGGGTGGGTCCTGTGGGTCCATGGCAATAAGTCTGTTTCCCTGGCTGCCTTCCAGTTATGGGGGTACACAGCATAATTTTCTCACTGGGCCTCCTGTTGAAACAACCGGGCACTAGTGCCTCTTCTGCTTTGTGCCTAGACCCTCTCCCCGATCTCTGTGTCCAGGTCCCAGTGGGCTTTTGTGATTTCTGGGAGGACCGGCTCTTTCCACAGCTCCACCGCCTCTGCCCAGCAGGAATCATGAATCTGAGTCTTGTGTGTAGCTCTGATTCCATATGTTTTCACCTACCCTTTTTGTCATGATTGCTGCGGTGTCTCTACATCTGTGCCTGCTTTTCCTTGGTGTTTTTTTCTGGAAAAGGGTGAATTTCTAGTTGCTCTGTGGCAAGGATGTGAGTCATGCTCCTAGCAGATCACCATCTTGGCCAGAAGTCCCATTGTCTTTTTATAAGCAAACAACATGCTAGAAGAAAATGATATCATGAGAATCACACTATTTAAAATAGAAGTCAAAAAGATAAAATACCTGAGTTTATACCTAACAAAGGAAGTAGAAGACCCGTACAATGAAAATTACAAATTCTTCTTAAAAGAAATAGAGACAGACACAAAGAAATGGAAAGATATCTCCTGCTCATGGCTGAGGAAAACCAACATTATTAAAATGGTCATCTTACCCAAAGCAATATACAGATTTAGTGCAATTTCCATTAAAGTTCCACAGGCTTATTTCTGGGAATTAGAACAAAAATTCTTAAAATATGTATGAAATGACAAAAGACACCAAATAGCCAAAGCAATTATTAGAACAAAAAGAGTGAATCCAGAGGGATTACACTCTCAGACATTGAACTATACTATATAGCGATGGTGATTAATATGGAATGTCACTGGAATAATAAGAGGCACAGATCAGTGTAATAGAGCTGAATCACCAGTAATTGACTCACATGCATACAGCCAATTAATCTATGACAAACAAATCAAAAGCATACCATGGAGAAAGGAAAGTCTCTTCAATAAATGTTGTGATAACTGGATAGCCCCAAGCAAAAAAAAAAAAAAAAATGAAGCAAGACCACTCTCTAACACTATTCACAAAAATTAACTCAAAATGGACTACATTCTTGGACATAAGACTGGAAACCATAAACTTCTTGGAAGACAACATAGGAAAGACTTTCCATGACATCAGCCATAGAAAGGTCTTTGAGGACTCAACTCTAGCATCAAGGGAAACAAACAAAATAAACAGTTGGGACTATATCAAACTAAAAGGCTTCTTCACAGTGAAAGTAAACATCACCAAAATAAAAAAGGCAACCTACTAACTGTGAGAAGATTGCATTTCATATTTCTGATTAGGTTTTAATGTCTAAAGCATACAAGGAACACATTAAACTCAGTAATATAAAAACAGATAATCCAATCAAAATATGGGAAGAGGAATTTGGTAGACATTTTTCTGAAGAGGATATACCAACAAGCACATGAAAAAATTTTCTTACTTGCTGGCTGTCAGGGAAATGCCAACAAAGACAACAATGAAATATCATCTTATACCTGAGAGACAGGCTAGTTTTCTAATGTCTAGAAATTTCAAATGTTGGCAAGGATGTTGAAAAAAGGGGACAGTTTCACATTGGTGGGAATGCAAATTTGTGTAAGCCCTTTGGAAAACAGTTTGATAATTCCTTAAAAGGTTGAAGATGGAGATCCCATATGATTCCACCATTCCTCTTCTGGGTGTTTACCTAAAAGATTCAAAAGCACTCATTCACAGCTATTTATTCACCCCTATGTTTATTATAGCCCTATTCATAATAGCTAAGAACTGGAAATTACCTAAGTGCCCAACATCAGATGAATGAATACTGAATATATGCTATATGTAACAATGAAGTACTACACAACCCTTAGAAGATATTGAAACCTGTCATTTGAATCAACACGGATTCATCTAGAAGTGATTACACTAAGCTAAACAAGTCAAAAGAAGAATGATGGATACCAGATGACTTCACTCATAGGTAGAAGTGAATAGACAAAACAAAGGAGCAGATGAAACAAAACCAAACTTGGACACTTGCGATAGAACTGAGGTTACCAATAGGAATCAGGGGAGGTGAGCAAATGGTGGCGGAGTCCATTGGACAATGTTGAACACTTGATTTGTGTTGACATATATTGAGGAATATATATATATATATATACATATGTATACATACATACATACACTATATATACATATATATACATACAATACATATATATACTGCTTTCTTACCCAATTGAAGAAGTGCCCAGATGGGCTCAGGAGACAACGGATAGGACTTACAGATAGACTTTTTTTTCCCTTTTTAGGTTCAGTAAAAGGGGCGTAGTTTTATTCTTGAAGCTTCTCCCCGGAAGAATTTTGTAAGCTAAGTAACATTTGTATAATAATTAGAACAATGTCTGCTTTTACCAAGCAACAACTATGAGCCATGCATTGTTGCCTGCTACAAAGTCAGTCCTCACCAGTAGAATCATACAAAAGTGTCAGGATACCATCTAACAAGGGCACTGCAACAGAGCCAGAAGAGTAAGTACAACAGAGAAAACTGGGCTTCACAGAAAGAACCCCCTCAACCAGGGTAGATGTGTTGTGGGAAGAAAGGCCTTCTTTGGTAACCCTCTGGGAGCAAAGGAAGATTCCCCCAAGGAGTTCCTAACCATAACAGGGCCCCCTAGCTACTCCAAATTCACCCCACCCCACCCCCTGCCGCTGTGGAGGGCAAGTGCAGGTGACAGCCTCTGGGGGCCAGTGTCAGGGGTGCAAATCTCCTGGCTGACTCCCTGTGACAGCTGGAGAAGCTGTCCTTCCTTCCTCCAGGCCCTTTTCTTCCTATCTCTTCTAGGTTAAATTAAAATTAAGCAAATGTTTCAAGAATATTATTTTAAAGGGGTGCCAAGTAATTAGTGGGCCCCCCTTCCTTCACCCTCACACACCTAGCTGGAGGCCAGCTCCTACAAAGCTGCTCCTGGACAGTGAAAGACTTGCACTTGACAGTGTTCTGGGTCAGCAGATGCCACGCCCTGCAGAAAGCAGGAATAGGGGGCTGTCGGGGGAGGCGAGGTGCGGGAGCCGGGTGGGTGCGCGCGTATGCGAGTGGGGTTCCTCAAGCTGGAACTGAGGTACCTGGACAGAGAGACGCAGTCCAAAGCTTTTTCACTCTACTTGCTCTCAGTCCCATTCGATCAGTTTGCCCAAGGAAGGCGGACTCCTCTCCCTCCCTTACCCGGGGCACCATCTCCATCCCAGCCCACACGTTTTATCTCCTCAGTGAGACTGAGTCTACATTAAAAACTTGCAGAGAGAAAAAGTTTGATGCTTTTGACAGCCTCCAGCTTGGTAATGACCCTTAGTGTAAGTATTTTATACCAGACCTCCTTAAACTGAATTAAACAGCAACTTAGTGATCAGCTAGCCAGCTGTAGCCCACAGGTAGCTAGCCAGATATGAGTAGAGTACAGGAAAAGGGAGATCCAGAGCCAGAAAACAATAGATCAATGTAACCGATTTAACCCAGCCATCAGCAGAGCCTTGCTGGCACCAAACCCAGTCTGGCATACCAAAAGCCAGGAAACCAGTACAATTAAGTTTAAAGTTAAGGTAGACCACCAAGGCTCCAAGCCAACGTGCCAAGGTGCAGGGATACCGAAAGGAAATCAGTCATAACGGAGCCAATAGAAAACCTTCCAATCAATTTGAGAAGAGACCACCGATGGACCAGTAAGAAATTTGTCCCACCTCAGAATGCTCAAGGACAGTCTGGAGATGGAAAGTGAGCCTTTATATCCCATGAAAATGAAATCTCCACCCCATTATTGATGCTCCCCCCTCTGGAGGACCCACTGTCTCTTTGTGGGTGTCTTTTCCCCTTCTTTCTAAATAAAATCTCTATTTCACCCCTGTGCTTTCCTTCCACTTACGCTGCCCAAGTCGTGCTCTGGAAAATCCCATCACAACCGAGGAAACAAGAGGTACATACAAGTGTTCATGCTGTATCATAGCCACATCAAATAGCCACATCATCTCTCTCTCTCTCCTCTCTCTCTCTCTCTCTCTCTCTCTCTCTCTCTCTCTCTCTCTCTCTCTCTCTCTCTCTCTCTCTCTCTTTTTTTTTCCCTGGAAAAGAGAGAAGGAAGAAACTCATTATTTGTTCATCTTGATTGTTCCCAAAGGCTGGGACACCAACCTGGGACTTCAGGATGTATGTGGGGGCTAGTGGGGTGTCTCTTGGGGTAGTCAGGAAGCTAGGTGGAGCTTCTTTAGCACAGGCTGAGTTTGTCAGTCACGCCTCCACATTGCTTTACATATGTTCAGATCCGAAATGGGGATGGGTGCTAACTTGGTTGGAAGTTTTAATGTGGTGATGAGCCATTGGTCCCTTCATGTCATTTCTTTCTAAACTGTGCATGCTCTATTTTTTGTCTCTCTGTCCTAGGAAAACTTTTGCAACAAGTTCTTACTGGGCTTAAACATTCTGTTCTGCAGAAGAAACAATTTCACATTCCCCATTGTTTGAATTTTTTTAGTTGGAACTCCATGTAACACTTTAAGAAAGTCATGCAGTATGTTGAAAATACCATTTTCCCCTACAGTGAAATAATGACTGAAAAAGAGGAAACAGGGTAGTGGCCATTTAATATGTAAGAGAAAATTAGAGCAGCTAGATAACTTTGGTATAGTAAATAATAAAATAAATTTCTCAGGTGGGTCCTGGTGGCCTAATGGACAAGGCCACCAGTCACAGTCCACATACATCCCAGTGATCCAGGTTGAAAAGCCTGGAGGAGGGGTGGGGAATCAAGATGAACAACTAAATAAAATAATAAAATAAATGCCTTCTTCTCCTCCTCGGCCTCTTCCTCTCTCCCTGTCTACTTGCATCATTCCTGCCTGCACCTTTCCTAAAATAAAGTAATATAAAATTCCCCAAATATCTCACTCTTGGACTAATGCTTAATTTACTCACAGATGTTAATACTGCACTCATCAGAAAGGAATGTTTTTTCAATTAGGAGCCCAAATTCTAAATGCACCAATTTTATTAAATTTAACTTTTCTTATTGATAAAATATACATAACAAAGTTTACCATTAAATATACTCACACTGATGTGCAGTCATCACCACTGTCCATCTCCAGGAATTTTTTTTTTAATATCCCAGACTGAAACTCTGTACTCATTAAACTCCCTTTTTCTCCTCCCTTCAACTCCTGGCAACCACCATTCTATTTTCTGTCTATGAATTTGCCTATTCTAATTACTTCATATCATAATTTTCCTTCTGTATCTGAATTATTTCACTTGGCATAATGTTTTCAAGGTTCACCCATGTTAAAATGTGTCAGAATTTCCTCCCCTTTTAAAGCTGAATAATAATCCATTGTAAGTATATACCACATTTTATTCATTTGCTGATAGACATTTGGGTTTCAACCTTTTGACTATTCTGAATAAATTTTAAAATTTAGTAATACACTTAAAAATAAAGTTGTACTAAAAGGCATATAACAAAGACTAGCAGTCTCCTGACTCGCTTTTAATTCCTCTCCTGCTACTTCCACAAAGACAATAACTTCCATATCATTTAGTTCTTTCTTCTGGTCATTACATAGTTCTAAACATGTTTACAAGACATTTTCTTGAGTTTTTAAATTTTCAATGCAATCTCCTGACTCCTCACCATGGAAAGCTAGCTTTCCTGCTGTGCATACTCTTTTTACATGCATACAGAGATGTCTGTCTCTACCATTGTTTGGATGAGACTGATAGGTCTGCAATGAAAGAGACGGAGACAAGGGAGTCGAGATACTCTGAAGCACGACTTTATTCATCCTGATTCAGTCCGCGAAGGCTCATAGCCAAGTGAGCATTCCACCAGGCTCAGATCTAAGACACTTTTTATAGGGTATGTGGCTATTGTTTTTGAACATGGGATAACTGGTCCCGGATGATGTAATGCAGGATGCAGTTAAGCAGTTGACTGGTCTTCGGTTTTCAGAGTTGGGTCCATTATTTCTGCCACCAAGATGTAGTTGTTTGCCCAGGTCAGCACAGGAGGTGATTGCCACCTCTGTTGACTATGTCTCATTTCTGTTGGCTGGTCTTGTGACTGTTCAGAAACTACCTCAAACACTCTGTGAAATACCTTCCAGTATTTACAGCACTGTGTGTGTTGTCAAGGTCCAACCAGGAGAGAGAAACAACACTAGTAACATGTACAGCGAAAATGAAAGAATTATTAATTACTAATCAGGGAATTACTACTAAGAGGGATGAAGAGAACTTTAAAGAATACAGGAATATCAAATATAAGGAGCAGTTACTATTTCTAGGATAGAGGGATAGTGTCCAAAAAAACTTGTAAGTGATGAGATGTGCCTACTAAATGACAGAGAAATTCAATGGGTCCTGTGAAACTTGATGGAAAGCTATCCACTGAGGTCCGAGGTTAGATGGGCAGTCTTGCCATGAAAATAAAAGCCTGAAACTCAAGAGAAATCCCTTCTTACAATGCCCCCCAGTACCTTCTACTGACAAGATGACACTGTGGCATCAGCAAAGGAATGTTTATAAGAAGATTATTATAATTTTTAGAGTTGAAACCAGAACCAATTGGAGTATCACCAGGCACAGCATCAGTTGTGTGTGAAGTATAATACTCTTGTTGAGAAAATCTGCACCCTTGTCGAGCAATTTGGAGTTAGTTTGTTGGGTGTGTGTTTGCCCCCAAGCTCCATCAAGACCCTTCTACCCCACAAAGTCTGCCTGCACAGGCAGGTGCCATTACTGCAAGTTGACACAAACAATGGCATATGGCAAAATATGAAGTTCAGAACATCCTAGTCCTTAAAAGGAAAATTTTATCTTAGTTACTTAAATTTGCTACCTGATAACCACCAAAATTCTGACATTAATGAGTACGAGAAAATCTTACATTTTAGATAAGACAAATTAACATTTAGTTTGAAACCCTGACCTAATTTCAAACCATACTGGATGCCAGGACAGCATTGCTAAACCAGGACCATCCAGTTAAATATATGGTGACCCTATTTATAGAGTCCAGCTCTAATATCACAAAGCAGGGCAAAAAGGCATGGAAGTAGAACTGAGAGGCACTATGATGATAAAGAACACATGATGGTTGTGGAGCACAGTTGTCCTTCATCACCCTTCAATATCTCTCATCTGGGTTGGATCTCCTATTTCCTAGATCCAATATCTTCCTCTTTCTTCATTTACAGTCTCAGTTTGGTGAAACAGAGATGCTACTTGGCAAAGGTATCCAAGAAGTAAACTTTGAAATTTTGCATATTTGAAAATTCTTACTCTTGTATTTGTAGACTTCTAAAATATAAATCAATTTTTCCTCAGAATTTTATTTTATTTTATTTTTTAAAGGAAAGGTACAGGTAGGAATAAAGGTGAGCAGGCAGGTAGGAAAAGAGAAGCGGAAAAAGCATTTTATTTAGTTGTTCATCTCGATTTGTTCCCCCTGGACCCAAGTCTTGAACCAGGAATCTTGGAATGTACATGGACTGTGCTACAGTGGACTAACCCACTAGGCCACTAGGGTGCACCTAGTTTATTTTATTTTAAAGAAAGGCTCAGATAGGAACAAAGGTGGACAGGCAGGTAGATAGGAAGAGATTCATGAAGAAGCATTTTATTATATTTCGTTGTTCATCTTGCCTGTTTCTCACAACCCAGGTCTTGATCCAGGAACCTTGGGGTCTATGTGGGCTGTGCTGAAGCAGACTAACCCATAGGCCACGAGGGCACACCATTGTTCAGAATTTTAAAGGTATTGCACCATTTTTTTAAACTCCCAGCAATGCTATTAAAAAGTCTGGGAACAACCAATTGTGAAAAACTAAATAACAAATAAAGTGCTTTGTAAAAGGAAAGTTCTAGAAAGATTCCTGATCTTTTGTATATAATCTGTGTTTTGATTATTTAGGATCTTTACTTCATACCCAGATTTTTTTAATTTGATAAGGATGTGTCTTGGTCTGAGTCTTTTTAAATTAATTACTCTGGGCACCCTGTGCCCTTTCAATCTGGGTAATTCTGTTTTCCTGTTCTGGTAAATTTCCCCATATTAATGTCATTTCCTCCCCTGCACTTAATCTGTTCTCTCTTTCAGGTACTTCTTGGTGTTTGATGTTGGACCTCCTGGGCTGAACCTCTAATTTTCTTCACTTTTCTCTCTTATACTTTCCCCCTTTTCATCATTTGTTTGACTTTATGCAAATTTCTTCAACCTTGTACTGAACAAGGTTGCTTTCTACTAAATTTCTGTTATATTAATTTTTCTAAATCTTGTTTAATATTCCTTTTTCTTTCTTCTTCTTTTTTTAATTAAAGGAAAGTTGCAGGCAGGGAGAGGAGGAAGAAGCATTTTTATTTATTTTATTTAGTTGTTCATCTTGGTTGTTTACTCAGGGCCCCAAGTCTTGAACTGGAGATCCTGGGATGTGCCTGGTGAATTAAACTGCTAGGCCACTAGGTTGTGTCTAACACTCCTTTTTCATAGCTTTTGATTGTTTCCCATATATTTTTGAATATCTCTTCTACTTTTCAAAGTTTTCTTTTGATTTTTACATTGTAGTTTTTTCTTCCCCCTTTGTTTTGTTCTTCATCCTTCATGTTAAAAGCTTGGCTTAAATGTCTAGTGCATTCTTACTCAAGAATGGAAAAAAACATCTGAAAGGAAGCTCTGTGGGCCTGAGTACTTTTCCTGATGTTTGGAGTTCAACATAAGTTCACTGTATGGATTCTGATATAAGCAACTCCAGGTATCCTTCTTTTGTCTTGGGCTGGTCTATTTCCCCAAAGAGGAATCCTAAACTCTTCTGTAACTTTCAGTTACAGACTTGCATTCAAACCCAGCTGGGTTAAGAACAGCCTTAACTCCTGTATCGGTCATGCCTGGTAAGAGTCTGAGCCTGTTTCATCCTCTCCAGAGATGAAATCTCCAGACTTCTATAGGTTCCATAGATTGGGAAAAGAATAATGGCTAAGTGGCTTCTTTTATAGACTTTAAAACAATCTCCTAGATCCTATTTTCAGATTATCTGGTGCTTCCAATGCCTTTCAGGGGTTCTAGGCATGAATCACTACCTTTTCTTTTTTGTAGACACATATGTGTAACTTTCTAGAAACCATAGCATAATGATTAAACAGTTGCTGGAGTCCAGACTGCCTATTGAAACTCTAGTTTTATTATTTATCAACTGGCAAGCTTGATAAAATTTTTAGTCTCTGTGTACCTTAGGTCTCTCTCTCCATCTGTGAAACAGCGATATAGTGCAACTACTCTGTAAGAGCTTATAGCAAAGATCAGTACAATACAACTCACAGGTCACATCTCACCCATAACCTCCTTTTGTATAACCCATGAGCTAAGACTGGTTTTGCACTTTTAAAGAGTCGTAAAAAACTCAAAAAGCCTGTAGCAAATTTTAAAGGAGGTGCACAAAGCTTAAAATAGTTACAATCTGGCCTTTTACAGAAAAAGTTTTCTGACCCTTAACTGGTAGAGTAGTTTTATCAATGGAATTAATGAATTAATACAGTTAAAGCACTAGAACAAAGTTAAGTCATTCATTTTATTCCCCAGATTGGAGATGTCTATTTCAAATATGCAATGGAGTTTTTAGTGTACCAAAGGCATTACAAATCACTTAAACTACATAAGAACCCCCAAAGGAGTAAGAGGCTCAGATACACTTTAGATAAGAGAGGCAAGAACTGAGTTATTGACAACCCTTTAATAAGAGGGGTTTTTTGTTTTCTTTTGTTTTTGTTTTTTCAGAAAATTCTAATCTATAGGAGGTCAAATCTCTCATTTTTTTTCCACTGATGGTTTTTGTGCTCTACATCTTGTCTAGGACCATAATTTATTAGTTTTTAAATTTAAAGCTCTTATAGGCCTTTTTTTTAATATTGAAGACTTAGGGCTTTATTTAACATTTATGAATAGGATAGCATCCAATCTAGTAGCTAGAAAGGAATTTCCTGCCTCACTATCTTTTTTTATTTAGTTCACAATGGTTCTCCCCATGGACCTGGGACTGAATCCAGGTGTATGTGGCCTGCGTCCCTCAGAGGCGATGGACCCAACTGCTCCTCCACCAGGACACACCAATACAGTCTATTTTTATATCAAATGGAAGAAGTCATCCTCTTTATTCTTAATTTTCAAAAATTTCATTGTGTATTTGCTTATTTTCTATCTCAGGTGAACCTGAAAACCAGCTTGTCAGGTCCCATTAAAACATCTTGGGGTTCTGACTAGGTTGTAGCGCACTTAAAGATCAAGTCAGATAGGACCCGACATCTTGATGTCGAACATGCCTGCTACTGACTTGAGAGTTCTCTGTATAGTTAGTTCTATGATGTCTTTCAGTCACATTTTATAGCCCTTTTCATATATGTCTTATACTTTCCTTTTAGGCTTCTTAGTTTTTTTTTGAAAATTTTTAAAGTACTTTATTGCAATAACTTTGCTTTACAAATTAAGTTCATATGTACAAGTTTTGTTAAGAGGATCTTCACAAAAACACAGAAGGGCTAAATGAAGTGGGAGAAAAATCAAGAGAATGCAAAATAGTGGAAGCTAATTGTTTTTTAATCCCCATCCCTAGATTTCAAACCCGAATTCATAGGCTTGTACCTTAGCTGCCTTGGATGCACCTATAAACTAAGTTTCAGAAAACATTTCAAAAAGGAAGATGTGATCTGCAATTTTAAATGCTGTTATACTAAGTAAAGTGATGATTCGAAATTGTCTGTTGGATTTAACAACATGAAGGGAATATTTGCAAGCAAAGTTAGAGGGACGATAGGACAAAAACACTCAAGTGTAAGAGAAAAGGTGAGAAGAGTATTTGAAGGTCTCCTTTGAGAAATTGTACTACAAAGGAAAGCAGAGAAATAAGGTGGAAGGAAGTGCAATTCATGAAACTATTTTTTTAAAAGAAAGGTGCAGACAGGAATGAAGGTGAGCAGAAGCAGGCAAGCAGGAAGAGAGAGGAGGAAGAAACATTTTGTTTGTTTAGTTATTCATCTTGGTTGTTTCCCCCAGCATCTAGCCTTGAACCCGGGATCTTGGGTTGTATGTGGACTGCACGGCAGAGACCTTACCACTAGGTCACCATGGTGTGCCATAAAATGATTTTTTCCTCAAAAGATGAGATCAACAAGAGATGGTATGCTAATAGAAAGAATTTTTAGGTTTTATGTAGGTAATAGTGATTGTGGGATCAGAGAAAGTTTCTTTTGATTGCTCTAACATTGTATATATTTTTTTCATTGAAGTAGGAAGCAAGGTAAGCAACTAAAGCAGGGATTGGCAAACTTCAGGGTGCCAGACAAGTCTTAACCACCATCTGTTTTTACATGGTACAATAACTAAGAATGGCTTTTATATTTTTAAATGGTGGGAAAACATAACATTTCATAACAAATTAAAATTAAATGAAATTATATCTCCTGTGTCCACAAAGTTTTATTGGGACGTAGTCATGTTTTCATCTACATATTTATCTACAACTGCTTTGGCAATAACAGGGCAGAGCATCAGTACTACCAAGTACTATATAGCACCCTCCTATCTTCCAGGGGCTACTCAATGACATGTCATTTGCCAGCATTTTTTTTTTTCACTAGTGCAAACCCATCACAGCAAAACAATTGAAATGTTCCTCAAATGTCATACTTTGAGGCCAGACTGAGGACTTATCACAAAAATTCCAACTCATGGGAAAATATTCAGGAAAATTAGAAAATTTAAAAAGAAGACATTCAAATAAGGCTACAACCAAAATAAGTATTCAAGTGGATCATTTGTCAGCCAAGCAAGCCATTTACTGATGGCAAATTAATCACATTTGATTGCTGCAAAGTATTGTATCCAGAGAAAATAAGCTTAACATTTAGGTAAAGGAGTTGCTCAGAGTGAGTGATTAAAAAATTTTAAATCAAGGTTCTCAATCAGGCAAAAGTGTGGTTTTTATTTGTTTTATTGCAGTTACTTTTACACATTAAAATAAACTCATATGTGTAGGTTCTCCACATGTGCAGTTCCCCATTCTTAAGACATATGTTCACACACCATGCCTTCCACCAAATCACAAAATGTTCTTCACCATTGTCCAGTGGGCTCCACCACCACTTGCCACACTACCCCATCTAAACCCATTTCCTACTGGTAATTTCAGTTCTATTGCTAGTGTCCAAGGGTTGGTTTTGTTTCATCTATTCCTTTGTTATTCTATATTCACATTCCATCTGAGTGAGATAATCTGGTATCTTTCTTCTTTTGGTTTGTTTCACTTAGTGTAATCTCCTGTATATCTATCCATGTTGTTTCAAATAACAAGATATCATCTTTTCTACGGGCTGTGTGATATTCCATTGCGTAACTATGTCATTTATTCTTTATCCATTCATCTCACGGGCACTTAGGTAATTTCCAGTTCATAGCCATTGTGAATAGGGCTGCAATAAACATGAGGGTGCATAGGTCTCTTCAAATTAGTGTTTTAGTATTTTTTAAATTTTTGGGTAAACACCCAGAAGTAGGACGGCTGGATCATATGGAATTTGCATCTTCAACTTTTTGAGCAATCTCCATACTGTTTTTCAAAGGGGTTACACAAATATGCACTCCCACCAGAAGTGTAAAAGTGTTCCTATTTCTCCAGTCCTCACCAACATTTGTTGTTTCCAGACTTTTGGATAATAGCCACTCTCTGGTATGAGGTGATATCTCACTGTTGTTTTAATTTGCATTTCCCTGATAGCCAGCAAGTAGGAATTTCTTTTCATGTACCTGGTAGTCAACTGTCCATCCTTTAAAGAAAAGTATTTCTCCAAATGCACTTTCCATTTTTTGAATGAATTGTCTGTTTTCATGTTACTGAGTTTTATGACTTCTTTTTATAATTTGAATATTAAGCCCTTATCAGAAATATGGAACACAAATATCTTCACCCATTAATAGTTTGTATTTTTGTTTTGGTGTTTTCTTTCATTGTTAAGAGGCCTTTTAGTCTGATGTAGTCCCAACTGTTTGTTTCCCTTGATGCTAGAGTTGAGTCCCCAAAGACCTCTCTAATGCTGATGTCATGGGAAGTCTTTCCTATGTTGTCTTCCAAGAAGTTTATGGTTTCCAGTCTTATGTCCAAGAATGTAGTCCATTTTGAGTTAATTTTTGTGAATAGTGTTAGAGAGTGGTCTTGCTTCATTTTTTTTTTTTTTTGCATGGGGCTATCCAGTTATCACAACATTTATTGAAGAGACTTTCCTTTCTCCATGGTATGCTTTTGATTTGTTTGTCATAGATTAGCTGACTGTATGCATGTGAGTCAATTACTGGTGATTCAGTTCTACTCCACTGATCTGTGCCTCTGTTATTATTCTAGTAACATTCCATACTAATCGCTATCACTATATAGTACAGTTCAATGTCTGAGAGTATAATCCCTCTGGATTCATTCTTTTTTTCTAATAATTGCTTTGGCTATTTGGTGTCTTGTCATTCCATACACATTTTAAGATTATTTTTGTTCTAATCCCAGAATTAAGCCCTGGGACTTTAATGGGGATGGCACTAAATCTGTATATTGCTTTGTGTAAGATGATCATTTTAATAATACTGTTTTTTTTCCCTGCCACGAGTAGGGGATATCTTTCCATTTCTTTGTGTCCGCCTCTGTTGCTTTTAAGAACTTGTAATTTTCATTGTATGGGTCTTCTACTTCCTTCATTAGGTATAAACTCAGGTATTTTATTCCTTTGACTTCTATTTTAAATGATGTGATTCTCATGATATTTCTTCTAGCGAGTTTTTTGCAAATGTAATGGATTTTTGGGCAGTGATTTTGTAACCTACTATGTACTGTATTCATTGATGAGTTCTAGAAGTTTTTTTGACAGCTTATAGAGCTTTCAATATATATCATCTTGTCATCCGCAAATAATGAGTTTTACTACCTTCTCCGCCATTTTTTATTTATTTTATTTTATTGCCTAATTGCTCTGGCAAAGACCTCCAGCACTATGTTAAATAGCAGTGGTGAGAGTGGACAGCCTTGCCTTGTTCCGACCTTAGAGGAAAGACTTTCAATTTTTCACCATTGACTATAATGTTGGCTGTGAGTTTGTCACTTATGGCCCTGATTAGGTTTAGGTATGTTCCTTCTGTTCCCATTTTATGCAGGGTTTTATCATAAATGGGTGTTGGATCTTGTCAGATGCTTTCTCTGCATCTATAAATAGGATGTGGATTTTCTCCTTGCTCTTGTTGATATGTTGTATTACATTAATAGATTTACATGTTGAACCATCCCTGTAATCCTGGGATAAATCCCACTTGGTCAAGATGATCTTTGTAATTCATTGTTGGACTTGGTTTGCTAATATTTTGTTGAGAATTTTTGCATCTATGTTTATTGGATATATTGGTCTGTAATTTTCTTTCCTGGTGATGTCTCTATCAGCTTTGGTATCAGTGTAACGTTAGCTTCAAAAAAAAATTAAGTATATGGGAGTGTCCCCTGTTCTTCAATATTTTGGAAGAGTTTGAGAATAAGTGTTAATTCTCTGAACGTTTGGTGAAACTCATTCTAAAAGCCATCTGGTCCTGGGATTTTATTTATAGGGAGTCTTTTGATACCTCTTCAATTCGTTTGCTTATGATTGTTCTTTACAGGTTTTCCAGTTCTTTCCAATTCTTCTAAATTTTTCTAAAACTCTGTCCATATCCTCCAGGTTATCTACTTTGTTGGTATAGAGCTGTTCATAGCAGTCCCTTATATTTTATATTTCTGTTGTATGTTATACATTTTCCCCTTTCACTTCTGATTTGTTTTGAATTTTCTGTCTTATTTTGTGAGGCTATCCAATGGTTTGTCCAATGAAACCAACTTTTGGTTTCATTGATCTTCTGGATTATCTTTACGTTTTCTATTTTATTTACTTCTGCTCAAATATGATTGTTTCCTTTCTTCTACTGACTTTTGGCTTTAATTATTCTTTCTGCAATTGTTTTAAATGTAGTTAGGTTACTTACTTTCAACTTTTATTCTTTCTTGGGGGAGGTCCTGCATTGCTATGAATTTCCCTCTTAGTACTGCTTTTTCTGCATCCCATAGATTCTGGTAGCTTGTGTCTGCATACTTGTTTGTCTGAGTATTTTTTTAAGTTCCTTTTTATTTCCTCTTTTGCTCAAGCATCATTCAGAAGCATATTTCTTAGTCCCCAATTAATTTGGGGCCTTCAGCTTTCTTTTTGTGGTTGATATCTAGTTTTATGACACTGTGGTCAGAGAAGATATTTGGTTTGATTTCAAGCTTTGTAAATTTTTTTAGAGAATTTTTGTGTCCTAAATTGATCTATCCTTGAGAACGTTCCATGTGCACTTAAGAAAGTGATATCTGTAGTGGTTGGATGGAGTGCTTGCTGTATGTCTATTAGACCTAATTGTTGCAAATGGTGATGTAAAGCTGAGATCTCCCTGTAATTTTCTGCCAGATTGATGTGTCCATTGTAAATATGGTGTTGAATTCTCCTGATTGTGTTGTTGTCAATGTCTCTCATCAGTTCTAATACCACTTGCTTAATATATTTTGATAATTCATTTGGTGGATATATGTTAATAAGCATTATTTCTTCTTGCTGGATTGATGCCTTAATCATTATATGTCTCTGTCTTTTGTTATGCCTTTTCAGTTGAAGACTTTTTTATTCAATCAAAGTATGACTGTTACTGCTTTTTTTATGGTTGCCATTTGATTGTGAGATTGACTTCAAACCATTGAGTTTGAGTCTTCTTTTGAAAGGTGAGTTTCTTGAATGCAGCAGAAGATTGGGTTATGCTGTTTAATCCATTTGCCATTCTGTCGCTGAACTGGAGAGTTCAGCTCATTAATGTTTAAGGTGATTATTGATATGTAGCTGCTTGCTGTCATTTTGTAATTTGTCTTCTGTGTGTTGTTCCAGACAGTGTCTTTGCACTTCTTTATCTTAGGTGGGTTGGGTATGGTTGTGTCTTGATTAGTTTATTCCTTGTTATTTCCCTGAACATTTATTTTGAAGTTACCCCAAAGTTAACATTAGTAACTATTTCCTACTTTTATGTGAAAGTTGATGTCTTATGCTTACTCTATTCACATTTTTGTTCTCTCCTCTTAACCACTTTTAAAATGTGCTACCTTACTGTTTTTAAGTAGGGTTTTATACTTCATAGAGCATCTTTTAATATTTTTTTGCAGAGCTCGCTTAATGATGAATTCCTTTAACTTTTGCTTATTGATTTGAATAGCTTTTTAAATTATTCCTTCAGTTCTGAATTATATTGCAGGGTATAACCTAGGATGAATATCCTTTTCTTTCAGCCCTTTGAATATATCATGCCATTCCCTTCATTCAGTTCAGAAATCCACTGACAATCTTATTGGGACTCCCTTTTCTCTGATTTTAAGATTCTTTATCTTGTATTTTTGACACTTTCTGACAATGTGTCCAGGTGTAGGTCTGATTGGGTATCTTTTATTAGGGATTTTTTGAGCTTCTTGTGTCTAAAGGTTTATCTCATCTTCAGGTTAGGGAAGTTCTCAGACATTATTTCTTCAAACGCAGTTTCTGCCCCCATATCTTTCTTCTGCCAGTGGGATCCCTATAATGCAAATGTTGTATCTTTTAATGCGATCCCATAGGTCTCCAATGCTGTCTTCGTTTCTTTGCATTCTTTTATCTCTTTGCTGGTGTGCTTGAGTGCATTCCTCTGCCCTATCTTTATAGGTCATTGATTCTATTGGAGGCTTCATCCATCCTATATTTGAGTCCCTCTATTGAGTTCTGTAGTTCAAGTATCATATTCTTAATTTCTCTGATAGCTTGATTCATTTCTTTTTTGTCCTTTTACTTCCTATATTGTTTGATTCCCATTAGTATTTTTTTTTTAATCGTTACCCTACATTCATCCTCAGGTATTTTGTATACACTGCTGTATTCAAATTTTCCTGTTTTAAAATTTTTTGGATTCATCATTTCATATTTGTTTATGAGTTGGTTTGCATTCAGTGTATTTCCGTAGTTTGGTTTTCCTGCAGTGATGGCATTGTGCAGGGTGATGACTTTTGTTGGCCCAGAATTGGCAGTAGTTCCTCCATTCACAGAGTGGTGCTGGTGGATAGCACTGAGGCTTAGTTCCTTCTTCCTTTAATTCTGGAGGCAGGATATCTGGTGGGCCTATCTTGAGATCCCAGGAGCAAAATGGTGGTGGGAGGGTTTGGGGATGAGGAATTTCCCTACCTTCCTTCTGGTTATGGCAGTACCCAAAGAAACTTCACTTCACAGGCTCCTCTTTTTGCCCTGCACCGAGTCTCCCCTGCCTCTGCGTCCTGGTCATGCTGGGTGGGTTGTTTTTCCGAACAGCTCTCCAGGAGGCCCGTACCTTATGGTGATTCCACCCTCTCCACGACAGCCCAAATCCTGAGTCCAGAATCTGCCTTTAAACTCTGAACCCCGAGGTTTTTTGCCTATCCTTTGTCACAAGAGCTGTTGTGACTCTACAGCTTCTGCATCTACTTTTCCTATTTTTTTTTTTTCTGAATAGGTGAATTTCTAGTGGCTGTGGGGGAGGATCTGAATCTCACCCCTACCAGGTCACCATCTACTGACCATCTCCAAATGATTTTTAACCAACATTGCTTAGTGCCAAGTTTAAAGTGACTGAAAAATTAGCTTCTATAGTTCATAGATAACTGCAGGCAAAAGTATTTCCAAAGAAGTTGAGAACACATTGTAAATCTTCAAAGTGGAACCTGCTGTGTATAACTAATGGTGACAAATTATGTATGGAGTAGAATCTTGGCTGAAATGTATGTGTAAACTCTATGGTTATTCATGATACTTCTCATTAGTGGGTACTTTGCAGAAATTATTTAAACGTATCACGTTTCTGAACAGTGATGAACTTCACTCTATTTCATTATCAGATAAGAAACTGAATTTCCTGTCTTGTCTTCTCATACAGCAGTATAATAGCTTAACAGCAGTAAGACATAATGTTTTGAGTTCAGGGCCAAGACTGCCAATTTTCTGAACGAGAACCAAACTCAGTCACCATCATTGAACACTAAATAACATGGAAAATTATCTTCTGTGGCAGGCTTGACAATGGTTCTTAATATTCAGCAGGAAATTACAAGGTAAAGCAGTATTTATATATATGTCAAATGTATTGCAATAATTGCCAACAACTGATATTACTTGAGTCACAAGTAATATCTAGCTGCTTATACACATCTCATGCTGTCAAAAGTACCATCTCCATTCCCATATAAAAACTATCTATTTTCCAAGTTCAACCTACGAGTCCATGTTCTTCAGAGATCAGTGTAAAGGAAATTTCCATATTTCAAAATTCATTTAATGTGCAAATGAAATTCCATGAAATCTTCAATAAGTGATTAATCCTCACATTAAAGCATGCTGAAAGGCAAATATCAAGAATCTAGTAAGATTACATAGGTGTCTTCCAAGTGATGACTATGCTTGATCAAAGCATATACTCAGTTATCAGTATATGTAAGTACTTATGTTTGAAAGGTTTCAAAGATGAAATATATAAAATCTAACAGATCAATTTTGATAATTAACTATTA
Organism: Solenodon paradoxus; assembly: GCA_004363575.1. Taxonomy (NCBI): domain Eukaryota; kingdom Metazoa; phylum Chordata; class Mammalia; order Eulipotyphla; family Solenodontidae; genus Solenodon; species Solenodon paradoxus. The sequence goes on along the minus strand of RJWH01000260.1, from coordinate 671,904 downwards.
ACTTTGAATCACAACTAAGCAAAATGGGAAATCATTCAAAAAGTATTCCATCTTTCTCATTCTAGACCTTTATTATAAAAAGCTTGTACTGATAATTTGAAATGTCAATTAAGAATTTGTAGAAAGTTTAAATACCTATTTAATATCCTCAATGTTTTAAATTTTGACTCTAGCCCTTTACTGAAAAAATTTGCTCACCCTAGACCTTAAGTATGGGGTCAGTGTTAAGAGACTTGAGAAAAGGAAAAGGAATTAAACAATGTAGAAGAAACAATGGACAGACTAGTACAGCATTGAACATGGTTGTGTGTTGGGTACATTTAGATGCAGATATACAGGTGAGGGTAGGCAGAGCAAGTGCTCGAAGTATGGCCATTACTGACTCTACAAAGTCCATCTCCAATTAACCATCTGCTACCTTCCAATATTTTGTGTATGTGCACCTATTACTTTTGTCTTAGCATATACATTTTTTTATATCACAACAGCAGTTTCTGGATGGCTAAGAGTAGACTGAAAGCATTAACTGTTTCATATCTGTCACAGTAAATGGATAGCAAAGGGGTTAAGATGCATATATGAGCTTTCTGGTGTGAAGATCTAAATTTGGATCACCACTCCGACACTAGTTGTGACTCTAGCACCTATCTTTACCAACAATATTCAACAATACTTAATAGTATTCCCACAGGCACTTTTGCAAACACACACCAAAAACATCTCAAACTTATGGGAAAGAAGCAGAGAAATAGGTCTTATCTCAAAATATATTTCATACTTGCCAACAAATACACAAGTATAAAACGTTTCATGAATAAAACAGCCTTTTTAAAAGTTTGTGGGCCATTTTATTATTTTTTGCTGCAGGCCGCTGCATTGTCAGGCCAGTTAATTGCAATGCAATCCACCTCAGAACTACTAAATCCATCTCCTGGGTATATGTCAGAAATCTGCATTTAGCATAATTTACAAGTGATTTTTAAGTGTTTATATTTTGAGTACTACTACAAATCAAGTACTATATCTCAGTCTCCTCGGGTATCATAAATGGAAGGTTAGATGAACTCAAAGCAGTACTAGCAAATGCAGGACAAGTCAGACAGGTACACAGAAGCAAAAGGCACACCAAAAACTAGGTTTTACTCCTGTTTTCAATGGTTTATCACCATTCTTATATTTGGAAGCACTTATAATCATTAAACTCATTTACCTAATATGTACCAGAACTTTCCCCAGTGCTTGGGATACAAATCCCCTACCTCTGTGAGTTTACATTCTACTGAAATATATTCTACTCTTGCAGCATGACTATAAACTGAATTGTAAAAACAGTAATCACCTTTGAGAGCTTTCAGTGTGGTATGCTTCACTGCTATTATTCAGTTTGCATCTATTACTGCATCCTAAAAGTAGTTGGCAACACTCCCTTTCCAGAAAGGGAAACACATTGGTATAATACAGAAATCTGGAACTATAGCAAGCAGGTTAAAAGTTGGGTTCTCTGGGAGTAATCATCTTGATAAATCAATGATCCAAGTATTCATTTCTTTCTTTCATAATAGAAGTTAAGTCCTGATCTTATTTTAACATTCCATTACACTTTCATTTCTCCTCAACTTGACAAGTCTTTAGAAAGTTTTGGGTATTATATCCTAGTGTGTTCCCAGTACCTGGCTCAGTGTTCCTGAAAGGATAACATTAAAGTTTATTTGTTGAGATGAATAAATGACCCCATGACTGTAGTTACTCATAACATGTTTACATAAACATATGTAAAATACTGTTAGAAAGAGGCAAGATGGAAAGCACATCAGTTACCTTAAAGTTTCAGAATGGTGCTAGAACCATTTATCTTTGCCTATTCTATTTCTTGTATTTTTCTTTAAAGTGAATATGCAAATTTTATAAAGCTTTCTTACCACTACCCAAATAAAAAAAAAAAAAAAAGTACTTTATTATTAAACTGGTTTCTTTATGCAGTTCTGCAATTCCTTATCAAATGAGACCTTCCCAAAATCTGGTTTTCCCCATAGCAACAAAAACTGACCTAACTATGTAGTGTTCTCTAGCCGTAGTTTATTCATTACTATGAATATCTGATTTATTGCTGCAGTTTGATTACAAGGTGCTGCTCAAGGACCCATCGAGGGTGTTATGAAATCTACAGCATATATATCTTTGAAAAGGAGAAAATTTCTGAATTCTAGACCCCTCCAAGGGTTTCTGGTAAAGGATTCTAATCACAGTAGTATAAAGATAATAAAAGTAATTGAGGGTGTACCATGGTGGCCTAGCAATCTAGTATACCTGGGAGCAGTGCCACATACATCCCAAGGTCCCAGGTTCAAGACCTAGGGCCAAGGGGGAACAGTCAATGTGAACACCTAAATAAAAATAAAGTGATTCTTCCTTCTCTCCCTGCCCTGCCTGAACATTTTCTTTAAAAAACTACTGAAGTCTTCGGCTGTATACTATTGCCAACTGCTGACTCAATTTAGAACTACAAGTGTGTAACCAAAAATGTAAAGATTTCATCTTACTTATAGGATTGACTAGTAAATCCACGACTTAGAAAATATTTTCTATTTTCAAAAGCAATTTTTATGGGAAAAAAATCCTTAGTGGATTTTTTAAAAAATCTGTAATACATTCAACATTGTATGTTTCATCCATACTCCATAAACCTAGAAAAGTTACATTACTCACCTTGATTCAATGCAGTTTAATACTTTTTAGAATTAACCCTAACGCATGGTGAGGGTACTGGGGTGCTATTTTTAACTACTCTACTTGTAATGAGTTGGGCTGAAAGCAAGAAACAGGGACTGATGTCATCAAGACTATAAAAATAATCATAAATTACTCCACTAACCATATCTAAGAGTGTTAAAATCAATGTCAAGAAGTTTACAGGAATCAAATGTTTATATAGTCACAGGTGGTGGTAATTCTATCTACAATTAAAGCAATCATGAATATATTCTGTGTTCCCTAAGAGTTAAATGCACATAAAAGTTTATCTTATTTACCCCTCAATATCATAAGCTTAAAACACTGACTTTTGGGTTTGCACTGGTGGCTTACTGTCTAGTACACCCTAGGAACAGTCTCACATACATCCCAAGATCCTGGGTGTGGGACCCCAGGCTGGGTGGAACAATCAATGTGAACAACTAAATTTTAAAAAGATAAGGCTCTTCTTAATCTTTTCTTTTCCTGTCACTGTCATGGTCAGCAGTTCTGCCATGGACAGAGAAAGTATGTAACCAAGATTTATTGTTTAAGCCTTGTGATAACCAATGCTCATGCACTGAACTTGCTTCTGAGGAGTTACCTGAATAGGACTTATAAAATTAGGTCTATGCTGTGTTTAAGGCTGTTTTAGAAAAAAATGTTTCCACTCTCCAAGAAAATGTGTTTTTAAATAAAATACAAGAATTCAAATACAAATCTGCAAAATTTACTGTTTCTTAGTATCAATTGTGCTTAATCTGAAGCTCCAGAATCAGAAATGAAGGCAATGCCTTCATTTTACAAAAGAAATTGAAACCAGAGTAAACCAGTCCAAAGTCCCAGAAAGAGTTAATTGTTCTTTACATGGCACTTTGTACAAATAGAAAATATGCTCAATTAGGATTTCAACTGTACTTATTCAATGCCCTCTAGTGGTCCCGTCTTTGGCTCTATTTATACCTTATTTACAGATTCAATCTTAGCTTCTCTTTGGTTATTTTTTTCTCAAGATAACTAATTATGATATTATCTGTCCAAATTTTAGGAACAAAATAAGTTTCTCCAGCACAATTCATTATAAAGTAATTAAGAATCACAGCATCTTAGTAAATTTTGTTAATAATTATCAAGTATGATATACCAGAAACAACAAAAACTACTTAACACTGGAAAACAGCATTAAAAATGATCTAATCCTAAGAGGACAGTAGAAAGGAATGACTGAAATTCAAAGAACTCTAAAAATGAGAATGGGACTTATTAAGGGGGAAATCCAAAAATACTGTAAAGAAATTTATTTTTAAAAAATATTTTCATGTACACTTATGAATAGTTTGTTCAAGAGAACAAGAGGTCATCCTACAATCAATGTTAACTTATAGAGCATAAGTGACATATGTATAAAAATACACCTTGGAAATAATCAGCAAAATAAAGTGTGAACTTTTTATAGTAATTTAAGACTGCAAGATATTTAATTGACATCTCCAGCATTGTAATCCTTAATACTATTTATAAGTGAGTTATTCCATTGCCGAATCACTACTGGCCAGAACAAAAGGAAATTCATCAGGAAAAGTGACAAAAGTTTGAATTCACAGTACAACATGCATCCTCCTATTCCTAGCTCAGTATGTCTAACATACTGGTAACAACTCAAGTGTAATACAAGAAAAACATGAACTAGCATTTACACAAAAAGTATTGGTATGGTTTAAAAAAAGGTGAATTTCTTGCCTAGAAAAATTCTTTAATATCTTACATTACCTAATAGAGTTAAAAGTCTTAAAAATGTATTAATGAAGATTTAATTTGCATGGGAAATTTACTTTTCCAAATAGGAATAAAAGCTTTCATGGGTTAATTTTAAATGGCAAAATCTTTTTGAAAACAGAAAAATAAAGCATCTTCAGTAGATACCTAAAGAATAGTTACATTTACAAGATGCTATAATCAGAAATTACTGACAAGAAGAAAATGTTATAATTTCACTTTCCTTTTTCTTAGCAGTCAGGTACATAAATTAAAGAGTAAAGAGGATCTAGGAGCCAATGAAATTCTAGGGTAAAACACAATTTCACAGAATAATTCTCATAAAATAGTATTTTCCCCATGAGTCAAGTTAATTAACCCTTAGATTACAATCAAGACAAAGGCAAGAGCTCTGAATTCTCATTCATGCCAAGATCAAAACTATTTTCTGTTTAGAAAAATTAAAATGTACAATAAAGGGTATGTAAAACAAAACATGATGCTAAATAGCAGTACCATGGTAGAAGTGTATGGTATTTGGTAAAATATACATTGGGATAAATTTTATTGCTCCTGATAGAATATAGCACCTTCTGAAAAATAAAAGATGGTTAGGATTAACTACGTTTTAATTAAAAATATGCATTTTTAGGAAAAGTACGTAAAGCAGTTCTGAAGAAAACTAAGTATGAGGAAATTTTTGTATTAGATATTTTAAATGTTACCCACTTTTCTTTATTAAATAGACAAAGACAATCTATTTTAGTAGAATATCAGATTTGCTGTCAGTGTGATTATCAACAAATATAAAATTAAGATAGAAACCATATTCAAACTTATAAAACAAGTTAGAATATAAAGCAATTTTATGCCAAAAATATTTTTGATAATTATTGCTTAAATATACAGTGATTATACTTGTGAAATTTCCCAAATCATGACAGAGAAAATTTCTTTTGAATGCTAACATTTATCCTAAGGAAGAAAGAACTACAGGATATAGAGACTCTGTCTAACCAGTCTGGAAAGAACCATTTTCTCCACAACAATTTTAAAACACTATCATCACTGTGGCTGACTAAGGAATTAGAAACAAGAAAACAACATGATTACACACATATTCTATGAAGTTAATCATGATTTCTTTATGATAATTTGCAATCAGCGCTTTGCTCAATCTTTAGAAAGTAGGATATTAGCTTTTTTATCCTAAAAAAAAAATCTGGCTAAATTTCTATGTAGACAAACCAAGATTATTATAATGCAATCTACTTTAAGAAATAATTAAGTTTTAAAGCTAAGCAATCTAGGATAGCAAGTGATTTCCTTTCAAATATACTTTATCCACTAGTTCTTTTCTTTGTTCTTCTATCATCAGAAATATCAGAATTACTCTACTGGTAATCTTCATTATAAAACGTGATACTAATGCTTGACTGTAACATTATTTCAGAAGTAGAATTTCTAAAAATAACCTTTTCCAATGTACACATTAGTCATATTTGAGGCAGGCACAAGAACTCCAATAAAATTTTTAAAGTTTTAGAGTACTACTTGAATATTACAACATGATCTGTATCCTTAAGGTGAGGAGAAGGGAAGAAAACTCAAACTTCTATGAATGAAGGGATTTTAGATATGTGGTTGGCATAGAAAAGTAAATTTATACTTGTCATTGACATTTCAAAGAAAATGTCTTGATCATGTTTTCAACTTACAGTCATTCTTTATATATGTATCCGCGTGTGCACACACAGATACATAATTGTTTTTGTTTTTAAATTGGGGTGATGCAGAAAGGCACAAATGAGAAAAGGGCTCTAAGGTTTTAATATTGGGAACAAAAAGTTGTTTTCACCAGTATAGATTCACATTACAGTACACCAATATTGACAGCATTCTCTTGTCTATTTTTGGTACAGAAGATGGTATCTCTCTACATAACCTTGTGAAGCTTCTGTAACTAAAATATAAAGTAAAACAAATAAAAGCCCCAAAAAACAAAACAAAAAAACCCAGCCTAATTAGTTTACAGTTTATTTTAAAAATTCTGAAAGACACTGCAAGTTCTAAACTTTTCGTAATGCTACCCCCATACGCATCCAACTGGTTAAGAACCCAGTCAAAGAGCCCCCTCTTTCAAGGAAGCTTTGCAACAGCAGAGTTGTGCAATATGGATGTTTCTTACTACAAGGAAAAAATTATACATGGCACATTCTCATTCATATTTGTAATGTAAAAAGTTACAAACATACCTAATCAAACAATCAAATAAATAATAAAAAAAGAATCTGAATGTATTTGTTAAGTATCCTAAAACCACTACATAGAATAATGGCAACTTTCACTCACAGATTATTTACATGGTAATACCCAGTATGGGTACACTGCTACAAAACTCAAAACAGAAGGAGTAAACTTGAAATGTTTTCCATAATAAAGATCTAGCAGCATGACTATCTAATGCTGTTTCATCCGGATTGCTTCTGAAATGTTCTCTTTTAGTCTGCATCTTCATCCAGTTCATAATTGTCTTTATCATAAATATCTTTTACTAAAAGAACCCGTACAAGCATGTTTTCCAAGGTGTTTCGGTCTAGTGACGTGGATGTATACCAGACAGGGCTATCTGTAGAATTAGAGCATTCTGGTTGCAAATAAAAAACGTCCATTCTCTGATTAAGATTCTGTGGACTTTGGGAGAAAAGAGACAAGTTAACTTCATATTATATATACAAAATTCCCCATATCTTTCTTTTCTTTGTTCAGAATAATTCTACCACTAATTAAGAACATTTTACAGTCAGGCCATTTGACTCATTACCTACATTAGATATTGTCACTAGGATATTCTGAAAGCTAACTTCTGAGGCAAGAATATCTTCTTACTACAATTTAAGCTCTGTACTTGACTGAATCCAAAAAACATGGATATATTCTTAATCATTATTTTAATGTTATCGCTAAATAAAATGTTGCCTATTAGATAATTTTTAAGATGCAATTATAACGTGTACCCCACCCCAGTTTCAGATAGTAAAATTTAAAAATGTCTTATTAATAAAATATAAAATATTCTACACATTAAATATACTTCAAGAGCATTATATAATAGAAAGTTACGATTCGCTAAACACCAACAGTACTAAGATAAGGATTTCCAACTATCATAGTTACTACATTGAAAGATCCTGATATTGTTGCAGTCAAAAAGGGCCACACCAAACCACTGCCAGAAATAATACTGTCATCCTATAGGTGATATTTATCATTTCTACAAGTTCTTGGGAGTTAACCTGGCAATCTAGCCACAATTTATAAAACTTTACTAAAGAAAATACATTTTTGAGTTCATGACATGTGAAAGAAAACTAGAGTGTATACTAAAATAATCTATGGTCTTTATAAATACTTCATTGGTTAAAAATTTCTTAAGTGTGTTTTGGTCTCAGATTAGAGGAAATAGTAGTGGCAATATTGAAAAGTAAAATACTTTCTGAACACTGCTTTATCTTTCAGATCTTCTTAAAGGGGTATTTTCTCTTAAATGCAAGTTCATTTTCATCACCACCTATCTATCCTTCTTTCATTTGAACATCAAGTGGCAAACTACGCACTTGTTTCTGTAAAGTTCTATTTTAACACAGCAATGTCCAGTATAGTATATGGCTGCTTTGTGTTTATAATTGCAGAATTGAGTAGCTAGTGATTCCATACCTCCCCAAATTTCTTCTCTTCACCCTTTTCAGAAAAGGTTTTTGCCTAGTGCCTTAGAATTATTTGAATTACTATTATCTAAAAGATGACAATAGCAGTAGTAATTCATCAGTGGTTAATGATTCCTTAACATATGGTTGAATCCTAATGTATGAAGCATTTTATAATAATGGGACAAAAAGTTATAATTGGGTACAGTCCACATATATCCCAAGGACCCGGGTTCATGTCCCAGGGACAGAGCAGGGAAAAACCAAGATGAACAACTAAATAAATAAAATGCTTCTCCTCTCTTCCTGCATGCATACCTGCTTGCCTTCACTCTTGCATGTACCTTTACTTAAAAAAAAAAGCTATAACTGATTGAACTTGGATAAAAAGTGAAGAGAAAAATCAAAGTGGGAAAAATGTCACTTGATGGTAGTGTAATATCAATACTTACACTATCACTTGAAAAATTAAATATTCTTAGTACATACCTTTTAGACAAATAACATTCAAACATCTTCACAGGACATCTAGAAGGATTGGCTGTGTTTTCAATTTGTTCAAACACTGGCTCATCATCTTCATGCTTTCTTTTTCCAGTAGTAATTTTATCTTAAAAAATAAAAATTACATAAACTTCATTAAGACTAATCTGGAAGAAAGATAATACTCAGTTTTACTATCTGGTATACCAAAGAATGGGACTAGGTGTCCCATCAAGAGTTCTAACTTGTGGGCTTCTAGTAATCCATACTTTTTTAGGTTGTCTTATTTTATGAAAACGACAGTTCTAAGATTCTTAACAAGTGACCCAGGCGATCTTTAGTAAAGCAAAGTTTGACTAGCTCTGCCACATACATTCCAAAAATAAAAATTCTGTTATACTACCTTCATTATCTGTTCCACATAAGGAAGACACTTGGTATCGAAGACATGCTTTGTTTTCCATTGTTATAGGATTTTTTTTCCAATGCCTAAACACAGTACCAAAGGAAAGTCTTAAGTGTTGTTCCACTGTTTTCAGGCCAAAATACTTAGTGTTAAAGTAGAATAGTGTATTCAGAAGAGCTACTGGAGAGTGTGATCCTAGGTGTTTTATCCTCCAGAGATAATCTTCTTCAACTCGAGAGAATATTGACCCTTGAATAGAGAGAAATATTTTAAAAGAAATATAACAGAAGTTCTCAATTAACCATCTATAAATAAAGTTAATTTAGGAACAAACCTATTTCAATCTTCCATTCACACCAGATCAACTGGAATGAATTTCAGAATTACCTATGCAGCTCTTTAACAATACAGAAGCTAGGGAACACACCAGATTATGGAACTAGCATCTTTGGAGTAAGGGACTGAAAGTTTGCCTCTGTTCTTCCATAGGACAAGTAGACAATGGTCAGAAAGGAATTTAAATCTGTAGTATTCCTGAAAAAAAATAGGTGATTGCTATTCACATATTTTCTTCACGCACATAGATTTCTTACAGAAATTTACATCAGAATCTCCACTAAAAGGCCTAAGAAATAAACATCCAGTTTCTTACTCCAGAGAAAGTAGGTAACTCATTACAAAGTTCTTTATAAAGACTAGTTATCAACTATATTCACTTATAATTAAACAAAAGACAAACAGATGCATTCATGAACAAGTACTCTGAAAAATATGCTAAATTACTATTAAAATATGTTTAATTCCTATTTATTTTTTTAATGTACTTTCTGCAAAAATAAAAATTTCGGTAAATTAGCACTTTTATTTAAAAGAGAATTACCATCTGGAAGTATGCTTGGTTGCCAACTTCGGAGTATTTTATTCAATTCTTGCTCAAATGTTTGGTATCCTGGATCAATAAATATGTTGTCTTTTCGATTACTACCACACAAGTACTATAAAAAAAAGAAATTCCTTGAAAAAATAAGCTAATTATAAAGTGAATATATTGTTCATTCTCTAATTCTTAAGAAAAAATAGACAAAACTCACATCTAAGAAAAATGAGCATAATATTGAAACATGAGGATCACTGACTTTATTTATATACCTAAAAATCATAAAGAATCACAAGTACTAATTAGCCGATTACTTAAAAAATTCAAAGCTGAAATACACACCCAAGAATCCAGAATGTAAGAGCTGGATGAGAATCTTCAGTCTGTTAGATAAAAAAACAGAGTATCTGGCTCCAGAGTTCATTATATAATACATGAAGAAACAAATTTTAAAGAATAATTAAATTATTCACTAAAGAAACTTCTGAATGGTAAGAATGGAATGAAATGTTACTCTATAGGTATTTAAAGATCTCTTCTAGCACTCTGACTTAGTTAGGCTAATACTTTTTTCTGTATTGCCTCTCTATGCTTGCTTTTCCTATAATCCAGTACAAATTTATGAATCTTATAATATATTATGACAAATCTTAACAATATTAAAGAAGGATCTAATCAAACACTATAGTTTTAAAATTATATTGGCAATGGGTTTTAAAGTAAAATGTGACAATAGTACCAAGAGTGGGAGGCAGGAACTGGGATTTTATTGTTATAAGGTTCTTAACATTACACATGAAGAGGTACAATAATACCAGAAGGTAAATAATGATGAGCTGAAGATGCAATTAATTTTAATTACAGAACAACCATTACAAAAATACTTAAGAAACAAATAATAAACCAGTAGTGGTAATAAAATGGAATAATAAAGAGGAAAAAACCCAAAGAACAGATACAACAAAACAACGACCATGTCTTTTAATCCAATCATAGCAGCAATTATATAAAGTGTGAAAGGTCTGAACCAGGGTGGGCAAAATAGAGTCCTTGAGCCAAATCCAGCCTACTGCCTATTTTTGGAGTTTTGCTTTTTTTTTTTAATACAAATAGTCCCACTATTCACATATTGTCCAAGGTTGCTTTCATGCTACACTAGCAGAGTACGCAGAGAAAAGGATAGCCTACAAAACAAAATGTTTACTAATCATGTACTTTATTTTAAAAAGTCCAAAACAAATATTATCAGATTGGATTTTAAAAAAATGGTGGCATGCCCTAATGGAGCAGCAATTGGGTCAATGACCTCTGAAGGACACAGGATAGATACCCTTGGGTTCTGGGAGGAAACAACCAGATTGAACAACTAAAATAAGGTGGGTCAATGGGATGTGGGGAGTGTTGGTGTGGGGAGTGGGGAGCATTTGTGGCAGGGCCCACTGGATAATGGTGAAGAACAATTGGTGATTTGGTGGAGGGCAGGGTGTGTTGACATATCTGAGGAATGGGGAAACTACACCTATGGGGAAACTATGCATATGAGTTCATTTTAATGTGTAGAATAAATTATTACAATTAAAAAAATAAAATAAGGTATGTCCTGGTGGAGCAGCAATTAGGTCAATTGCCTCCAAAAGAGCCCAAGCCACATATCCTTGTGTTGGAGTCCTGGGATGGGGGTGAAACAACCAATGTGAACAACAAAATAAAAAGAAAATAAAGTGCTTCTTCCTTCTCTCTCTCCCTGCCTGTCCTGCCTGCCTACTCTCCTTCATTCCTGCCCGTACCTTTCCTTTTTTAAAAAAAAAGTGGCAAGGCCAAATATTATGCTGTCTACAAGATACGTACTTTAAATATGCAGGTAAGTAAAAAGTAACACAATGAATACAACTTATACCACCATGTATATATTTATCAATATAGATCACAATATCATCATCAGAGTCTCTATACATTACTCCTATTAATCAGAAGGAAGATTAGTCAGTAAAACTTCAAAAGGTAAAACAAAAATTCCTAACTAATGCCTTCCAAATAGTTTAAAAGATCATTTGCCTAGCAGTCAATAAAGTGACAATGTCAGATTCCTTCCTACTTTGGGGAGTAGTCAGAGGGCAGATGTTCTAAAAATACCATTTCCTACACTATGTGGAAATCCTCAATGTTAGGATTGTGGCACTGATTAAATCATGAAATGAATAAGAGGAAGAAGCATTTTTATTAATTTATTTAGTTGTTCATTTTGGAGTTTTATCATACCCATTCCAACACCCTGTCATAGGTACTTAGATTTTACTCTGTCACTGTTGTTTTAACACCAGAGCCACCAGGGTGTACATGGCTGTATTCTATTTAATGAAACTATAGGTTTTCTTTTATTTCTAAAGCAGGGTACCTAGATTTTTAAAAATTTAAACTAAGTGCACATTTTATAAAACAATCACAAAAATGAAATCCTTATATTGAGAACAGCAATTTATATTTTTAGTTCTTAAAGCCACATAATAAAAAAGTAAAGGAAATAATCCTGAAATAATTTTCAATTATGAATTTATTGAGAATATAATTTCTACGCAGTCAGAACCTTAAAGTAACAAAAAACTTAGTACTAAGCTCCCAACTCAGTTCTACTAGATGCAGCTCTTAAATGAAATGTTAATACTCAGTCTTTCTGAAAAAGCTTCCTGAAGTGATCTGTGATAAATTAAGTGATCTGCCCTGACAGTTATAGAATGAAAAACAATTCATCACTGTTATAGGTAAGAGAGGCAATACTGTGTTATTAGTGTTATCATTTTCCATTAAAGGCAGTTCCCACTCACAAACGCTTAATCTATACAATATATAAACATCTAATCAGTCCTTCAGTCTGTACCCAACAGGAATCTAGTGAAGAAATAAGAAACTGGTTTCAAAAGCAGGGCAAAAGAGAAGCAAGAGAAAGTGGGTACTTTATAGGCTATAACCCCCAAGCCTCCATGACAGGACAAGTATGCCTAAATAGTAACAATCATAATAAAAAAAATACCTTTACAGAAAGTCTTAAATTATAAAATTATTTGAATTTATAAATATCTTCAAAATAAATTCCTTTATAAGGGTTCTGATCTCCCATTTTACTTGGATTGCTTTGTTGTGATATTAGAGAACCAGAGAACCATGGGTAATTTCTGATACACTACAGAGCTCACTATACTAAGCTATACATATAATTTAAATTTTCTAGTAGCCACATTAAAATATAAGAACAGGTTTAATTAATATACTATTTTAACTATATATCCATATTTGTAATTTCAACATATAAAAATTGAGCTTTTCTACATTTTAATACTAAATCTTTGAAAATTTTGTGTATTTTATACTCAGAACACTTATTTCAGACTGTTTCAAGGATCCTATTTTCTTTGGATTAAAAATGTAAAGCAGCACACAGTAGACACCTACTACTTAGGTGGAAATCCTGTTACTGGTATTTGAGAAACAGAATGAAAGTTCCATATAATTCGGTTAATAGTTGAAAAGCATTTTAGAGAAAACAGTCACATCATTAACATTTTGTTTAGACACGTATTGCTACTAATATTAAAAATATATAGTCAAAGAACATCTTAGAAAGCTAGCTAAACAGAAAACCTAGCAACAGAAAACCTAGTCTAAAATGTTTAGACTATCATTTGAAATATTTAAATTAGAAATATTAGATAGGATATCATGTCTCTAAAATTGGTTGTCGTACTAAATGCTATTTGCATTAAAACCTCATTAAAAACAATGCAAAATAACCTACCATTAATTTAGCTACCAATCAGAAGTTCTGTAAAAATTTTGTTCCAATGATAATATATTTCTGCCTTTAGCTGCCTATCTCTGAAAAAATAACAAGTGTAATTTTTAAAATGCTTGAAACTTTTTCATGTTTCACCCTGAATAAAAGAAGTAAAAAAACAAAGGCCTTTTATGGTCTGATTCTTACCTACTTCACATCCCCACGGTACCCCCAAAGCTCTCTACACTTCACACTCTACACTGCAGTAATGCCAAGCAGTTCCTGGAAAACTGTACCCTAGTGTGTATGTCTCTCTTCTTGGAATCATCTTTTCTGTTTCGTAAATTTCTAAATATACTTTAAAACTCAATTTGAGATTTTTAACCTATTGATTTACTTTTCTCAGATTAATTTGATAGAATTATCAGTACCAGTTCTGTGCCACCAACATATTATACCATGAACACAGTGCGGTTTAAATATTACTTGCCTATATATTTCAAATCTCTGAGTGGAGCATATGATAATGCCCTTTTTACCTCTCCCACGATCTCAAACCTGGGTCCTTGGGCTTGATATGGCAATCACCTTAGTCATTGAGCCATAGGGGTACATCTATAGTGACTTAGTGATTTTTAATTTAAACTGCTTACCAGACTCCAATTTTACAAGCTGTGTAACCATGGGTGAGCACTTATTAACTCTACTTCCACATAAAAAATTGGAGATAATAATAGGTTGTTGAGAGAATTAAATGACATACTAAGAATGCTGCACAGTTCATAAAAAGCAGTAAATAATCCAATCTCCAAAGCCTATTCCACTATCAAGTGTTTAGCATAAATTAAAACATTTACCTAATGTTGCCTGGATAAGCCAATGAAAGGATTAACAAAACTCTGAATCTACATCACTGCTATGAAAAATAAGGTATTATCCTATCCTTAAGGATTTTCTGAATCAAAGAAAGATTAAATTTTAAAATGTTGTATGTACTTAAGAAGAGTTTAATTGCTGGAAAACTACATAGAACTCAAGTTAACAAGCTATATTAGCTGAGTTCATTATATTTTTTAATTTAGTAAGTGAATTTCACATTCTTCTTAAAAAACAAAATGCTCCAGGTGCACCCTGGTGGGACGGCAGTTGGGTCAATCATCCCTAAAGGAGCAGGTTACATACTCCTAAGTTTGGGTCTTAGGCCAGGGCAGATAACAAGTGTGAACTAAAAAAAAAAAAAAAAAAAAAAAAAATCATCTTCCTCCAGTCTCTTCCTGCCTACTTGTCTTCAATTCATTCCTGTCTGCACCTTTCCTTTAAAACAAACAAAAAAATCTGCAATCTGATGCTATCTGTAAAATAAAGAATACACACATTTTAATGATCCAATAATACTCTTTTAGAAATCTTGTATTACAGAAATAAAAGCACCAATTCTTTAGTGTAAAGACATTAAGATTTGGGGCAAGAGCGATAGGAAAATATATACTGTGGCACAAAAGAAAAAAAAAGAAAGTAAAATGCAGAACATTTTTTTTGCCATGTTCATAAAAACTGCTAAAAGGTATACACATCTAGCTACCCATAATAGTGTTCAGTTTTAAGGGAAAAGGAAATCTGCTATTCCCATTTACAATAAATTTGGTGTGAGGGGCATATGTTCATGTATGAACAACAGGTCATGAAAAAATGATCATGATTGTACAATTTCATAAAATCTTTATCAAACATTTCCATATTATGTGACTATTTAACAATAGCCATCATTCTTTCTACTATCAGGAAAGAAAACTCAACTATTTCATTTGTTGGGAAAAAATGTGCTCCCCTTTCATACACTTAACAGTTAAAAAATTCTTAATTTCTTAACATACAATAGTTATCGACTCCTATATATACTTGCAAGTCTTAGTTTTTTGAACCAAAGTTATTCCTTTTAGAAACATATCTAAGAAAACCATACTTCCTCTTCAACATTATCCTATTTTTATTGTCATATGTGAACAAAATCAATAAACACCACAAACAAAAAAATTGCACATTATTCCAAAAATAACTTCTATTTCTGTACACATCCTTGAAGTAACATTAAACAGCAATAATTTCTGGAAAACCTATTTTATGTATATTTACACTAAGTTTTAGGATTTTTTTTAAAACCTCTCACAAATGCAATAGTCTACAAAAAATAAATCGACTTATGAAAATAGTAAAACAATGTTTCTTCAATTGTGATACATGAAATTTACCAACTTATCCATTTTTAAGTGTATTGATCAGTAGTAGGTATTTTTGGATCAAACATTTTACATTCATTTGAAGAATCTATGAAAAAAAGGATATTCTGATAGTTACAACATAGATGAACTACGAACAAATAAGCTAGGGTGCAGTAAACCCATCAGAAAAATAAAAATATTGTATGATTTCAATTATATGCGATACCTAGGGGAGTCAAACTTAAAGAGGCAGAAAGCAGAATGAGGGTTACCACAGGTTATAGGGAGGGGAGAATGGAAAGTTACGGTTAAAGAGTCTCAGTTTTGCAAGATGAAAAGTTATGGGTATGAATGGTGAGAAAATTTAAAGATTATGAATGTATTTAATATCAGTGAACTGTACACTTGAAAATATGTTGTGTATTTTCCAGAATGAAAAGTTTGAGTCTAGAGAAACAATTTATAATAATTTATTATGCAATCCATTTAGTTCTCAAATATCTAATAGTACTTAGAGTGTGAATATCCAAATATTACATTCAATAAAAATCAACCCAGAGATTCAATTTCCAATAATAGGGTGTATGAGGCAGTAAGCCAATTCTCTTCATTTAAGTTAGGGAAAATGAAAATACAACATATAAAAATTTCTGGAATACAAGTAAACTTGTTCACAGAGGAAAATTTATAACTTTAAATGCTTTGCTTAGAAAAAAAGATCTAAAATTCAGTGATTTTAAGAAATTTAAAAAAATAACAAATTAAGAAAAAATAGAGATCAGAGGTTCAAAAATTGGAGAAAAAGCTCTGATACCAAAAGCTGATTCTGTAGGGGGAAAAAAACAATAAAACTAATAAATTGTTAACTACATCAATAGTCCAGGCGAACTACAACTTTAGCCCCATTGGGCCCAGTCCCACCAGCTGTGTAAACAGCCTGTAAACTAGTAACTTTTTAAACATATAATTATAAATGGTTACATTTTAAATGGCTCTCCAAGAAGCTACAGACTACCTGACATTTCTGCTTCTTGGCCTGCCAAGTCTACATTATTTAGTATTTCACTCTTTAAGAAAAAGTTTGGTTATTTCTGAACTAGACTGCTGAAGAAACAAAAAGGCATAAATTACCAATATTAGAAACGGACAAAAGGACCAAAGGACAATAAAGGAATAGTATCAAGTTATGATAACGAATTTGATGAAATACATAAATTTCTCGAAAGATAAAACTGCCAAAATGAACTCAAGAAAAACAGAAAACCTCACCAAGCAGACAAAATAATAAAGCTAATATACAAGTTTTCTACACTAAGAGCCTTATGTGGACAACATCCAGAAAAGTTAGAGGCATTTAAAGCAATTTTACCCATATTGCGTCACTTCATTTTCCCCACATCATGCAAGGAATTATTCACTTCAGAATTTGAGCCAAAAATGTAAACTGATGGGTAAATGTTATCACCTAAGTACTTCTATATGTCTGAAGTGCAAGAATGAAAAACAAAAATTAACCAAGACACTTTAATATGGACCTGCATAAAACCTGGGGTGTCAATACACTGCACATCTATTGGTGATTAGGGTCAGGCAAAGGAAATAATGATGAGATGTAAAAGTTGTACTTTTTCAAGAAAAAAGAAAATTTAAACAATCTTATACCAACTAAAGGAATTTAGTTATTTAAAATCATCCCACCTTACGAAAAGTTAAAACAAAAAGCAGGTCCAAATGGCTTCACTGCTGAGTTCTACCAAACATTAAGGAAGTAATACTACTAATTCTTTCAGAAAATAAGAAAAAGAAATATTTTCCAAATGATTTTGTAAGGTCAGTGTTACCTGATACCAAAGTCAGAAAAAGACATCACTAGAAAACTAATGATTAGTAGTCTTCAAAAATGTTTGCAAAAATTATTAGGTGTAAATTAGCAAATCTAAAATGGCAATATATAGAAATGACCATGTATCAAATGGGCGTCTAGCCTAGGAATTCAAGGTTGATAAAAGATCTGAAAAATTAATGCATCTGCCATTAAGGGAGAGAATCCCTATAATTGTGTCAATAGACACAGTAAAAGCAGTTGACAAAATTCAATCATTTTGGTCAAAACTTGTCAAAAATAAAATAAAAAGTTAAGAAAAATTCCGTCAACAAGGCACAGAAGAGAATTGCCAGGTTGCGCCCTGGTAGCCTAGCAGTCTAGTATATACCCTGAACCAGTCCCACATACATTCCAATTCCAAGGTTCTGGGTTCAAGACCTCGGGTTGGGGAAAACAACCATGAGAACATCTAAATAAAAATAAACTGCTTCTTCCTCCACTCTCTGCCTGCCTGCCTGCCTACTGACCTTCATTCCTGCCTGCATCAGTTCTTTTAAAAAAAAAAAAGGGGAAGAAGAGACTCCCCTGACCTAACAACACAAAACTGTATGTACTTTACTTACATTCTCTTCAGGATAGAAATCTACCTAGATTATAAAAGTGGTGGTGTGGAAGTAACAAATGGTTGTTAATCACTGCGTATTCAAAGGCCATCATATATTTTACAATAGCAACTTAAAAGAAACATATCGCACACACAAATACATACATACAAGCGTTTCTGCTCTCACTACTTCTTGTCAATTTTGTTTTGTGTGTGTATGCATGTGTTTATAGAGGATGGTGGGGTGGGGAGGGTTAGCAACCAATGTAGTAAGAAAAAGTAAAAGGACATGCAAATTGGAAAGAAAGGGTAAAACTTCATTCATAGAGAGTATGAATATATATGTAGAAAATTCTGAGAAAAAGTAAATTCACCACCTACTTATTTGAATAAATAGTAAATTGTAGATATAATGGCAAATATAATTTTATTAGGCTTGTTACAAAAAATGTATAAGCTGTGAGTGGCCTGTCCCTAAATCTGTTTTTCACATAAATTCTTTCTGGTTTTGGTACAGTTTTGGAGAACTCAAGGACTTTTAGAAAAGTAATGCATTACAACAGCAACACCTATATAACAGTCATTTCATTAATAGTGAACTTAATGAAGTATATAGAGATATTGATTTATAATGATGTACACCTGAAACTTATACATGTTACTTCAATAAAAAAATTACAATAAAAATTTCTTATTTGGGGGAAATATTTTAAGTAGATTAAATTCTTATTATCTTTCTGGAAAGTCAATAAATCATGTTACATAAAACTCCTCTTAAAATTCTTAAAGCATAACATTCTTCTTTCTAAGAACTACCACAATAGTCTTATTAATATTATATTCAAAAGCAGCCAACAAATTACTAACCTCCTGTATTCCAAGGCAAAGATAATAGATGCTGTCAGGTGCATAATTCTCTCCATTCGGTCGTCGGATCTCATTAACAAAATGGGCTAACCCATAGTTAAGCTCAGCGGTAGTGTGAGAGAGTAGATCTTCTTTTAACTTTACTGATTTAGCTTAAAAGAAGTAAAATGAAATATTATTAATTGCTATTATTTACTGCCTTAGAATTAAGAAACTTTAAATTTTTTTCTACATAAGAATTTAAAAATAAAATAAATGCTATATTTTAAATGTACTTTAAACATTTTAAAATACATTTGCTTTTTTTAAAAATAACAAAAATCTTGACTTTAAATTGAATGTAGGGGAAACAAAATAAGAACACTTACAAGATTTTAGTTCATCTAATACCAGAAGATCTTCATCAAGCTGCCTAGTTTTGACCCAGTGTTTCCACGCATTTATACCATATGTATATTTGAAAGGAAAGGTACATTCTGAATTGTCAGAACTATCATCATGAGACTGGTATCCTGATACAGCTTTTCTCTTATTTCCCTGTTAGTGAAACAACAGTAAAAAAAGAAAAAAATTACGTGCTTACAATTGATAGGTATTCCTGAATCTGAATATAACATTACTTGAAAAGCATCTCCAGAAATGTCAAATTTCTAAATAAACCACTTTGTACAACATCATACTAGATTCTGCTGAGTTATTGATGAGGAAAAAACATAAAACCTAATTAATAAATTAATCTAAAATAAAAAATTCCAAATATTAATGAGACAAATTGAGAAACTTTTCAATGTCTCTATCTTAAAGGGAATGATGACTCAATTTCTTTTTACTTACTTAATGAAATGATTTGCTATACAAAAGCTTTAAATTTTGTTGTAGTACAATTCCATTTTTTTCCCTTTTGTTCCTTTGGGCTTTTGGTGCCATGTCTAAGAACTATGC
This sequence comes from Solenodon paradoxus, assembly GCA_004363575.1. Lineage (NCBI taxonomy): Eukaryota > Metazoa > Chordata > Mammalia > Eulipotyphla > Solenodontidae > Solenodon > Solenodon paradoxus. Next base: position 651,720 of record RJWH01000260.1, on the reverse strand, counting down.
CTAATCCAAAGTCATAAAGGTTTAGGCTTATATTTTCTTCTAAGACATTCATATTTTTGGTTTTTTACATTTAGGTTTATGACACACTGAGTTATTTTTTTTGTGTGGTGTCAACTTCATTCTACCACTAGTATTTCTTTTTCAATTTTCTTTCTTTTGGGGGAAATAAAGTCTTTTTTGCTTACTTTTAAAGAGGTTGCTTTACGCTGGTTATGAGAACTACAGAAAGTTGGTGATAAAATATTTAAAAGAATTATGCCTGCTAATACACTTATATTTGATTTACTTAAAACTTTAGTCCAGTAATGTCTTCTGTTTTGACATGCTTAAAAGAGACAAAATATAATAAACTGTGTATCTCGACTTTATTGATTAGCTTATAAAAATAATGGAAAAAACAGCTCCCTAGAAAATAGCTCCAACTTTTGTCAAATAATTGAATCTTACTTTTTAAGCAAATATATCAAGACATACAGCAACATCTTATGAAGACAAAATGAAAAAGAAAAACTAAGTGGCAATAATATCACTTTCATATGAAGTACCATATTTTGCCATATAATGTATACCCATGTTGTTGGCCCAACTTTCAGGAAAAAATGTTTAGTTTAAATTTTTTAATTCAAATTTTTATGTGTTTATATTTAGGTACTTGTTTTTCATATTATAAAGGAATTTTAGCATTTTTTTTTCATAGTATAGTACAAGAAATTTTATGCAACGAATAATTACAAAACACAAAAGCAGATACAAGATGTAAGAATTTTATGTACCAGTAACAAATTTACTATATTTACCTATCATAGAAGGCTAAGAACTCTTTATCACTGTTAATATCAGAAGTATCATCTTCAAGTTCTATAGTACTGGTGTCTTCAGAAGAGTCACTTTCCTCATCCCAGTAATTTTCATTGTTCTATCCATTGTATTGTTGATGCCACATTTTAAAAATGATTTCGCCATGATTCATTTTAAGTGATTTCACTCCCTTTTTGATACCGGGTTCAATCATGAACCTAGGTGATGGATGCTGTCTTGACTCTGCCTGTAGTTGTTAAATCTTTACCAGCAGACTGCATTTATGATGTCCACTCTTTCTGCTTTAGGGCCTTAAAAGACCTTATTTACTGACACATCAAGGGACTGCAGTTGGCTGGTTAGCCCATCAGGTTTCATAGAAAGTTGGATTTTCAAGTCTGCTTCAATTGCTTTTGCACTTTGTGTACTATGGGCTCTGAAGTGATCAAAAACAAGCAAAGCTGTTTTTTAAAGTAATCCTCCAGGCCTTTGTATCAGACTTTCTTACACCATTTTCACGCCTTCTTCATTCATCCATTCTTTTTCCAGGGCATTATTTTGCACACGGATATTGTTATCATTATTGTTACTCTTTTAACTCATAAGTTTAAACAAAAGAATTAAAAAATTTATATAGCTATGGAATTAGTACTACCCATGTATATAAGCATCCTTTTTTTTCCTTCACAAATTTGGGCAAAAACATGAATTATACACGGCAAAATACAGTAAGTAACAAGTAAATCTGAGGCATTTCTAATACTTAGAAATGAATTTCCTCTTAATATCTTCTTAAATCTAGAAAAACAAAATCTTACTATATTCTCAGGCATTCCTAAAGATCACTGTATCCCTATTCTGTAATTATACAGAATTACTATACAGAATTATTAAGTGAATGAAGAACACTATAAATTTTATACCTTCTTTTTAGATCGAGGTCTAGGTTGTTCCTCATATTCTTCTCCAAAAACTGGAGGTAATAAAAATTCATTTTCCATATCAAGTTCCTCAGCAGCTGGCAATTAAATAAGAACTTTTACTTTAACAGACTTTTTTAAAAAATCAAGTACAACAAATAGCAACACAGAATTTTCATGGAAATGTATACCATCAGAAAAAATATTATAATCTAAGATTCAATTATAAGATCTAAATGGTCTCAAGCAAATCTGTGTTAATCTACTAAATATTTTTCAAAACAAAATGTTTTATATTCTATTCATAGGATTACTTAATAGATTAACCACAGTTATGCCATAACTAAATTCCATAATCATAGTTCATGTTGAAAAGAATGAAACAGTGCTTTGAGTACCTCTGGGAAAATCTATTTCAATATCCAAATCTGGTTCATATGGTACATCAGGCATGTTGGACTGTGTCTCTGGGGCAGAGTTCTTCAAGACATCTGAACCAATGATGTCTGTTTCAATAATTACACCTGTATCAATCCATAGTATCATTACAAGTCAAAATAGAAAATCTCAACAGTACCTATATTTAATCTAGTAAAAGGAAATAATTTAATTGTAAATACAAAATAATACATAATTATATTAATAAAGGCATAAAACTTTCTTATACTACTATAAACTTCATAATTAGTCATAATCACCTCCTGAAAACTGTTAAGCTTGCAAATTTTTTGACTGTCCCTCTGCAAAGTCAGTTAAATATACTTCAGATAGCAAACATTTCTGGTATGCCAAGTATTTTTAGAAGTAATCTTTTGTTAAAAACAAATGAGGTGGTCTAGTAGTTAGTGTACCACAGGCATAGTCCACATACACCCCACCGTCCTCAGTTCAAGACCCAGGCTGGCACAGAACAACTAAAATGAACCACTAAATAAAGTAATTCTTGCACCTCTCTCTTCCTGCCTGCCTGTCTACTCATCATCGCTCCTGCTATTACCTTTCCTTTAAAAAGAAAAAAAAACAATTGAGGGTGGATAACTACTATTTTCAACATTCTTTGTGAATTGTGACCTAGGTTTTCCAAATCATTCATTTATCTGCAACCACCTTACAATATTTTGATCAACTGCCTTCAAACACTTTTGCATTGTAACCCACAGTAAGAAATGCATTTACCAAGTAAAGCTAGTGGTAGGAGACAGAAAGACAGACACATGTACACATAGTGGAAACATAGGTTTCACAAGCAACTACCTTCTATGAGGGATTCACATTGACATTTTTTTTTTTCCTGTTCAATTTCATTATTTTAAGAAAATGAAAATCACTAATTCCAAAACACTAATTTCACAACTCCCTAAAAAAGTGCTTCACAAACACTGTCATATTATGAAATAATACGCAGTTTACAGTGTTTCTGTTGTACTCTAGGGTAAAAGAATTAGGTAGCTTATGACTAAAATAGAATTCTGATGCCCCCAGAGGCATAGTAAGTATTGAGACAGAATAATCTACAACACATTCATCAAGGTATATCATTTGACAAGTATTGCCTTAACAGAAGTTAGGATACACACTGGTTTGCAGATAATGCAAATTACTTTATTAGTACAGTTGACCACTGAACAACTTTTGTGGCCTTTTGAACTACATGAGTCCATTTATATGCAGATTTTCCTAAAGAGAGTGTAAATCTAACTTGTCAACAAAAAAGTACAGTTCTATAAATATATTTTCTCTTCCTTATGATTTTAACATTTTCTTTCCTCTAGTTTACTTTATTATAATAAGAATACATATAACATACAAAATATATCAGTAAGACTTCTACTCAACAACAGGTTATTATTAGGTAAGTTTGGGAGGAATTAAAAGTTATATATAGCTTTTCAACTGTGCAACTTTTTAACCCCAGCATTGTTCAAGAGTCAACTGTAGACTGGGGATAATAATTACAAAATAGTTTGAATCAACAGAAAATAATTTTGGTTGCAATGCTTTCTCTGGCTCCCATATCAAGATGAGGCCCAACGATCTGCCCTGGGATCTACTCTAACAATTACAGCGCTCAATAAAAACCAACAATGCACTTCTTCACAAAGGCATAATACACTGTAGCTCACTGTTGATATTGGCAGCTTCTGTTTTCCCCTCATCTTCAGTTATCATATCTGTCATTGTAAGCAAGTCTGAATCAAGAGAATCTGAAGAAACTTTGCTTTTTAGCTCCTCAATTGCTGCAGGGATTTTCTCACTGCTATCCAATGGAGCAGGTAGAAAAACAGGAACTGGCACCTAATTAACCAAAGTATTTACAGTTAGGTTTTCCAAATATTAAAAGGTGTTTTTCAATATTAAAAATTACTCTGACATATGATCTATTTTATCATTCTACATTAGATAAAAGCTTTGGAAAAAACATAGAAAAAGTAGAACATCAACTGTAACAAAGAAAATTCAGATTACTAGCAGCTATACATTTTGGAATAAAAAGAAGAATTTTGTGGTACTTGTGTGCCCCAGGGGACTAATCATGCCCTGACATTGTGTTCTAAGTATGGCAAGCAATTTAGAATAGAATAACATAATGGTACTTTAAATGAAACTCAATTCTAAACCTTATGGCTTCACAAATACTTTTAAAATGAACTTAAATGTAAAACACAATATGCATAAAGCAGACATCTGCTTACTTTAATCTCAAGGATGAATATATGTTTGACTAAGCACAAATCTTGACAACAGATATTCAACCAAACCTAAGTGAACTGAAGAAAGGCAAAAAGATCAACCCCCTGCTTAATAACTTTCACTAAGTTAGTAGTTGCAACCACACTGTCCTCCCAACCATGCCTGATAGATCTCAAAATGTTATAGAACAAATATGACTTACAGGAACAGGAACTGTAGTAGGAACAGGAATATTCTGACTGTACATGTGCATAGGAACAGGGATATACACAGGGACAGGGATAGGCACTGGGACGTATTCTGTCTTCCAATTATCCTCTAAAACAAAATATATTAAAGGAGCAGTGTTACTAACACTAAATTTGTTAAAAAGAAAAATTCAAGTGCCTCAGTATCCATTTAAAAGAAAATTGCCAGTTTTTTAAGATTAAGTAACTTACAAACAACACAAACAACAAAATTAAATGCAGTAGCTATTCTAACTTATTAGTACAAAGAGAATTCAGGGTTTTGTTTTGTTTTTTCGTAGAAAGAAAATATCCTTTAAAAAAGACATTATATAGTTCTAGACATCCTACCAGATTCCCCTCACATGTCCCCTAAAAGTTTACTAACTAAAACACATTTAATGAAAATACATATTTGAATCATTTCCTCTCAAACTGACAAGGATACAGAATTTTTATCATTATAGACCACACTTAAAGACATGACTATCTCAGAGGAAACCAACCTGTTTCGCTTTAGTGAATCTTGGTTCCAGAGAAATTTATGATAAAGCATTTTATAATTGTGACATAATTTATACACTAGGTCTTTATCAAAGACTAATTTTCACTATTAATTTTAAATGATATTCTGTATTCCAAAGCATTGAAAACTGGTTAAACAAAATCAACAGAAAATGATAAAGTGACCAACAAATCTATTCTGTTGCCTTAGCATTACAAGAAAGCATAAATTTCATTATAAGATATAATACAGGAAATATAAGATAAGATATATATATATATATATATGCGATATAGAATAGGGAAGTATTTAAGTCAAATTTTCCTGTTACCTGTCTGACAAGATTTGGTCTGCATGTGAGGTTTACAGTAGGTAGCTTTTGTCATTGTTAAAGGTTTGCAAAGAACTGCTTTATTCTTCATCTCTTTGTTAGGTGTTGGAGAAGGGGGTGGTGCTGAACCCTACAGACAAATAAAAAGAAACACTTTATTATGTCTCTAATTTTTGTATTATTTCCTGCTATTAAGAACTATTTTGCTTCTAAAATGCTGTGGAGGAGACACAAAAGTGGAAGAGTAATGACCAAACTATGCTATTACTATATTTACCATAATCAGAATCAATATGAATCTATCCTATTAACAAGGCAGTAATAACCATTCACTATACACATATCTGTGACTCCTCAAAAAATACCATTAACATATATATTTTTAACATTAAAATGGCCCTTCCCTGTGTGGATCAGGCAGCTAAGGACCAAAATAAAAATATGAAAAGACAATTCTTACTTTTAAGTATAAAAGCAAGGTTGTCAACCCAAATTTTCAAAAAAATTAGGCTCTTTTACATTTATTTGAGAAAGAAAAAAAGTTCTTCCATTTCTTATCGCTATCTAAACCTCTAGCTCCATCTATCAAATAAACAGCTTATACATAGTAATACACTTGTAAAGAAAAGCCAAAGATTTATGAAATATACTAAACTTTATTATCAAGTTGTGTATTTCCTATGTCACAGCAACTACAACTATAGATATTTATCCTATACAGTCTATGTTTCCCCATAACACTATTTGAAAAAAAATCCTACACAAAAAATTTTAAAAAGCTGAAGATCTGTACAAAAGGGACTAAAGACAGGTGCTGTTCATACCATCCATTGATATGGGAAAAAACAAGGTAAAGATTACTAAGTAATGTGGTCAGTTCTCATTATTTGGGGTATATAAGCTCTCTAACTGTGGACACTAATATAGTGGATACTAAGCCATTGCTCCAATTGTTCAATACATAGCCTTGTTTCTTTTGAAACATACTTTATCTATTTCTTACTGATAATTATATGCAATGTTTATAACACAATATTTCAATTACAGCATGTTTGCGTAATACACCACTATGCTGTGATTATCGACTTACACATACATACACACGTGCACAGAACACCTATAGTACTCGTACTCAGTACTGTGAACACATACTATGTATTGTACTGTAAGATAAATAAAGTCCTGGAAAAGAAGATTAAGCACTTAAAATCTCAGAGCACTAAGTAACACTTTACTGTTGGTGGAATTACAGAGTGTGCAATGTATGGGGCAGTGAAATGCATGGTTAAACCTCTTGACTTTGATGTGTCCCATGGAAATCATAGGAGAGGTTGATGAACTTATTATGCAGAAAAGGAAAACATCAATGATAGTGGCATGGTGATCTGCAGTTGTTCTACCTCAGGAGTTTGGCCCTTGTAACTTATTGGTAGTGTTTGCATCTTTCCCCTCCCAAAAATGGCTTCAAATATTAAGTCAGTCTTGTCGCTTGGCTTTTCACCTCAAATCTTTTAAGCATCATTGATGTAAGGCATAAAAACAGTGGTGCTTAAATTTGAGATTTTGCTCAAATTAAGCATAGGATCACATACTTATATGTCACTGACAATTTTTTCTTAAGCAGAAGAATTTCAGTCCAGTATTTTGGCTGCTGTTAGAGGAACAATTCTGGTAGTCTAAGGCTATATTCATTACTAAATCTGATGTCTTGCTTTGCCATCTTATTCAGGTATTCATCATGAAGTTTTACTACCTTCTCAGTCAAAATTACCTCCACTTCTTTTTCCTGGATGTCCCCAAAGCCTTCTCCACTTATTTCTGTGCAAAGTACACCATGTTTTTAATACTGGTTCTATCCATTTTCTTGAACACCTTCAAAATTTCAAATTTTTTTCAGGCAGTCTAGTCAATGTTCCCAAGTTATTCAAAGTCGTCTACTTGACGCTGGCTATGCCAACATATTTAATAACACTGCAAATAGTGACCAACTTCCAGCATCTATCATGGTAGTTTCCTTTGTCGTAAGAAGCTTGCACGCTCTATTATGAAGTGGGCTTTAAAAGTTTTAATTATTGATTGATCAAAGGGTTAGACGAGACAAAGAAATTGGGGACATAAAAAACTACAGCGGGGTGGTCATTTTTAAGTTCTCACAGCAATGGACATTACCTATAATAAAACCTTGAGGCAAGGTTTTCATCCTGGAGACAGTATTCAAATTCTAGGAAGAAGTAGCTGTAGAACCAATTTCAGAACATTTCATTTATGGGTTTTTCCCCCACCTCCAATGGATTGGCATCTGGTCCATTTTTTTCCCTGTAAGTGCTCATGGATTTGGGGCTCTGTACCCCATGAAGGGCTTTAAATTACCCTTGAAATTGGTACACAATAGCAAGGATGCAAGGTTTTTGAATGATTTGAAGTCAGAGGCTTTTGAAACCACTTGTTTTACATAGATTTGTTTGTCAACAATCTTGTAAAAATAAGCCAGTCTCATCAGCATTAAAAACCAGCTTGTCTATATAACCTGTTTCTAGCATTACATTTAGCAGGTATTCTTCCATAGCTTCCTGATCTGCAAAACTTACCTTGCCTGTAAGTTTAAATTAAGTTTAAATACGGTATTCTCCTTAAAATGTGAGCCAGTCAACACTAGACAAGAGGATTTAACATTTTCCTAATCCTGGGTAACACGTTAAAGTCTCACAACGATATTGTTCACTATGGTATTTAAAACATCAGTCATAAACTCATGAATCCAAAGTTAGTCACTACTCCATATTTACCATGCACTAAATATTTTACTTGAGCACATGGAGTTGCCTCATTTACAAATTGGTAAATTTTCTATTTATTTTTTGGGTATGTATCTGTTGTTGATTCAGGAACACTGAACTCATAGACAAATAACAAAGTTAATTCATAAGTTCTCCCATAAAAATACAGAAGTCTTCTTTTCCTTAGAAACACTAGACAGTACGCTAACACCGTACTTGGGAAACCTTTCAAAAAGCAAAATCACCACCAAAAAATACTAAAAATGTGGCACTAATTAAATTGCGAAAAGGATGGCACTAATTAAACTGCGAAAAGGATATTTGCTTACAATAAGGTAAGAAGGCAAGCTCTGCTTTGTTCAACCTTAGGGGAAGATGCGCCTCAGATAACTCACATTTTTCACCACTCTGCACATGTCTGTAAACATCCTCAAAAATACTATGGATATTGATTTAAGGGTGACAAACTTTAGAGAATGGGTAAACTCACAAATAATAATGAGAATCAATAGTACTTAAAGCACTTAGCATTTTAACATTTTATCTGTGCATAAACGGTCCAAAAGAGTATAACTAAAATAATCTATGATAAGGCATCTTAGAGTTACAAAGAATACATATGAACAGTGGGGCTGTTACTACTATGAACCTACTCTAGAATGCATCAGCATTTCAAATCACATAATTAATCATTAAAAAGTTGTAAACAAGGATCTAGGGAACCTGGTTCTAATACTATTGCTGTATAATTTCAGACAAGCCAATATATATGCCTAAATTGCAAAATGGAAAGAGTAGTTTGCCAAACAGCTACACAATGAGTACTAGGTAAGTTTGCTCTGAACTAAATAATACTCTAGAATACCCACATAAGAACAAGGGGTCCAAAATAATAGATATCCTAGGATTACTCAACGATTTACCTCCAGTCATTCTGCAATTATTTCAACTAAACTGTCACTTGGTGAAAATCTACTTGATACTGCTTCTAATTTTCTGCTACTCAACAGGGAGCATCTATACCTATATATAAAATGAATACTAAAGAAAGACTCAAACAATAAAAATTGTAAAGGCAAAAACCACCAGTTGTTGAGTATTTATACACAGCCAAAGGCTATATGCTCCTATTTCTGTGAAATTCTCTAATCCCCAATGTGATGGTATTTTAAAGTGTGGTGTTTAGGAGATGGAGATGATTTAGTCATGAGAGCAGAGCCCTCATGAATGGGATTGAAAAAGACCCCAGAGATATCCTTCACTCTTTATAATATATGAGGGCACTGTGAAAAGAGGGTTATCTCTCAATCAAGAAGCAGATACCCAGCAACTAACTTCTGGTGCCTTAAATTTTGTATTTCCCAGTCTTTAGAACTGTGAGAAATAATGTCTACTGTTTGTAAGCCAGCAGTCTATGTATGGTATTCTATTACAATACTTCAAAAGGACAAAAATATTATGTAAATAAAGCACCAAAAGAAACAGCTTTTTTTATCACTCCCAATTTATAGATAAGAAATTGAAGCTCAGAAGTTACACAACTTGGTAGAGGTGACAGAACTAAACGTTATGAAATAGGGATTCAAGTAGATTTATCTGATATCAAAGTCTTATGTTCTTAACTACCATAACAAATTGCCTTTATGCAATCTGGAACCTAACAGCTACCTTGTATTTCATCCTATCTTCATCCCTATTTTATAAATAAGGGAGTTCACACAAAAAACAGTAAAATAATTTGATCAAATTAAATAGCTAAGCTCTCACACTCAAGTTTATGGGTAGAAAATTAACGATTCCAAAAACATGACAAAAAGATGGGAGAGGGCTTCATAAGACAAAAAGTAATAGCTGCAATGGCACACAGACTTTGCCTTCCCTAGTAATAGTGTTCTTCCATTCTTCTATCTATTATAGAACATGGTTCAAGTGACATGAGAAAAGTATTCAATATTGACCTGGTAAAGGGTTTCTTAAAAGCTTTTATCTTTGAAACAAATTTGGTTGCAAAAGCACTGAAAAAAAGGAGTGATGATCTTTATATTCTTCAGATGAACAAAAATGCCTGGTATTAAATTCAGATGACTCAGATGAATACTTTTATGCACTTCTGAATTATATGGCTTAAAAATATTTTTTTACTAGCAGGGGACAGACAGAGGAACAAAGCAAAAGAAAAAGTACTCTTACTTTTCTGGGATTATGTCCAATGATTAACAATAAAAACAAAAACTAAGTGGAACAATGCAACAAAAACCAATCTTTTATCCACAGCATCAAGAACTTTTTGAAAACACAGAATTCAGGGGTTGGGGCCCAGGCAGTGGAGGGCTTTGAAAACTCCCCCGGTGATTCTAATGTGTAGCTAGAATTAAGAATCATTTATTTATTCTTTCTTACCAGGAAAATAACTGACCCAAGACTTACTGTGATGCCAAAAAATGACTCTATAGAAGAACCTTCTCCTTGGATAAGGATGTTAGAAGTACCAGAATTTCAACTTTGGTGATTATTGCTAGACTCAACATATCAAGAGCAAGCTCACAGCTTTTCAAAGTGTGGGAAAACATTGCTTCTTTTCTCTAGTAGTCCTTACTCATAAAATGACACTTTGAAACAACAAAGGACTTAAATGCTAACATAAAAGCAGAGTATGATGTAGTACACCAAAAAGAAATGGGTGGGGGGCACTAAAGAAAAATAAAACTTTGTGAAAGCATTTATCAAATTTAAAAATTCACAAATCCTGGCAACCAACTTAGATCTTGATATCCTTATTTGAGAAATAAATGCAAAAAGTTATTAATAATCTGGTTCAGCCTACCCTTTTACCATCATCTCCCATCATTTCACCACCCATCCCTTTTAAGCTTGGCCCTAATAAGTGGTTTTGCTAAATAGGCATGCCCTCTGCACATGATTATTCCTCCTACTTTTCATCACTGTTTTAACTGGCAACCAAACTCCACTGTTTAGAAGTTTTTTCACAGCCACCAGGAACACATAGTCAATCATTTCAAACATACTATTGCTGCTGTCTTGAAGATGCATCTACTATGAGTATTCAGCTCATATACCATTTATATGTCTATTTCTCTCAATGTGAAGAGGCCATAACTAATTCATCTCTATGTTCCTTAGCATTTATGAAAGTATCTGTTTCAATATGGGGCAATTCAGCTGAATATTTCAACTGTCTCAACAGAGGAAAAGTAAAACATCTTTATTATTATGATCAAATTAGATTGCTTATTCAATTAAAAAATTAACACTTAGCACTTTATTTAAGCAATACTTACTGTCATTTTGGTTCGGGACGTCTGACAACCCTGATCTAAAAGCAAACAAATTTAAAATACGATAAATGTCACATTTTTCAGAATTTTCTACAATCATGTTTCTCACTGTATTTTATTTATTAAGTGTTACTGAAGAAAATAAAGATATTTTTAAAAATAGCATATCAAATCTAAGTGCTAAACTACAGAGCTAACTAAATGGAATTAACTCCTTTTCCCATTTGTTCCCTCAGAAAGTATAAATTGCTTTGGGAAGCAATACATTCATAGACTTAACTCACTTAAATAAGTCACATCCTCTAAAGTGATTTTGTTGGTCCTCCCAACTTACCCCAAGATATACAACTTGCTAAAAATGGTTTTCATTTAAAATTGCGGTTGACACGTTAATAGGTAGATGAATTATTCGAATTTGTGCTATGATTCTGTTTAGCTTCTTTCCACCCTTCCACTCTGCAACTAGACTATCTGTTCAACTAACAGTAAATTTTAAAAAGGAATTAAATAAAAAGCATACACCTATAAAAACAGGGCATTTACATCCTGATGAACTATGGAATTTAAGTTACTATTGAACTATTTCCACAATCAACTTATCATTGCTTTGAATTCAGAACTAGAAAACTGAAGACTTCTATACAGGCTTTTAAAGTTACTACCTAAATCACTACATACCATAATGTAAATTTTCAGGTCCTTTCTGAGTTGTCATATTGGGCTCATTTTGCTGACAGTAGAAACGTAATAAGCAATGCTGATCACAGAAATGTTTCATTTCCCCACGCCACTGTACTCTCTCTTTAAGAGTTCCTTGAGATTTACAACAGTCACATCTTGCAGCCTTAATAAGAAAATGTGTCACTGAGAATTAGAACACTTAAAAAGCCAGACATGCATATAAATTTTTTTTCTAAAAATTTATCAGTGATTATTACCAAATGTAATTAAAAAATTATAAATCACAAACTGACAGTAAAATTCATAATAAACAAAAGTGAAAAAACAATGTAACAATCTACTTAATTGTATAAATCTCTGTGCATACTTACCAAAAGTCAAAGACCAATATTGTAAAGACAGTACTGGGAGATCTAAGTGATACGATCTATTTCAGTAGCTTAAAAAATAATTCTGAGGGTCATACAATAGACAGAAGTCTCTTAAAATCATTATACATTAAGAATTTCTGATTGATGAACAGGCTTCCCGGATTTAACTGGTAGCTCATAATAAAATTTGAAGATGTTAGATTTAAGATCAGAAAAATCTTGAAGCAAGTTCTGATGATGGGAAATTTATGGATGTTAATTTGAAGTATCTTTGTTTCTCAACAGCTTAATAAATTTAAGAGCATTAACAAAAACACTAATTTAAAAAATTTAGTAACAAGAATTTCAAGTTCATGTTTTTTAAAGCATTTAACTAATTAAAAAGCAATTACAGTTTAAAACAATAAATTTAACCTACCCTCTAGGAAAATAATGAGCTCTAACTGGACTATAACAAGCAAAATTAAATCAACAAAAATTCATACATATTTAAGTTATACTTTATGATATAAACTAAGAGCCGATTTCTGTTTCTTAGTAATCTCATTTTCCCTAAATTTTATTCATTTTCATTACTTAGTAACTTGATCAATGAGAATTTTAAATATAGTTCTTTTCATAATTAAATTTCTAGAGTAGAAATAACTTTTTATTGCCCATATTAACAATTTTTAAAGTTTTGATAAAGCAATAAATACTATTAAGTAGTTATAGTGATCACAGATATGACTTTTCCTCATTACTTTAAATAGCTAGAGTTTTATACTGTGGGCTTTAGAATTTCTTACTTTATGTCTCAAAAGCAGTTCTATATATAAAAACTATGTCAAAATTGCTACTCAGGAATATTAACAAATAATTTTATTGGTAAGCAGGTCATACCCAAAACATACCCAAAAGTTAGAACACACACTCTTTTTTTCTCCAGGTCAGGTATTTTTTCCTGCTGAATAAATGTTAAATGTATGAAAATTTATAGTATAAATTATGAGTAAGTGATATCAGTATCACATCTCTTGTTCAAAAACTTATGAGACTGAATTGTATATTGCTGGTAATAATATGCGGTAATCTCAATAAAACTAGCAATATCTATCAGGCATATTTTACTTGATAATGAAAAAAATTCCTATGCAAAATTCTTAGCAACCAAAGACTGTTCATTAAAATAACCACTGAGGTGTTCTAGGTTTCTAATTCTACCCCAGCATTTTTATAATGTATAGTCAAAGAAAAACCAAAGCAGAAATAATTGAAATTTTAACATTCTAACCACTGGGTCTAAACAGTGCAACAACAGAAAAATTAAAGTTGTAGTCTGATTACCTCATAATTCAGAACCTAAAAAATAAAAGCACAATATATTATACCTACTCTCTATAAGCCTCACAACAGCAACAGAAACTGAAATCCAAATAAGTTAAGTGATTTGTTTAAAATCAAATATTTAAAACGTAGGAACAGAACTCAAAGCAGATAATACAAGTCAAAACCTGGGCTTAATTTTGAACACTAAGTTTAAAGTCAATGGAAAGACCAAACAATTTAGTATAAATAACTAGAGAAAAAAAATTCTAATAGAAGTAAAATGTTGCAAGAAACTTCTCAATATAACATCTATAACTGAAATCAATTTGTGTAACACATATTTAAATCACTGCATGCACTACACTGACTCTAAGTATATGTTAATAATAATTCTATTTACACAATAACTCAGTTCAAGGACAAAAAACCAAGCACATTTCAACCCAAAGAATATGAGCAATGAAATTGTTTTGTTATTTTATAATTACATTTGAATTTCATAGTAACAACAAGTGAAGTTACCTTCTTCTAGAAGGTTCAAAACAAACATAGGTGATTTCTCTCTATCCAAAAAAAAAAAGGGTTTGAGATTAATTTTGAGCTAATTTGCTCATGGAAACAATAAATATATATACACATACACACATATATGTGTATATATATATTTTTTTATTTATTTATTTTTTTTTTTTTTTTCTGGAAGAAAGGACAACAAAACAATACTAATTCCAAGTTGATTGCCATAATCAAAATTCTAGAGATTGTACATCTCATTTGTTTGCTTTTCCTTTTACAATCACTCATACAACCCCTGGCAGTGTTTGAAACTGAACTAAAATACAAAGTCTAATCTGAAAATATCACTAAAGACCATCATTTCTTATTGATATTGACACCACTCCCTCTGAAATCACAAGAGAGAATGCTTAGGAAAGCTTAACACTTATATAGTATAAGAACTAAGTAAGCGCACCCTGGTGGCCTAGTGGAAAAGGCCATGGGACATAAGTCACATACATCCTAAGGACCCAGGTTCGAGACCTGGAGCCAGGGGGAGCAAACAAGATGAACAACTACATAAAAATAAAATATAAAGCTTCTTCCTGTGAGAGAAAGAGAGGAAAGAAAGAAAGAAAGGGAAAGAAAGAGGGAGAGAGGGAGGGAGGGAGGAAGAAAGGAAATTACACCAGTATCTACATGTTAGTTTTCTTGTCCTTGTGGAAAATAAGGGATTCTCTGCTATTTTAAAAAGTCACTGATTCAAACAACCTAAATAATAGGCAGGTACTAAACTCTCAATTTAAAAATTCTAATCCAACCTGTACACTAAACAGTAATAACTTCTTCTTCAATCATTGAAAGTCATTCAGCATATACTGATATAGTCCCTTACCTTTACTGGATAGCTTCAATTTCTCATTTTTGGTTGATATAGCTACACTGTTAAAACTATCCCACTTACTTGCTCCACATTTCACCAATCAGACCTGATTTGCATTGAGGAACCATGAACAAGAATGAAACAGGGAAATTTATGGTCAATTTGAAAAGAATTCTTAACTAACCAATGGAGCAGGCCATGTGCCCCTGAATTTGAGTTATGGGTGTTGGGGGAGGGAGCCAGTGTGAACAACTAAGTGAAGAAGAGAATAAAGATGCTTCTTCCTCCTCTTCCTGCTTGCAAAGCTTTTCTTAAAAAAATAAAAGAAAGAATGTCCCAGTGAAAGAGTATGTGATTAGACACTTTGCGAAGTATTAAAATGATAGCAATTCTTCAGTTATCCAAAAGTACATTTAAAACAAGATTAGATATTCCTATTATAAAATTAATTTCCAAAATAAAGAATAAGTTTTAAACTCAGTATTTCTAGCAGTTTAAAAACAAAAAGGAAAAATTTTAAAGCTCAATAGTTTCATTCAGTTATCCTTTTTATAAGATTTACTAAATCATAAATATTAATGATTAAAACTCATATAAGTCATACTGTTATACTAAATTGCATTTGTATTAAAGAATTTAATATTGCCACCATTCACTAATTTGTAAAACAAATCAAAACATATGTCATAAAAACTAATTTGCAGTAACAACATTTAAGGAGTTTATTAAGTGCCCTGAAGTATTCCTGGGAAACAATGGACCTTCTGATTTTTACCTTCACTATATAATATATCGAAAACCTAGCTATTACTCCATGACAATACTAAATATTTTTTCTCCAAAAATTTTAAATTTAAAGAGATTGAAAAGAGCTATCCTCTCACTTGGTTTCACATTATGCCTGGAAACATTTGCTCTAAGGAAAAGTAAAATCTACTACCTTCTAAAAAGTTATCTGGAAGAATTTATTCTCAACACTTAAAAATTCTTTTGATTTACCAAATGAAACTGTTTTTATAGCATAAAGGAAGAGCAATTCTCCTATCATATAAGAGAGAGAGGAAGAAAAGTAATAATATCCTACCTACACAGACTCAGATCTAGTTCTACTCTGATATGGCTAAGAACCTCTTACTTACTTCAAATTACACTGCCTATTCTCATTTTTTGAGAGTCAATGTGAATATTAATATCTTAATAACTTTCTAGGATGAATTTAATTTCCCTAATTCATATATCCGTTACATATTAAAGGTGAAGATTGGTCAAAATTATATATATATATATTTTTTTTTTTTTATTTATTTTTTTTTTTGGTTATAGCGACCCAAATCAGTTACTTATTAAAACTATAGTCATTTAGAATTTTGATATGTAATGGAGTCTTAAGAGTTCATGTAATTTAATCATTTTGATAGATGCCTAAAGGCTTAATAAAATATATTTAGTCTAAAAGCCTGCAACTAATTAATAGGGAGTTAGCCTAGTAACAAATGTTCTAACACCCAATCTAAACATCTTTGCACTGTTCTCAGCACCTTTTGATAGCAAGATTTCAACAGATTTTATTGCAATTTAGAAAAGAGTACTAAATCTGTAGTTTAAATCTGAAAGCAGGGCATTAGAAAATACAGATTATTCAATATGTCATGTCAAATAAAACCCTAAGTAGAAACATTAAAAGTATGCTAAATATTTAATAAATATTTAATAATTAATTTAAATAAAATTCAAACGAAAACATTTAAAGTTACTTATACTAGAGATAGTCTTCTCAAACTGAAGCACAAAGATAAGAGAAAATGAAAATACAGTATGTGTGTACCTCTGTTAAGGTAGCAAATACTCATGACGAAAGGTGAAGTAATAACCGGAGTGACTAGCTGTTACTATTTAAGTTTCCTTGATACACCACTTTTCCTTGGAGGGAGAGCTTTTTTAAAAAAGCTGGATTGACTAGTAAGGGTCACAGTTTTTAATGAATGCCTGAAATTTTGAGTTCTTAAATTTAAAAAGTAGAGGGAAAAAGCAAAAAGATCATTATTTGTGACTAATTTACCACATTTTCAAGATGACATGATGGCAGCAGTGAATAGAAGGGACTTATGAGAGGTTTAAGAAAATAAAGTATGGCTCAAGAATAAAGTACACAGAACAGTTATTCACTGATGACAGTACTGGCTACCTCCTCACAGAGTCCAAAAAGAACAATTCTCATTATTTTAAAGACTGCATTCCATATTGATAGTATAGAAAAATTATCATTAACTTGCTTTACAAATTCCTACCATGTTAATTTGATGGTGGACGTGGTGTCATACATCTGATGGTGAACCTGCACGTTAAAAAAAAATTCCTACCATGTGATAAAAATGCTCTAACCTTAATCCTCAGATTACTACAATATGTAATGTAATAATACCATGGTGTATAGTATACAAATATTTATTGGGTATAAAAATAAGACAAATAATAAAAATGTTTTCAATGTATAGAATACAGGCATTAAACACAGACTTGTAAACTAGATATTTAACATATTCTAACTGCCTCACTGAAATTCCATCATTCAATAGAAAAAACATTAGATACAATTAGCATTTAAAATAAGCAGCAAAATGGAACAAATGACAGTATCTAGGATAATGTAGTCTTTTGCTCAACATGTTTGTTTCTCAAAAGAGAAAAAAACAGATTTCTTTATTTTAAGTTATATTAAAGAAAACAGGAAGAATTCAAAGAAAGTAGCCAAAGAGAAATACATTCAATATGCTGTGAACAAAAGAAAGAAAAAAAAAAATCCTACAAGACAGATTATTTTAAAACATTAAAATATCTGAATCATAATGACACAATTGGACAGAAATTTATATGATAAAATAATGACAGGCAAATTATCATTATCACATAGAAACAACCTCTGTCTAAAACAATAAATGATGATAAGGATAACAATACAATGGACTTTCCACATTTGTTACCACTAAGAATCAATACGCTTCGAGATTATCCAAAACAAATTTTCAAAAACCTCCTAATTAGTGTAGGAAAAAGGGTATTTGTATGTGTTAAATTAGAATTGACAGCATTTAAAGTTATTAAAATAACATTTCCTGAGTGATTTCTCAAAATTGTTGTTGTCAATAGAAAAAGATGTTGGTTTAGACTCGAATGCATGACAGAGGGTGTTAGTATGTTTGCCCTGTACTACTAACATTAATTCTAAATTAATTACTAACATTAATTACTAACATTAACTAAATTAATTACTAACATTAACTAAATTAATTACTAACATTAATTCTAAAGCTTAAAATAGATACAAGCAACAGTAAGATAATCAAGTAACTTAAAAAGTTCACTAAAACTCTTAGCCTTGACAACGTCTGACAACTTGAAGGAACCTGAGGTTGGGCAAGTTGGGCAAGATGCCTCCTCCTGTGTCGCCAACACTCTTGGGGAGACTCAAAAAACCTGTCTAACCTTTCCTGGCTCTGCCTCACAATAGGGTCAAAGATGAGTGTAAGTGGTAGAGATAGGCCAGAACCATGACCACCGGGAGATTACCATCTCTGTGGCCAACCTCAAGCTGTTTTGCCAACTGACAACTGAATGACTTCCTGCTCCAAACACCTGAAACCTTTTGTCAGGCGCTTACTTAGTTCTTATACTATATAAGTGTTAAGCTTTCCTAAGCATTCTCTCTTGTGATTTCAGAGGGAGTGGTGTCAGGCTCGGGCCCTATGCTGATCATCAGGACAGCACCAGATTGTTACTACAAGCAATTAGATTTCTGAGCAAGAGAGTGAGAAGGGGAGGAGTAAGAAGGAAATTAAACTGGTGCCCCATCATGCCTGCCAAGAAGGGTGGTGGTGAGAGAAGAGAGAAGGCAGTCTGCCCTAGTCAACTAGCTGTCTCCCACATTTGTAAAGCATCATGTCCCTACACAAATTTTAAGAATTTTAAATGTGTCTTTCCCATTGATGAGAAGAGTGGGGATGCGGCTCTTGGGCTGGTGCTAGAACAGAGATAAGACTCTCCAGTCTCCATAAAGCCCAGGTATTTTCTAATCCTATACTATGCCTAGATTGGCCATTAGCAGCTTAAGCTCAAAACTACAGTTGTTTAAACTACTTTTAATTTTTGGGTAAAGACAGTACAGAATATTTTGCAAAAAATAACATATCACACACATATGTATGTTAGTAAATGTGTTGTGCTATAGAAGTTCAAGAACTATATCAAGAATTCCTGCAGTTTGCTTAGTAGTATCATTTTAACACAAATCATTTTCATTAAGTGAACTAAACAGTATTCTAAATATTTCAACCATTTTCACTATTTCTTTAATAGAATTTCACAATTCTGAAGTTGTAGTGATTTCTATCTTCACATGCTTTTGAACCAAATCCATAATGAAATATTAGCAGTGCCATGGACAGAGGAACAACTTTTTCTCTCATTTATTTAACTAAAAGGAAACCAAGCAATGGAACAAAAGGGATTATCTTAACTTTTTAGAAGTAGATTTTAATAACACACATATTTACTGTTTTCAATTAAATGTTTTTGATTTCTATTTATCCTTACAGTGTTCTTTCCATGTGAAACATTTCCAAAATCCACAATTAAAAAGGCAAAAAAGAACAAAGGGTTTTAAATTGCATCCTAAGTATTCAGAACTACCTGAAATGTTCAAAACTGAAAAGATATTCAAATTATTTCTAAACAAATTTTAGAGAAATAATCCATTGTTAAACCACAATGAAACCACTGGGAATATATTCTAATTTTTAGTAGTACCTAAAATATAAAACAAGTAAAAATACGACTTCAAGTTATTAAGAATAAACTAAAAAAACAAAACAATTTTAATGAATTATACAACTGAGGTTAGGCCTAATGTGTGCACATTTAAAAAAAAATAAGCCACCATACTTGTAATGATAATAACTATAATTTTTTCTCAAAACTGGTTAAAGTAACTAACGTAATAAAAAGCAAGTTACTTGCCTTATAGTACCAATCCTGAAATTTTTTACAGCAGTCTTCACTACAGAAATCTCTCACGACACCATCAAGTTCTTTTGTTGCTCCCTTTTTACATAGCTGGGAGCAATAATTGCAAGTAACACATCTTAATCCTAAACGTCTCGCAAAATCCTGCTTGTACAATAGCTTGCAGCCTGAAAAATAAAAGATTTCAATATTAAACAAAAAGTCAAAAACTAATTTTAGAGACAAGAAATAGAATGACCAAATAGATCATTAACTTTGTCTACAAGTTCAAAAAATTCCCCTTTTCTCCTGATCAAACTATTACTGTGATCAAAACCAGTAATATTCTAAACCTAAAAATGTCTAATGTCTAATAATGTGCATGTGCTCTAATCAAATATAATCTTGCTTTAGTGCCACAGAAAAAACATCACAAATAGACATTTTAGAGAAAAAAAACTATGTAGACTGTTCAGAGTTACAGAGTAAACTTATAGATATATTCAGCTAAAGAGGCTTTTTAACCAAATTTTCTAGTCTTACCTGTCTGTCATCTTACATGGACCTGACTTGTAAGAAAACATTTTGTTAATCCAATTCTTGAATAAAATATTTCTTTTAACTACTATGTAATTTTTAAGTCTTTACACATTTATTATTCCCATTAGTGATTATTTATTTACAATATCTATTTAAATATCAAAATATTCTTAATTTTATTCATGCTGTGCCACCTAAAAATGACCTTCTACTCATAAATCTACTGAAATCTTAACCCATCCTTTAATAAGGAGTACAAATGACACAATTTCCAGAAACTGCCCCCATTAACGTAGTTTCAAATGATCTTCCTTATTTGTGAACTCAAATTGCAGCTATTTTCTATGTCAATTATTTATGTATTTTATGTAATATTTTCTGCTATCCTGAAATATATTTTAAATATTTAGCCTTTATCAGCTTTAGCTTTCTAATTAGATTTTGATAATAGTACCAGATATTAAATGTTTGTTATTTCTGACAGCTTCCAGCAGAGAACTAGGTGCAATTAGATAAGGCACAAAATATATTAAGTAAGAAAAATACCCTTTTAACCTTTTATTGTCCATATAAATGTATAAATCCCTCCAATGAAAATTGTCCAATGAAATGCAGACTATTTACTGCTAATTGTCTATTCATCGTTTCAATGAATGGCAAAGAAACATTACTGACAGTAAAATGATATAATTTTACTATTAAAATGGTACAAGATCATTGATAAGTATGTGAGCCATCAGCATCAATACGTTCAGACTTATGAACCATTAGGATAAAAATTCAGGTGTAAAAGGAATCAATCTTTTCAATAAAGAACTATGCCAATTTTTAATTATAGATCTGAGCGTAACAGTAAACATGGGTATATTTCTAGGTAAAATGTATGAATTAAATCTATATAAATGCCATCTTTTATAAGCAAGATGCTTCTACATACAGAGCCTTATATGTAAAAGATACAATGTATAAACAGAGGCACTAGCTGAATATACTGATAATCTTCTGATACTACTGTCATTCCTATTGCTGACATTTAGAATTGTTCAACATTTTTCTTGTTCCTAACTAGCAATAGAAATCTACAGAAAAAGTATATCTATAATAAAAAAAATATTGGAAAATAATAAGATGAGGATAGCAGAAAAGAAAGTTGAGTGTTCAGTGCCTGGGGCCTGAGAAAGAAAAGAAAGTGAAAGTCAGTTTAGAGCAAGAATGTGACATCTGGGTAAAAGTAATAACAAGAGCCCAAAACCCATGGTTAAATCTTGATTCCTATCTTTGGAGAATTAGAATGAAAACTGAAGCTCATCCCTACAATTTGCTGCCTGGCACCAGAGCAGCAAAAGTATAAATGAGAGGAGAGAAAATTCTTGAATGTACAATAACAAAAGCCAGTGTTCCCTGGCATCTCAAATGGAAAACCTAAAAGCATTTTCCATTGTAGTAAATGCCACATGTGATTTTCTTTCTACCATACTGAAAACCTTAGTAGGCCAGAAAGTAAGCCACATGAGGAAAAAGATACAATGGGAAATCACTCTAACCCCTTTGGATTTCAAATTTCTGATCACAATTTGTATATTTAAAAATAACAAATATTACAATGCTTTCATTTTACCCTTGAAACTTCTTTGCACTGAAAAATTGGTTATCAAATTTTTAGATAAGAACACTTGAAGCCCAGAGGTCTACATATATACAAAATAATATGTCAGTAGAAAAACAAACTCCATTTTTTGTTCAGCTACCCTATATTGTACAACTTAGTATTTAATATTTTGGCAAAATGGCATTAAATATTAACAAAAGTTATGAACAACACTGTATATACACTTGCCTTCACTACAGAAAGGTCTCTTAACGCCAGAGAAATTAACTGTTTCATGAAGAGTCTTCTCCTCTTGACAGTATTCACAATATGTAACTATGCAATGCAACTTCTTATAGTCATCTGAACAAGTTTTGCTGCAGAATTGATGCACTTTGTTCTAAATGCACAATGGGAACCTTGGTAAGCATATGACAACCACTTCAAGAACAAGTTTAAGAAATAAACAAGCTACTTTTATGCAAACAAATGTAAATCATTTACCTATTATAATGTTATAATCCTTGGGGATACATTTCCTATAGACCACAGACACCTAGGTTTAACTAATTCACTGCTAAATTTAGACACAGTTTCACAAAATTCAATACTATTAAGTACCCTAAAATTACTAGAGAAAAGTATCACTAAAACAACCTGGTATTACTAATAGAATTGGAGAAAGGGAAAGAAAACAATAGAAGATACAATATAGGTAAACCACAAAAAGACAATAATTATGACATTAATAATACTTTCACTCAAAGAAATATTCTTTGTAGAATGTAGTCTAGTGAGCTGAATCACATTCCTATCACAGCTTACTAGTAACAGACTTGTTACAGGTAAAGTATTCAACTTGGAGATATCATAGTATGCTAGCTGTTAAGCTTGAGACTGAGTGGATTCCCTTAAATGGATCAAAGTCAGTAATTATTTAGTTATTCCTCCTAGCCCCCAAACTCACAATAGTTAGAGGTCCTTTTAAAAAATCCAAAGAGGAACAAGTTAAAACTTCTGGAGAAGCAGCAATTCCCATGTTATTATGGAGGATATAAAATAAACTAGGTCTAAACCAACTTCCTAAAGGTAATCAAATATAAGAAAACCAAGATAAGGAAGATAAAAGCATTTAAGAAGAAACTCAAGTAGCAAGGCAATCATCAGTGGAAATCTTCCTCATTGTGGGCATATATAACTTTTATAAGAGGAAAACAAGAAATCACAACTGCCAAACATGGAATGAGAAGAGGCCTCTGAATTCTCAATCTCCTAAGGAACAGACTCACCTTTTATTCAGTATGATAGTGTTTCTTAACTCCTTCCAACACTTAACTTCCATGAAAATAAAACAACACACATAAGAGACAACACATGTGAGGTAATACTAACCTGAAGATAGTGGAAAGGACCTCATTTTCATCTATTGTTACTAAAACAAAGTTTTGCAGGATATACATTTCTTATATACTATTCTATTTGCTTGCCTATGTATTTCTTTCCTCATTCCCTCACCATTCCTTTATCTTCTCTTATCGAGCATTCAATATTTTTCCTGTTATGATTTTAAAAGGGTATTCATTCATCTCTCAGTGCCAACAACAGTCTCAAAGAAATGATTGCATTTAAATGCTATTGATACAGTATCAAACAAAATAACTAAAATTTTTCTGGGGACTGAAGTGTTTTTCTGGGGAAACAATGAAGTTTCAGGTTTGCAAAGTACTTTGGAAATCATGTAGTCCAGTTCTAGGTATCACTTTTCACCTAAGACTCAGATACTGAGTGACTTCTCAATCACTAATAAGTTTCAAAAGACTCAAAAGCAATCTGTTATTAGTGAATCTTGTTCACCATTTTAATACATACTCCATGCCCTCAAAAAAGTGAAAAGAAAGAAGAGCCAAAGGTGAATACAACTCAAGATGATGAACAGCTAGGGTCAGTCTGTCCATCCACCCTCCCCCCGTCCCCTCCTGCCCTACCATTCATTCATACCATCCTCCATCACTACCCACTTATTGAAACAAAGTTTAATTATCGGTTTTTACAAACGGCAAAAATAAAAGATGGAAAGGCAAATTAATACACTAGTGAAGGCAAGAATGATGAAAGGGAAAATAAAATTCTATTAGGAATTATCTACTAAAATACAAGTATAAAATGGTAAATGACAACATGGTAAATGACATTCTAATTTTTACAGCGAGCAATATATCATAGTCCAGACCAGTATGTGTAAGAATGGGAAAAATACTGTGCAAACAGATGTTCCAGGTATAGTTAAACAAAGTGACATTCCATACACAATTATGAACATAATATATATCAAAAAATATTATTTCAATAATATTTTGTTTGACCTGAAAAGAATTAGATATTTTTTGGCACTAATCATCACAAAATACAAAAAGTCAACCTTAAAAATTCACAAATGGAAAGGTTATAGCTATTTTTTCTAGACTTTCATTTTAGCATTACACAATGTACATAATATAATGTGACTTGCCTCCCATTCCAAGATTTCTGGCTTTGAACAAAAGGAATTTTTGCAGTAGTTGCATTTCAACTGAATATCACTTGGAGCTACAAACTGGCCATTTGGAGATGACTGCATACTTACAGCCTAAAACAAAAACAAGATATAGAGACTGTTAAAGATTTTAGAATATTTATTTGTAACTACTGTCAAATATCCACTATGTCCAGAAAATAACATAATTGCTCAAAATTATTTGCTCAATACATAACACAATATTTCTCAATTTTGTCTTTAAACATTTTGCTAGTGGCATGCCTTGCTCGAGTAGCAGCTGGGTCTACCGCCTACAGCCAAATGCAATCCACATACATCCCAAGGACCTAGGTTCACATGCTGGGGCCAGAGGGAGAAATCAAGATGAACATTCATATAAAAAATGAATTTTTAAAAAAATGCTTCTTCCACTTCTCTCTTCCTATCTGCTTGCCTACTCACCTTCATTCCTGACTGCACCTATCCTATTAAAAAAAATTATGCTAATATACCAAGTTTGTTTTATGAAACTGAAATTCAATTTTTTTATTATAGGCTTACTACTATTTATTAAAAATAAAGCATGAAAGGAGGTAAATTCTAGTTCAATCACGATTTTTTTCATTTCAAGAAAATACAAACAAACACTAGAGAGGTTAACTAGTGAATAAATGTTTTTTTAAAAAAATAATCTAGTCCTTAGTTCTCTCTGCAATAGCTGATTTACTAATGATATGTTCCAGCTATATTACTGCCATTATTTCCATTCCATTAGTGAAAACAACATTTATTACTTTTTAAGTTGATCATATTTTATACAATGTTAGAGTTTTACAGACTGGCTGTGATAGCAAAAATTTAGCTTTATTTTACATTTTGAAGCTAAAACAATTTACAGAAAAAAGATACTAGCATATATGAGTTTTAGCAGTTTTGATAATTTCTAACTTGAGTAGTGATTATGTTGTTTTTAAGTCTCATTCTTTAATTCACATTACATCTAATCTTCTGAATATATGAAACAGTTAACAAAAAAATTTTAAGATGGTAGCAGGAGAAAAAAAGCCTTTATCATTTTTTAAAATGCTGCATATATTCTATAACACAAAAATTAGGAAAAAAATAAAGCATAAAGATTTAACACAGGAACCAGCAGATGAATACATTTTTTTAAAATAAACCAGGCGTAGCAGATTAGCCAGCTGTCTTCAGTCAAAAGCACAGGTCAAAAATCCCAAGGACCAGGGTTCAAGGCATAGGGCCAGGGTGAAAACCAAGATGAATAGCTAAAATACTCTCAAAATGCTCTCCTTCCTCTCTCTTCTTGCCTGCCTGCCTACTTGCCTTCATTCCTGCCAACACCTTTCCTTTAAAAAATAAAATAAACCAAGAACACCATCTTTAGATTTTTTAAAAAGCTCCATTAAATTCTTCCAAAATAAAGGAAATGATATCCTATTAGACCTTTGAAATGGAAAAACAGCTAATAAAGACAAAGTTTACACTCTGTTTTATTTAAGATTAATAGGAAAAAATGTTACTTTTCTATTTGTCACCTTTGTATTATTTTCATGCAGAGTTATAGAATAATGAGGCTACCCAGAGTCTTACCTGGATGAATTCCTAATAAATGAGTCTAAATTAAACATTTCTTTAAAATATACAATGCACCTAAACAAATAGTCTCATTAAATTATGGGCAATACATGTATAATTAAGTGAAAAAATTAATTTTAGTATTTTCAATTAAGAGTTCAGTTTATCCAACATCAAAAAGGAATAAAGCTAAAATCTGACACTGGGTGTGCCCTAGTGATGGAGTGATTGAGTCAGCCTCCAGCCAGGTGGGTGTAGTCCACACAGATTCTAAGGGACTAGATTTGCATCCCAGGGCTGGGGAAACCAACAAGAAGAACTAAATAAAACTATTTTTATATTTTAATATTTTATCTTCCCCCTCTTTCAATCTGCCTCACTGCTGATTCATCTTTATTTCTGCCTGCATATTTCCTTTAAAAAAGGAGAGAAAAATCTGACATTGCCCTCTCACCTAGTACTTATTCCTTAATTTCTACTTTTAGAAAACTAACAAGTTAGAAATAATATTTACCACTCTAAGGATGTATCAAAGACCATGATCCCAACTTCAAAAACAAAAGTTTAGTCATGAACACAGTTTTATCATCTAAGCTCAGTAAAGACTATAACTATTAACAAATCAACATTCACCTGGCTGAATTCAAACCCACCTCAATTTAAATGCTAATGATTTTTATAATAACTACTGTCTTAGTTTAAATAATAACAGAGCACAGTGTCTGGAACACTGTCATATCATTTAGCTAATTAAGTATGACTTTATGCACTGATTTGAGCCTTTGAGTAATATCCTGCAAATCTCAGGCAGAGCATTTAAAACTACTCATATCACTAATACAGAATACCCTCTAAACTATTCCTGCCAAATAGTCTTAATGGTTTAAATTTGAAAACTTCAAGCATTAATTCTTATCTAATGCTATGCCTATACTTCAATTCTGAAGAACTATATATCAAGAAATTCCTCTTTACATTACTAAAATGTTTTCCTGAAATTGAGTTTGTATTAAATTAGGTCCTACTATAGTAAGTCCAAACCTCCTTTTACATGTATTTTTAACATACACAGAAAACATTAATGCTTATCACTTCCAAACAAAAGATACCTATAATTTAACCATCATTATAAAACAGAAATCCCCGTAAGAGTAAAATTTTATGCATTTACTAAGAAAATACTATATACATCAGGCACTGAGCACAAGTACACAAAAATTTCTTTTCCTCCTAAGTCTGTATAAATATGGTTTAAAAGTCAATGAGATGATCCATACTACATAAAGAACTGGTACAGTCACGTCTACTATGACTCTAGCTAGAAGTTCTACCCTCCAATTTGAATCTCAACACACTATGTAAAAAGCAGCACAGTAAATAAACAAAGGATATATACATATATTACATAATTTACTGTTTATATGCATTTTATTATGGTTTACAAAATAAATAACAAACCTGAAATTTAGCCACACAACTAGAATTGCAAAAATTATACAGTTTTCCATCAGGCATTGTGGCTTGATACTGAGGTAAAGAGTTTCGCTTACAAAAATGGCAAATAATTCCCAAACCTAGGAGAGAAAAGGAACATATCTGATTTCTTTATAAAGTAATGAAACTAAAAGAAAAAAAGCTGCTCTCTAAAAAGTTTTTTAATGGTTTTTCTACATTAACAATTATTTCAGTAATTTTCAGAATTAATTTGCTACTTAAAAATGCATTTATCTCTAAAACAATACATAAAATAATCTCAGCTCAGGACAATGCTTGAACGGAAAAACAATTTTAGTTACGAATATAAATATGGAAAGAACATTACCAATAACTTAAAAATTAAAAGAACGCAGAATGATCAAAATCATTTTAAAAGATTTCAGTAACAAAGTTTAATTATTAAAAAAATTACTTCTGCAATTAAAAATAAACATAAAACCAAGAGAAAAACAACAGTTATGAAATTAACTTGTTATTGTTTTTAAGATTTTAAAAATAACTAATACTTACTTTGTGATTTTGCATATTTCGTCTTATGACTGTTCATACAAGCAGTTGAACAATATGGCTCCATATATCCATTAGGACCTATACACTGAGTCATATCAAAAAACCTGCACTGTGTTCGGCAACCAGTACAAGTAGTCAGTTTTCCATATTTCTAAAATTTGAAACATAAAAAGACAATTCAGAAGATCATAATTTAACTAAAAAATGCATTTTTCATTTCCCATTTTCTCTACAAAATAATTCTGTTATTCTCTAATCGGGATAAGTGGTCAGAAGTCTTCATCTAGATACAAGATGCTAATTAACAGTAACGCAGTTAAATTAGATTCAAACGAAAGTAATAATTAGCTAAGCCTTTTTCGAAAATAGTGTTTCTCTTTAATTTACTAGCATCCCTACATAAAGGCAAGCAAAAACTGAAATACAAAGAAAAGCATAGTAGTTTATGCTGATAATGATACACTTCATCATTTGACAGAGAAGTTAAGCAGACCTACAAAACTTAAGCTTTATTAGCCCAATGATTAGTCTTTTCAAATGAATAAGTTGTAAGACATAAAATATTTTTTCCAAGGAGCTGCAAATGGTTCTAAGCCACTTCTATAAATTAAAACTGATTTACTAACTACTATACATTAAAAACTCATTTAAGTAAAATAAAATATAAAATTACAAAATGTTTTAAATCAAAATAGTCTTCAAAATATTTAGCTTTTAATTAAAATTCCTAATTAGACAATAGATAATAGAGCCAATCTTTTTGCCAAGAGTAAATACTTGCCAGTACTGACCATAATTCAATGAAATAAAATAAAATATATGGAAGTAAGGTTAACTTTGAAAATTACTAGGACAAAAGCAATTATTAAAACATAATTTTTTACTAAAATAAATTCACATGAACAGATCTATTTAAAAATTAGTTTAAGGATTTAATTCCGAGATGGCAGACTGTTAAGATTTCAAGATCGTCTCCTAACCAAAATGCAAACAAAACAAAACAAAACAAAACAAAACAAAAAAGGCCTACTTGAGGCCTTAAACTAATTTTTAAACAGATCTAGTCAAGATGGCAACCAGATAGGAGCAAGACTAAGCGCCAACCCGCCCCCCACCCTGCTCCACACAAATAACTAGCAAATCAGCTATTTTCCAGAATAACAATACTGAGGAAAAGTAGGCACAGAGGCTACAGAGATGTAGCTGCAACTGAGACCACAAAGAATAAGTGAAAACAGGGTTCAGAGCTACATAATAAATTTGAGATTCAAGATTAGGGTCACAGATGAGGGGGTGGAACTGCTGGAAGAAACAGGTCTGACAGGAATTGCAAAAGCAGCAGAGTTCATCCAGTGAGACCCGACACAGAGCCAGGAGAGAGGGTCCCAACACAGGGCAGAAGTGTGACCTTGGTGGTTTGAATGGGAGGCCCAGTAATACTGCCCTGGCCAAAAACAGCCAACCAGCTGGAAACTCCAATTCAGTCTCAAGGAAAGAGTCTTCCAGAGGAAGGCACTGTCAATGTTACGCCACTAGTGCCACTCTGTGGGTGAAAAAGAAAATGTAGCCGCATTGCTGATTGTGGGACAACAGCAAAGTGGTCAATATGGTTTGAAGTTGAGATGCTGGTGGAAGGCTCTGCATTCCCCCATACAAACTACAATCCTGCAGACTGAACTCCTGAGCAGCATACAAAGGAAAAACATAAGAACTTCAATAAATCTGACCAGTGGTGATTCCACAAAACTCAAGAAATCCCACTGTTCAAACCAAGATCCAGCCATACTTGTCAAAGTTGATAACCTACATAAGACCATAACTGCAAGGAAACCTAAACAACAGAAACATAAACAGAATGACAAACAGAGCAAAGACACAGAAAAACATGTAAAAAAGATGGATCCAATTAAACACCTATGGAAAATCCGAAAACAACAAAAGTATGCAAATGACCTAAGCATTAATTTAGGGCAACACTGATAAACGTACTCATGGAAATCAAGAAAACAATAGAGGAAGAAAAAGAGAACAAAAGAGAAAATGAAGCGACATAGCAAAGAAATGAGAAAAAAAAAAATGGCCGAAATAAAAAACTCAATATAGGGACTCAAGAATGGGATGGAGGAAGCCTCCAACAGAATAAGTGAGCTAGAAGATAGGGCAGAGAAATGCACTCAAGCAAACTAGCAAAGAGAAAAAAGAATGCAAAGAAATGAGGACAGCATATGAGACTACAGAAAAACATCAAAAGGAACACCTTTTATGCAAAGGAGGAGAAAGAGAAAACAGGGCAGAAACTAATAACAGCTGAAAATTTCCCAGACCTGAGAAATCAAATAAGCCTCCCTACCCAGTTCAAAGAGTTCCTAATTTAAAAAAACCCAAAACAAACAGACCTACACATAGACACATTGTGATCAAAATGTAAAAACTATAAGATAAAAAAAAGAATCTTAAAAGCATTCAGAGAAAAACAAGTCATACAAAGAAGTTGTCAGGGGATTTCTCAACTGAAACTGCAGCCCAGAAGGGAATAGCATGATACATTCAGAGTGCTGAAAGAAAGGGATTTTCAACCTAGTATATACTATACCCTACAATTATCATTCAGAACTGAAGAAATGATAAAAGGCTTTTCTGATAAGCAAAAATTAAAGGATTTTATCACCACAAAACCATTTCTACAAAAAAATACTAAAGGATGCTCTATAAAGGGTAAAGAAACCACACTTAAAAATATTAGTACAACAAATACAAAAAGTGGAGAAGAAGAGAAGAAAATAAAAATGTAGATGATTTGAATGAGTTTAAGACTAATTGGTTTTCAAAGGAAAATAGAAAATAAAAATAGAATTCATAACCCTAAGTTCAGGGTAACCTCAAAATACATTTGCAAGGAAAAAGCAAAGAAGAAAACAAAAAGGGAAACCAATCAAAATATAACTACAACAAATCCACCAACGAATAAAAAGAGAACAAAGGCATATCTGGAACAATACAAAAGACAAATAACAAAATAAAAATAAATAGCTGCATATCAAAACCCCCCTAAATGTTAATGGACTGAAATCAACAAATGACACGCAGTGGCCAAATGGATTAAAAAACATAACCCAACCTTACACTGTACCAGGAAACTCACTTTCTTTCAAAAGACCAACAAAGACTCAAACTCAATGGTTAGAGGACATTCCTACAGTTAAATGTCAACCAAAAAAAAAAAAAAAAGCAGGAACAGTTACTTATAGTCGATGAAATGGATTTGCAACTAAAAAGTGTAATAAAAGACAGAGATGGACATTATATAATGATTAAAGGGTCAATCCATCAAGAAGACAAAACACTTATTAACATATATGCACCAATGAAGGAATATCAAAATATATTAAGTATTTTTAGAGCTGATGAGAGACAATGACAGTAACACAATAATAGGGGGAGACTTCAACACCCCACTTACAACAATGGACAGATTAACCAGTCAGAAAATTAACAGGAAAACAGCTGTTTTAAAGGACCATGTGGAACTATAGGTCTAATAGACATACACCAAGTACTTAACCCAATGACTACAGATTTCACTTTCTTCTCAAGTGTGTATGAAACATTCCAAAAGATATCATATGCTGGAACACAAAACATATCTTAACAAATTTAGGAATACTGAAATCATACTAAGTATCTTCTCTGATCACAATGGCCTAAAACTAGAAATCAACCACAAAAAAAAGCTGGATGACCCCAAATTAATTGAAAACTAAACAATATGCTTCTGAATGGCTCTTGGGTAAAAGAGGAAATGAAAGAGGAACTTAAAAAATACCTGAGACAAATGAGAATGAAAACAGGAGCTATCAGAATCTATGGAATGCAAAGAAAGCAATACTAAGAGGGACGTTCTTTGCAATCCAGGCCTACTCAAGAAACAAGAAAAATTGCAAATAAACAACCTTACCCTACATTTAAAACAACTAGAATAAGAACAATTAAAAACAAAATCAGGAGAAAATAACAAAAATTCAAGCAGATATAAATGAATAGAAAAAAGACAATCAATAAGATCAATGAAACCAAAGATATTCTTTGAAAAAATAAATGAAATTGGCAAACCATCAGTTAGAATAACAAAGAAAAAAGAGAAAAACGCTCATAATTAGAATCAGTAATGAAAAGGGAGATGCTACAAAAGATACTACAGAAATATAAAACATCCTAAGAGAATACTCTATGAACAGCTATATGCCAACAAAGTAAATAACCTTGAGGACATGAACAAATTTCTAGAAAAATAGTCTACCAAGATTGAACCAGGAAGAATTGGACAGAAAATCACAAGCAAAGATATTGAAGAGGTAATAAAATTCTCCTTAAAAATAAAAGCCCAGGACCAGATGGCTTTTCTGATGAGTTTGACCAAACCATCAGAGAATAATTAATACCTATTTTTTGAAAACTCTCTCAAAATATTGAAGAACAGGTAGCACACCCAAATACTTTTTATGAGGCTAACCTTACACTGATACCAAAAGTAGATAAACTGTCCCCAAGAAAGAATATTACAGACCAATTAACTCTAATGAAAATAAATGTAAAAACTATCAACAAAATATTAACAAACTGAATCCAACAATGCATCAAAAAGATCACCTATCATGACTAAGCAGGTTTTATTAGAGAGATACAAGGACAGATCAACTTACATAACTTATTAATGTATACACCAAATCAATACGATCAGGAAGAAAAACCTCATGACCAAATCAATAAATGGAGAGAAGGCTTTTAACAAGAACTGACAACACACATTTAGGATAACAATCCTGAATAAACAGAGGACAGATGGTATATACCTCAAAATAATGAAGGCCATAAACTAGAAGCCCATAGACAATGGCGAAAAACTGGAAGCATTTCTTCAAAGATCAGGAACAAAGCTCTCCCCACTGCTATTTAACACTGAAATGCAGTTCTTAGCCAGAGCAATTAAGGAAAAAAAAAGAAAGAAAAGAAATCTGAATTGGAAAGGGGGATGTAAAATTATCATTGTTTGCATGTGACATGGTTAAAAACCCTAAAAACTGAAAACAAAAGCAATAAAAGGCAGGATAAAAAAAAAAATCAATGCATAAAAGTCCACTGCATTTTTACATGGAAACAACCTAGAAGAAAATGAAATCAAGAAGACCATACTGTTTAAAACAGAAATAAAAAGAATCAAATATCTTGAAACACTTAACAAAGGAAGTGAAGAACTATACAATAAAAACTACAAGTCCTTCTTAAAAGAAACAGAGGAGGAAACAAAGAGATGGAAAGACAGCCTCTACAATGGTTGGGGAGAGTAACATCGTTAAAATGAACATCTTACCTAAAGTACTATGCAGATTTAATGCAACTTCTATTAAAATTCCAAGGGCTAATTTCCAGGAAACTGAACAAAAAAAATCTTTAAAATTTATATGGAATAGCAAAAGATCTTAAAGAGCAAAAGCAATAATAAGAAGGAAAAAAAGAAAGAATGTGGAGGGATTACACTCCCAGACACTGAGTTTACTACAAAGCGATAGTCATCAAAAGAGTATGGTACTGGAATAATAACAGAGGCACAGACCAGTGGAATAGAACTAAATACCCTGACCCTCTCATCACATAGTTAGGTAATCTACGACAAAGGAGCCAAAAGCATATGATGGAGAAAGAAATGTCCTTTCAATAAATGGTGTTGGAATAACTGGACAGCCACACACACAAAAAAAAAATTAAGTACACTATCTACCATCATTCATAAAAATTAACCCAAAATGGACTAGAGAATTGGTCCTAAGACTGGAAACCATAAAATTCTTGGAAGACAACATAGGGAAGATATTCCAGGACATCAGTCTCAGGGAGAACTTTGGGGACTAAACACCAGTATCAAGGGAAACAAAAACAATAAACAATTGGGACAACATCAAACTAAGAAGCTTCTTCAAGCAAAAGAAACATCAGCTTACTGAGGACAATTTACTAACTGAGGGAAGATATTTGTTTTCACATTTCTGACAATGGATTAATATCTAAAATATACAAAGAACTCATAAAACTCAGCAAAAGAAAAAAACAGGCAATCCAATCAAAAAATGGGAAGAGGAATTAGAGAGACATTTTTCCAGAAAGGATATACAGATGGCAGACAGGCACATGAAAAGATGTTCCTACCAGCTGGGTATCACAAAAATGCAAATGAAAAAAAGTGAGGTATCACCTCACACTTGAGAGACTGGCTGTATTCCAAAAGTCTGGAAACTACAAATGTTGCTGAGGATGTGGAGAAAAGGGAACATTTTTACACTGTTGGCTGGAGTACAAATTGGTGAAAGTCCTATGGAACACAGTGTAGAGATTCCTCAAAAAGTTAAAGATGGAAATCCCATAAGATCATGCCATGCCAACTCTGAGTAATTACCCAAAAGATACGAAAACAACAATTCGCAGAGATGTATTATGCACTCCCATATTTATTGCAGCCCTATTCACACTAGCTAAGAACTGGAAACTACCTATGTGGCCAACATCAGATGAATGGATAAATTAGAGGTGGCACACAATGGAATATTATACAAACCTTAGAAGAGATGAAATCCTGTCTTTTGAAGCAATGTGGACGGATTAGAGGGGGTTATGCTAATTAAGTTAAAAAAAGATAGATACTTATAGGTTGAATGTGAGTAGACAAAAGGAACAGATGAAACAAAACTTAACTCGGGGACACTTACAACAGATCTGAGGTTATCAACAGGGAATGGGATAGGGGTGCTAAGGGGAAGTAGTGGTGGAACCCACTGGACAATAGTAAAGAATAGTTGCTGATTTGGTGGAGGGCAAGGTGTGTTAACATATATCTGAGGAATGGGGAGACTGCACTTATGGGGAACCTATACCTATGAAATTATTTTAATTTGCAAAAATTTTTTAAAAAGCTAAACACAGGTTCTAAAGTTAACATTTGGAAGACAATATTACAGTCAAATGGATCCCCCCCCCCAAAAAAAGGTGAAAAACCAAAAATCAGACAGTTATATCAGAAAAATAAACTTCCAACTACATAGGATAACAAAAAAACACAGGGATGAACACTATATAATTCAGCAGAAGACATGATCAATATATGCACCAAATGAAAGAGTCTCAAAATGCATAAAATATTAACAGAACTAAAAAGAGATATCAAGATCTATTCAATAATAATAGGATATTCAATACGCTACTTACAACAATGGGCGAATCAACCAGGCATAAAATTAGATAGGTTTAAAAGACATCCACTGAATACTTCAACTAATGCAAAATTCACATTGCTCTCAAATGTGCATGGAACATTCACAAAACGTGTCTCAACAAAGTTATAAAGATTGAAAGCATACCAAACCTCTTCTTGATCACAATGGCTTAAACCTAGAAATTAACCATAAAAATAAACTAGAAATCAACTATAAGAAGAAAACTGGAATATTCCAAAATATTTGGAAGCAAAACAACATGCTTCTGAATGACTCTTAGGTAAAAAAGGAAATCAAAGGAGGATTTAAAAAGTACTTGTAGACAAATGAGAATGAAGACACAAGCTAAGCTATAAGAACTTACGGGATGCAGTAAAATCAGTACCAAGAAACACGTTTACTGCAACGCAGACCTACTTCAGGAAACAAGAAAAAATGTGAATAAACAATCTAATCCTACATCTGAAACAAACAGAAAAAGAAAAACTGAAGTCAAAAGTAGAAGGAAAGAAGTAAAATTCTGAACAAGAGAAAAAATAAAAAATACAGTACAGAAGCTCAATGAAACCAAACACTTGTTTTTTAAAAAAATAAATAAACTGGATAGAGCATTATCTAGACTAAGAGAAACTAAGTTGACTACTATGAGCAGCTTTATGCCAATAAATTAAGGCAAACTTCAGGACATGGGCAGATACCTGCTACCAAGAATGAATCAGGAAAAAGTAGAAAACTGAGCAGAACTATCACAAACAGAAAGCTGAAGAGGTAATCAAAAGATTCCCCCAAAATAAAAGCCCAGAACCAGACTTTACTAATGAACTTTACCAAACCTCCAGAGAAGAAATATCTGTTCTCCTTAAGCTTTTCCAAAAAACTGAGGAACAGCAAATGCTTCCAAACACTTTCTATGAAGCTAATATTGCAATGATACTGAAAGCTGATAAAGACGTCACCAAGAATGAAACTACAGACCATTATTTCTAATGAACACAAATGCAAAATTTCTCAACAAAATATTAGCAAACTGAATCCAACAATGCATTAAAAGGATCATCCATCATGATCAAGAGGGATTTATCCCCAGGAATGCAAGGATGGTTCAACACACGTAAATCTATTAATGTAATATACCATATCAAAAAGAGCAATGAGAAAAACAGCATGATCTTATCAACAGACATAGAGAAATCTTTTGACAAGATCCAACACCTGTTTATGATAAAAACCCTACATAAAATAGGGATAGAAGGTATATACTGCAACATAATAAAGGCCATATACAATTAACCCACAGCCAATATCATAATCAACGGCAGACAAATTGAAAGCATTTCCTTTAAGGTCAGGAAAAAGACAAAGCTGTCCACTCTCAGCACTGCTACTTAACATTGTACTCAGCCAAAGCAATTAGACAAGTAGTAAAAAGAATCCAAATTGGAAAGGAGGAAGTACAACTATATTTGCTGATGACATAATATATGTAGAAACCCTACAAACTCCATCAAAATATGCAGTACTGCAAAAGCTAATGAGTTTAGTAAAGTAGGTGGCTACAAAATCAATGCACAAAATTTCATTATAAATAATATGATGGAAATGAAAGAAATCAAGAAAATTACCCTGCTAACAATGAGCAAAAAAGAATCAAAAACCTTGGGCCATCCTTAACAAAGAAGGTGAAAGACCTGTACAATGAAAATTATATATCTTTCTTAAAAGAAATGGAGGAAGATATAAAGAGATAGAAATATATCCCAGTCTCATGACTGGGAAGATTAACATTGTTAAAATGGTAATTTTACCTATGGCAATGTATAGGTTTAATGCAATCCACATCAAAAGCCCACAGCCATTCTCCAAGGAAATAGGACACAAAATTTAATAATCTGTATGGAATAACAAAAGCCCCCAAATATTCAAATCAAACAAAACTAGAGGTATCACACCCCCAGATACTGAGCTATACTACAAAGAGATAGTAATCAAAACTCTATAGTCCTGGAATAACAAGAGACAAATAACAGTGGAACTGAACTGAATCACCTGAAACAGACTCATTCGTATATGGTCAATTAATATATGACAAAGGAACCCAGAGCATCCAATGGAGAAAGGAAAATCTTTTTCAGTAAATGGTGTTCGGAAACCTAGACAGCCATGTGCTAAAGCATGAATCTAAACCACTCTCTAACACCATTCATAGAAATTAATTCAAAATGGACTAGAGACTTGGTATGTAAGACTGAAAATCATAAAATACTTGGAAGAAAATAAATTCTATAAAATTAGAGGTCTTTGGGGATTCACCTACAGTGTCACAGGAAACTAAAACAAAAAAAAACAATTCAGATGACATCTAATTAAAAAGCTTCTTTAGAGTGAAAGAAATCATCAACAATACAAAAAGACAATCTATTGACTGGCAGAAGATAATTGCATTTCCTATATCTGACAAGGAACTCATAAAACTAAACAGAAGAACAAACATCAAAACACAGGGAGAAGAATTGGATTATCATGCCTCCAAAAAAGACACACAGATGGTCAACAGACATGTGTAAAGATGTTCTTCTGCACTTCTTACTAGGGAAATGAAAATGAAAACAATAAGACCAATAACCTTACACTTCTGAAATTGGCTATTTATCCAAATTCTGGAGATAACAAATGCTGGTAGAGACGCAGAGAAAAGGGAACTGTTGGTGGGAATGCAAATTTGTGCAACCCTTATGAAATGAATATGGAGATTTCTCAAAATACTGAAAATGAAAATCCCATACAATACCATCATCCCACTTCTGGTTATTTAACCAAAAAAGACAAAAATACTGATTCAAATATATGTACCTCATGTCTACAGCAATGTTACTTATAATAGTCAAGAATTAGAAATTACCTAAGTGCCGTTCATCAGATGAATAAAGATGTGGCATAAATACACAATGGGATAGTATAAATCTCTTAGAAAAGATGAAATCCTGTCATTAGAGACAACATGGATGGAACTAAGTCAGAATAAAAAAGAAAAATACCAGGTCATCTCACTCCTACATCCTTGTAAACAAGAGACTAAAAAATTAACCCTTGGATATTAAAAATGGAACTGAGGTTAACAGTAGGGAACAGGGCAGAGGGTAGTAGCAATTGGTGCTGTGGTCCAATGGACAATGGAAAAGAAATATTTTGGTGGTGGGCAGGGTGCATTGTCATACAACTATATAATGGGGAACCTACACTAATGGATTTATGAAGTTACCTCAATAAATATTAATTTTAAAAAAAGAAGTAATAGTGACCTATAATTCTAAATTGGATTCTAGATAAGAAAATTTT
Source organism: Solenodon paradoxus (assembly GCA_004363575.1). NCBI lineage: Eukaryota > Metazoa > Chordata > Mammalia > Eulipotyphla > Solenodontidae > Solenodon > Solenodon paradoxus. The sequence continues at coordinate 612,592 of RJWH01000260.1, read as the reverse complement.
TATTTGCTATTAAGGGATATTAGTGGACAAAACGTGATTAAGTACTATAAATTAGACAGCAGTATTATATCAATATAAAATTTCCTATTTTTATCATATTTAGAGTCATAATTCTTTTCTAACTTTATATATTAGTATTCATGTACTAATTTACTCATCTGGATTAATGGGAATACAGATACGGAAATTTTGAGTTTTTTATCTTTTAGGGAGGCACAAAAAGAACTTTCATATCATAAGATTAAATTCTACTGTGAACAAGGTAGTATGCATTGAAAAATACCAGAACATAATTTTTTTCATACGACATTTACAGAATGCAAACAGGCACATGAAAAGATGTTCACCATCTCTTATTAACAGGGAAATGAAACATGTCCAAAAGACTGGAAGTAAATACTGTCAAGGATAAGGAGAGACGAGAACCTTTAAACAGTGCTGGTGGGAATATAAATTGGTATAACCAAAGCAGTATGGAATATGGAAAGCAGTATGAAGATTCCTCAAAAAATTAACAGAAATTCTGCATGATCCAGTTATCTCACTTATGGGGATTTACCTGAAAAAACACAACACTAATTTGAAGATATATTTGGGTCCCCATGTTTACTGCAACATTATTTACAATATTCAAGAGCTGGGAACAACCTAAGTGCCCATTGACAAGTGATTAAGATGTGGTATATATATTACTCAGCTATCAAAAAACATGGAAGTCAGGAAAATACTCTTCATCACCTAACAAGGGTACATCTATCAAGATGATTTTTGACTGTAAATTGTAATTTGAAATGTGGACGGACCTAGAAGGACTTACGCTTAGTGAAATAAGTCAGAAGGAGAAAGAACATATGATTTCACTCCTATGTGGTCTATAGAGAAACCAAACCAAAAACATGAGCCAAATGAAGTAAACATAGACTTTAGTCTAATAAAGCCAAATTAGCAGTTACCAGTAAGGGGCGCATGGAGAAATGGGTAACTGGGTAAAAGGGGATACTTACATGAAGGATAAAATTGGACTGTTAATATGTCATTGACAGATGTTGATTTACAATGATGTACCTCAAACCTACGTTATAATGCAGTGTTCCTTAAATCAAAATAAACAAGATAAACTATATAAAAGCAATTGAGCATAACACAATATATGTAAATTTAGTGAAATTAGAAAACTATTCTATATCTTAAGAGAATCATCATCTGACATTATACTGCAAAATGTATGTATTTTTTTCAGACACACAAAGATGGCAGCAGTGCATGAAACTGTCAGGACCTTTAGCCCAGCTACATTCCTGCTTACCTCAGGCTGCACTAAGAAAGAGTCCTGTATATGATCTCGAACCTCTTTCAGGAAGCTCGGATGACTACCTACCTAAAAAAGATATAAAATACTTTATATATAAACATAAAGAAAAGCTACAAAATTAAAAGCTAAATAAGCAATTTATAAAAGTTGATTCTTATTTAACTGTTTTGTTATTTACAAACTCATTCCAACTTTTTGACTCACATCTAAGCAGAGCTTACAAAAAATTATAATTTCTCTTAAATGACAATGTATTCTAATATTTTAATAAAATCTACTAATATTTATGACATTTCAAAGCATTCTAAATGAAGTCCTTGGAAATTATTCCATTATAACATACATCAAAAGGGTCTTTTTGGAACTTTCTTTAAAGTACATGACAGCTTCTAGCACATTAAAAGTTATATCCTTGTTGCAAAAAAGTTTCATTATGATTCCTACTTTCCATTAAATTCAAAATACTATGTAAGAAAATAGAAGATAGTGGAAGGCATATACTGAGCATTATATATAATATACCCACTGCTAGTATCTAAATTACCCATTACTTTTATCAGTATACTCTAGTCAATTTAAATGTTAAGGTTAACAAAGGTTAAGGGAGGAAGGCAGAAATGAGAAATTACCAAATAATTTTAGTTACCAGGCTACAGAAACACATTATCTAGCATAGGCTATCTCCAAACAAGTATGGTTAAGTGCCTTTATTCAAAATAATATATGCATCAATTCCCATCTACTTATAAATTATGAATGTGAATAACAAAACATAAAAATGGACGTTAAAGAATGAAATATAAAACACTATTTTTAAGTAATTTTTATTTTATTTAATGATACTTTGAAGAATATTTTCTATATTCAGAATACTGAAATCATTTGGTGTCAGGAGTCAATGTAGGTAACAGGAATAAGAAACTTCTATTTCTCCTAGTTATGGAGAAATCAGCCAAAGTCAGGACATGAGTGGGACCTCCTACATTCAACAAGCAGTAAAAAGGAGCTAATTCCATTTCCACGATGTCACCTGAGGTCAACCTCCCTCCACCTGGCAATAATGACATGGAGTCTTCTTTCTTCTGTCAAAGCAGTGTCAAATAAACCCAGTAAAGCCAAAGGTTTAAAAAAGATAAAAATACCACAATAACCAAAATGTTTCCATTCGAAAAATCACTTATTCTACACCAAAACAAAATAAAAAATTTAAAGAAAAACAATCAATAGGTATTAATAATAAAGTACAGAGATGTTAGAATTATTTCATGAAGATCTTAAAGAATCTATAAGAATTCCACATACACGTAACAAAATATAAACAAAAATTACCAACAAAGAAATAGATGACATAAAGAACCACAGAACATTTAAGGATTAGAAAATTTTAAGCAACTAAATTAAAGAATACTGAATTATAATCCAAAGTATAAAATAAATATCCACAAATCCATACTGATAGTAACAAATTACTGAATAAATTTAAAAATGTTAAGAGATGAGAAAAATCCGCTGTGCAGAGAAATTCCAGGTATCTATTTACTCCATCCTAAAGGAGGGAGTGAAGATTTCACTCCAAAAAGTACAAGGAAATGGGGATGGGGGGATAGGACAGGGAGGGGGGAAGGTGCATTGCAATGGAGAATCCTGACAAATCCTACATTAGCAAGTGATCAATATCAATTTTAACAGTCGTAAATCATGTTGATAGCTGTACATTAGTTATGTGATGAAAATGACATAAGTGTAAAAGGGAAAGGACCAACTTCAGGCCAAGATGGAGACCTGGTAGGAGGGAGGCTCACATCCCCCCCACAGAGCAATTAGAAATTCACCGATTTTTCAGAAACAAACACTGAGAAAAAGCAGAAACACACTATAGAGATACAGCAACAACTGCGACAACAAAGGACAGGCGAAACATCCAAATTCAAAGCTACATGCAGAACATAGAACCAAGATTCCTGCTGCAGCAGAGGGGGTGGACCTGTGGAAAGAACCAGTCCTCCCAGAACTGCAAAAGCAGTGGAGAGCCCAACCAGTGGGACCTGGACATGGACCTGACACAGAGCTGATCTAGGAGGAGGGTGGAAGAGGCATCAGTGTTCCAGTTGTTTGAAGAGGAGTCCCGGCGAGAAAATAACACTGGGCACTACTATAACCAGAAGGCAGTGAGAGGAATCTCCCACCCAAGACACCCCACCCCACCATATTGCCCTGGAGTCCCAGGATCCACCAACTGGAAATCCTGCATTCAGGTTTAAAGGGAGAAAGAGTCTCCCAGAGTGGGAAAACGTCACCACTACCCACTAGCACCACCTTTAGGTGTAAGTGAAACTGCTGACTGATTGCCAACTGTGTATCAACAGCAAGGTGATTAACTGCCCTTGGGAGCTGCAAAGCTGAGGGAAGGCTCTGCATCCCCCACACAAACTCCAACCCCATAGACTGAACTTTCAGACAGCAACAGAGGGCCCACATAAGAACTTCAACAAAGCCAACCAGTGGCGAAACCAGAAAACTCATGAAATCCAAGTGTCCAAACAAGAACCAGTCTTATTCAGCACAAGTCAATACAAGGCCATCACAACACAAGACCATCACTGCAAGAAAACCTAATCCACAGAAACATCAACAAAATGCCAAAGAGAACAAAAACACAGAGAAATGTATGTGAAAAGATGGATCCAATCAAAAACCCAGAGGAAAATCTGAATGCAACAGATGCCTGCAAACTAAGTGAGGATGAATTTAGGGCAACAGTAATAAACATACAGATGTCAAGAAAACAACAGAGGAGGAAAAACAGAACAAAAAAGGGAAGAAATGAAGCAGCTCAAAACAGATGTTAAAGAAATAAAGAACACAATAGCTGACCTAAAGAATTCAATAGAGGGACTCAAGAATAGGGTGGAAGAAGTCTTTGAAAAAAATCAGTGAGCTACAAGATAAGGCAGAGGAATGCACGCAAGCAAACGAGCAAAAAGATAAAAGAATGCAAAGACATGAAGACAGCATTTGAGAACTATGGGATAACATCAACAGAAACAACATTCGCAGTATAGACGTCCCAGAAGAAGAGAGTGAAAAGGGTGCAGAAACTATATTTGAAGAAATAATAGCTGAGAATTTCCCTAACCTGAAGAATGACGCAAACCTCCAGACCCAGGAAGCTCAAAGAGCTCCTAATAAAAGAAACCCAAGAAGAGCTACACATAGACACAGTGTCATTAAAATGTCAAAAATATAAGACAAAGTCTTAAAAGCATCCAGAGAAAAATGAGTCACATACAAAGGAGACTCCATAAGATTGTCAGCAGATTTCTCAATTGAAACTCTACATGCCAGGAGGGAATGGTACGATATTTTCAAAAGGCTGAAAGAAAAGGATCATCAATCCAGGAGACCTTTGCAAGATTATCATTCATAATTAAAGAAATGATCAAAAGTTTTTCCAATAAGCAAAAGTTAAAGGAATTAGCACCGCAAAACCAGTTCTACAAAAACACTGAAAGATACTACGTCGAGAACAAAGAAACCCCACTTAAAAAACAGGTCTATTAGACCTATTCATCTATGTTCATTAGGAATATTGATACGTAATTTTCTTTCTTGGTGATATCTTTGCCAGCTTTTGACATGAGAGTGATGTTGGCCTCATGGAAAGTGTTTGGAAATGTTCTCTATTCTTCAATATTTTGGAAGAGTATGAGTAGAAAATTTTTCTTCAAGGTTTGGTGAAACTCACTGGAAGAGCCATCTAGTCCTGGGCTTTTACTTTTAGGGAGAGCTTTGATTTACCTCTTCAATTTCTTTGCTTGTGAAAGTTCTGTGGGATCTATTCAAAAACTTGCCAGATATTATCTTATTTAAGATAAGCTTATGATATAGTTATTACTCCCATTTTATAGATGAGAAAACCAAAGCTAAGAAATCTGCTTAAGTATATAAAAGTGTCAAAGCCAAGGTTCAAATTATCTTTTATGCACAAATCCTGTGTCCTTAATTACTATTTTATCCTGCTTAGTTTTATTGTTATTGATATTGTCTTGTTTGGAAAGATTATGCTATGCAAAATTTTGAATTTTACTTTCATTATACTGAGTTTTTCTTTATAGTTACCTTATCCTTCTTGATTATTCCAATTTTTAACTTTCCTAAATTAAGGAATTGTGACTCAAGCTTACATAATGAGTTTTTATATATTCTATCAAATTCATTTTAAATATCCAATATATTGTACTCCCCTGAGTTTCTTTTGAAGTATTTAATGTGATAAATTATGGTCTTTTCTTGGCCTGAAAAAAAAAAAATCAAAACAAGAATCAGAAAAAATAAATGAATAAGGAGTGTTAAAGGAAACTAGAACTCTTGTAGTTGGTGTGGTGTGAAATGCACACACTGAGGTGAATTCAATATCCTAAAAAGCATAGAGCGATGTAAAATAATTTTAAAATATATATAGTATATGATAAACATATGTAAGATAATATAATGCACATCCACACTGTCCTACTTTATGTTTTGAAACATATGTAAATTTTAAGCAAGCATATAAATAATTAAAATTTAAAATAAATTAAATTTTTAAAAAAAGGTACAGGACCTCTGTGATTTTTCTCCTAAAAAATTCATAGTCCTCTGTCTACCAATAAGAAAAACAAAATTCTAACAGAGGGGAATCTTACAATATGTCTGACTCCTGAAAACTACCAACGTCATCACAAAAAGGAAAGTCTGAGAAAATGTCACAACCAAGAGAAGCCCAAGTTGACATCATTACTGAAAGTGTTATCCTAGATGAGATCTTGGAAAAGAAAAGGGATATTAGGTTAAAAATTAAGGAGCTCTGAATATACCATGACCTTTACACAAGAAGGGAGAGGAAAGAATCAGTGAAAGGGAAAACAGAAATTATCTAATCTAAAAAACAGAAAGCACACCAGGGAGGAAGGGGAATAAAAAAGAATAGAACTTTAAGGATCTTCAGGACTGTAACAAAGGGTATAACTTTCATGTTGCTAGAGGCCAGAGTTTGGGGGGGGGGGGGGGAAGAAGGCAGAAAAATTAATCAAGTATCTTAAAAATAATGCCAAGTAAGCAAAGACAAATCTATAGCTAAAAGAAGCTGAGCAAACCCTAGAAAAGACAAAATGAACCACAATGCATCACAGTCAAGTTTCTGAAAATATTTGAATAAAATTTATTTTTAGGGGGGAGGAGGGAGAAGGAAAGGTGAAGACAGGAATGAAGGTGAGTAGGCAGGCAAGAAGTAGCACTTTATTTTTAATTCATTGTACATCTTGGTTGTTTTCCCTGGTCGTGGGTGGTCTTGAATCTGGCACTTAGGGGTACATATGGATATATATAGATTCATTGCTCTAAGGGTATATATTAGGGTATATACCAGTAGGTCTCTAGAGCACACCCAATAAAATAAAAGTTTGAATAAAAATAGACAAAAAATAATTTGAAGCCAGTCAAGAGAAATGATACATCTATAGGAAAAATACAATTGGAACGAAGGTCTAGGGAGACAGAAAACTTTAGACAACAGTTCTTTTGCTCCAAATACCAAAGCAAAAATGAGGTACAACTTGGCTACACATACCAGCAAAGTTCAAGTAGACAGCCAAGTCTTTCACCTTAGCCTGGTTGCAATAATCGCTACCCTAGTGATTCAAACAGAAGTAGTAAGGAGCCTGAACCTCAACAAAAAGTAACAATAAACTCTAGCCCTTACTCCCTTCAAGACAAGTAGTAAAGTTAGGACTTTCAACACCAACTAGTACTAACAAGGCCAAACTTAAAATTAAGACAGTCTTGAGGAATAGAATGAAGAAAACTGAGCACAGATCAAGCTGACCAACAAGTACAAGTGAGAATCCCAAAAGAATAGAGAACAAAGCATAATGATCAAGAATGGCTGGAAACTCCACAAATTTGATAATACACACAAATCTACAAAGCTAAGAAGCAAAACAAATTACAAATAAAATGAACTCCAAGAGACACAAACATATTTTAATGAAATTTAAAAAACAAAGAGATTCTTGAGAGCAGCGAGAGAAGATATTTATATAAGGTACTAGAGCTAATTCAATTAAGTTGCAGAGGCAAAATCAACCCTCAAATATTAGTTGTGTTTCTAAACACTAAAAATGTACAATGTGAAAAGGAAATCAGTAGTTCCATCAATAATAACACCTAAAAGAATGAAGTTCCTAGGAATAAATATAATCAAGAAGACAAAGACTAATATACTGAAAATGAAAAAAGACTGCTGAAAGAAATTAAGAAAAGACCCAAATAAATGAGAAGACATCACATGTTCATAGGAAGGAAGATGTATCCAAACAATCTTGGGGGGCTGGGGGGGGGGGTAAGGTTAGGGCACTCACACATCCAGATTCCAAACTTACTCTATACAGTTATCCTTAGAGGTATTTGCTTAAGAACAACATGTAGACCAATGGTGGTGGTAGGAACAACCAAGATGAACAACTAAATAAAATAATGTTTCTTCCTTCTCCTTCTCTCTCCTCCTTCCTGTCTACTCGCCTTCATTCCTACTGGCACCTTTCCTTTGAAAAAAAACAAATTAATAATCAAAGAAAATTAACCTAACCAATACTGACTGATTCAGTTAGTATGAATTAGGTTGAGTGGGAGGACTGGTTCACTTAGGTAATAGGCATTAAAATTAACTCTCTCTCTACACATACATAAATATATACTTATATCTATGTGTTTATACACACATAAAATGATGGGAGACAAAGGCTCATTTAAAATACAAACAAAAAGATAAAATATTTATAAATAAATTTAAGAAGACATATATAACATGGAAATAAAATTCCTTTGTTCTATAATAGGACATTTTGATATCATAAATGTTGATTCTTCTTTATAGAGAAATTCAAATATAAACTTAATGAGAATTCAGTAACAATACAAATGTCTGATAGGTAACTTCATTCTAAAGTTTATATGGAAAAAAACAAACAAGAATCGCTAATAAAGAACTGAAAAAGTATATTGAGATGAGTTTTACTCTATCAGATATTAAAACATATTACAAAATTCTTACTAAAATATGGAACAAGCAGGGGAATACTACAAATTGCCACCAAAGAAAACCCTGTAAAAAGCACATAGAAATTTAACATATTAGTAAATACACTATCAAAATAACATCTCAAATCCCTGGGCAAAAGGTTGAGTAACTTTTAATTACTAATTTTTAAACAGAGTCATTTGGAAACAGGTAACAGTTGATATATAACTCAACAATATAACCATAAAATCTAAATGAGTTAAAATGAAAGCTTACAAAAACTATACAAAAACATTGTGTTCCTTTATAGTCTGGAAGTCAGAAATATACATTCATGAAATAAAATCCATAAGGAAAAGAAACATTTGACATTTAAATTAAAAACTCTAAATGATAAAAACATTAGCACCTAATAATATATATAACATGGATGAATTTCATTACATATTAATTCTGTTAACATAAAGTTTATAAACAAGTCAAAATATGATGTCAGAAGTCAAAGATGAGGGTTATCTTCTAGGTAGAAGGGGATAGCAATTAACAGAAAGCACAAAGGGACTGATACAGAACTGGTAATGTTCAACTGCCTGAACTAGGATATTAAAGACCAAGACAAAGGCACAGAGATTAATCTTTTAAAAAAATACTGTAAGACAGGAATTCTTCTTTCCACAACTTTACATGTAATGAAAAAAGAAAAGGTACAAAGGAAGTTAATTAAATTGCCTAGGATGCAGATGATGATTGGTGGGACTAGAATTTTAACCTAGACCAAATAACTAAGATGAACACTCTTAACCAAACCTTCTATGTATCCTAAGATTAAAAATGGAACATCAGCAGGCCCTGCTAGAGTAGCAGTTAGGTCTATCACCTCCAAAGGAACCCAAGCCACATTCCCCAAACAGTCTAGGGGAAACAACCAGTGTAAACAACCAAATGAAAATAAAATAAAATGCTTTTTCCTCTTCTCTATTCCTGTCTGCCTGCATATTCACCTTTATTCCTACCTGCACATTTCCTTTAAAAAAATAAAAATTTAAAAAAGAGCAACGGCATTACCAAGATTAAACACTATAATTAGTCTTGCAGATTATAATTAGATTGATCCTTTCAACCACTACATAGCCTTCCTTATATTAATGCCTTTGAAGTATGCCACACCAATACAGTCAATGAAAGCAGAGCTTTGTCTGCTTTACTGAAATACTGCCAGAGGTTAGCACAGAAAAACTTAAGCTGTGAATAGCTTCAGGAACAAATTATAGACACATCTGGCACATTAATAAAATGTTCATGTGCACCCCTATGGCTCAGGTGACTAATATATGTCCATGGGGGGTGGGGTGGCAAATTGAAATCAAAGTCCAAACATAAAAATAGATAAAACATGTAAAGCAGTTAACAGAAAATGAAAACTATTCCCTCTAAAATATCATAAACTGTTCATCATTCCCAATGAAAGGAATAAATTAAAATCATTTCAATGTATCATTTTTACCATTGAGAATAAATTAATAATTCTGTTGGAAAGGCATGTAACAACAGACACCTCCAAACATTACTAGAAGGAATGCAAATTGGTACAATTCTATCAGAGCGGAAAATTACCAACATATGCATTTACCTTTGGCCAACCAATTCTACTTCTAAGAATCTACCAGGAAACCATACCTCCACAAATATAAAGTAAAACATATACCAGGTTAATTAACCCAAACAGCATCAGCAAGAAAGTAATCAAATAAATTACTACATCGCCCAATGTTGTCTAGTTAATCACTAGTTCTAAGGAAGTGAGAGGAAACATTATGATATGTAGCATTTGCCATGAAAATACTGTCACTGTGGCTAATTTCAGGCTACTAATACAAAACAATGCAAAACTATAAAGATATGCACAGAAACACACTAACATATTTAATATGCCCATCATACAAATAGACAAAAATAAACTTAACGTTAAAATGTAACAATAATTAGGAAGAGATAAATTTTAAATGTTTATTTTGCTTTCAATACTGTTAGCGGTCTGAAACATGTCCACACAAAATTCCTATTCTGAAGCCCTAATCCCAAATGAGACTATATGAACAGGGTCTTTAAGGAAGCAATTATCACTAACTGGTGTGTAGTAGATGTGTGTGTAAGGGTGGGGTTCTAATCATAGGACTGATGTCCTTGCAAAAAAAGGAATACCAGAGGTATGTCTATCTCTCTCTCCTCACCCCATTACTATTTTCACACAGAGGAGAGACCATGTGAGGACACAGCAAGGAGACTATCTACAAGCTGCAAGAGAAATCATCAAAAGCCAAACTAAAAAGGCACTTTCATCTTGGATTTCTAGCCTCCAGAACCCTGAGAACATAAATTTCTATTATTGAAGATCTCCAGTCTTTGATACTTGGTTATGGCAGCCCTAGAAGACTAATACAAATGTAATGTATAAGCTTCTATAACTTAATTTTTAATAATGGATGTTTTTAACAATTGGCTTGCAAAAGTCTTAAGAATTTAATTCTGGCAATCATAAAAAAATAAGGGGTGTGTGTGTGTATAAAAATTTCATAGGGAAAGATTTCCAAGAAACACTATGAAGAGAAAAATGGAAGGTGTAGAAGAGTATATACAGTATGCTTCCTTTTGTATAAAAAAAGAAGTAAGAATCATGTATATCCTTAATTTTTCAGGAACAGAAAACAAAAAAACAGTAAAAACTGAAAACTGCTACTGTAAAGGTCATTGGAACCAAGAAAAGATAGAAAAAGGAGCTAGACTTTTCTGAGTCTTTTTATGTATTTTACTTTTGAACCATATATAAATTAAAAATAAACTGAATACTTTAGTACTGAAATTAATCTTAGAATAAAAATATAAATAAGACAATCGTTATTAAACAAAGCTTTAATATTTTGAAAAATCACATTTTCAACCCTTCCCTATGCTCCAAAAAGAAAATTAAAAAGACAAATCACTCTAGTAACACTTACCTTTATGTGTGAAAACAAAAGTTTAGATCAAATAATCTATATATACTTCGATATTCATTTGAGAAAAGCCATCTCCATGATGTGAATAGTGAAAATAAATCTGGGTAAAAATGCTGTTAGAGCAAAACTATTCAGCAATTTTGATTAGAATACAAATTACCTGTTTGTATTCACTGACACAACTTTGACAGCAAAATCTTTTCTGCTGACCGTCAATCACCAGGACATTATTTCCAGCACCTTTGCTGGGCAAGTACTCTCCACAGTGTTCACAGCAATTCATTATTAGACCATTGGCCATTCGGTATCTATTAAAGCAGTGGTCACTGCACAGCTTATGAGTCATATTTTTAAAGCTAACTTCATGGCGAATCTAAAAGAAAAACAATAAAACTTCTTTTTATGTAGGAGTATTGTAAGTAGCTAAATAGCAAGGTGCTCAAATAGAAAATGCCTCAACTTTTCTGTAGAAAAGTAGAGGTACATTACATTATTTTTAAATAACTCTATTTTTATACAAACAAGGAATACATGTAAGTAGGGGCAGCAATGATGGGAGGAACCCACTAGCAACTTCTCTAGAGGTGTCCAAAGAGTGATAAGAAAACAACCCAGGTGAATTATATTGATATTAAACTTTTAAAACAGACTAGAAATATTTGGACAAATTAAAAAGGAGCTATAAAGAAAACTGCTCAAAAAAAGGGAAAGAATCAATATTACAAATTAATTCAAATGAGGTGTACATATATATACAGATTTTTTTATCAAATGCAAAAAAATGACACCATAGTAACAATGTAAAGTTATCCAAAAAAAACCTAAAAAAAAACAAATTCCCTCTACTGTTCTACTTTTTATGTAAGACTGTCTATCTTGTATAGCCAATTTGTTTAAACTCTATGGTTTTTCTGTGAGTGCTTGAAACCTGAGGAAAAAGAAGGCAATCAATATTATATTTTCCCATATTATTCTCCCTGTGGGAAAATAGGATTATATAATGGGATAGCTATAAAATAGTTTTTATACAACCTGACTATTTGGGAACTACACACCGATGAAGAAGTATATAATATTTGTTAAAGTTTAAGATATTCCATTAGAACTAAATGATAAAACATAAAAATACAAACCTCTGTTAGTTTACCACAAATTGTACATCTTGATTTATTTAGAGCTCCTTTAGTAGGATTCTGTTTGTCTTCATAGAGAGACAAACAAGATGTA
>RJWH01000259.1:164301-365527 GCA_004363575.1 Solenodon paradoxus | reverse complement strand
GAAGTTAACAACTCTGTTATGCCTGGCCTTATCTCAGCTTCATTCATGTAAGGAGGTGGTTTTCCAGCTTCTCTGATCACTCCCACATCCTTCCTTGTTATTTGCTTAGGCTTTTTTGGCCGAGGGTTGTGTATCCCCAAGTGATAGCTAGATTACATATCAGGGAGTCACCTAGTCTTCATCCCACAGAGAAGTGTAGGAAGAACATCACTGAAGTGCTCTGAATGTTCAGGAGTTTACTGAAAGCTCACAGCAGGCTGAGTCACAAAACAAATGTACAAGCCCCAAAATCTGGGACTGACAACGTTTTGTAGGGGTCAACTCCAGGTCCAGATGTGTGGTCCCACTTGGCTGGGTCTTTGTTTCCTGGTGTATATGTGAAGATCTGTGAGACTGGCTGTAAATGGTTAATAATAGTGTAGAGGTCAGGATCTAGCAACTAGAATTAAAGGTGTCATTGTCAGTTGGAATACTGGGGTCAAGGTGTGGTGACCGCTTTGCCACCAGGGTCAGGTCTTTAAGATGAAGGCACATATTTTACCTTAGTGCAAGTTGGCATTTCTAATACAAAATGGCATCTGATTTTTAATACAAAGTGGTGTTTATCTGGCTATCCTAACACTCTGTAAGGAAACAATACCCGTCTTTGGAAACTGCTGACCTCCAGTTCATCAAACCTTTTCTAATCTACGCTACTGGATTAAAACCCCTGAACCCAGATACAGATCACTTAGCAAGGGCCTCTTCTCCATGCTGATGCCTTTATGTGTATGTGTGAACTGTCTCTCTCTCTCTTCACTCTCTCTCTCTCTCTCTCTCTCATCTGATTTCTATAATAAAGCCTTGTCTGAGCTATGTTTCAAACTGTGCACTTTCTCTTTGAAGAAAACTCTGAAGAGGCTAGCCGGCCCTTGGAGTCAGTAACAAAGTTAATATTTTTCTGTGTTTAATTAAATCTAGAAAACTTAACATTGTCTCACATTCCAATTATCTCTTAAATTCATGTTGTGATAAATCACCCAAATCCTAATAGTGTTGCTGGGGCAGTCTTGTGGTCTGGCAACTACATGATTCAAGAAAGAATTCTTGAGCATTAAGAAGTACAGTTCATAGATTTATTGGAGAAATAAAGCAAAACCAATAGTACGAGATAGAGTTCTCATGGGCAGAGAGCTGCATTGCAGGCTGGGGACTGGTAGGATTTATACCCTTGGGAGAGGGCTTTTGGATGAACCACCTTTCCAGTTCTGTAATTATCAAGAGAATAGGAGTCACAAAGAAGTTTAAAAGCAGCTACAAGTAGTGAGGGAAATTTCCAGGAAGCTCTCCAAGTCTGTGAAGTTGCTTCTGACATTCTGGTAGTCCCAACTCCATGTTGTATGGGGAAAAACGTTAGGTTGAAGATGAGATTTCATGATTTTTCCAGAGAGTTAATGAGATGAACTTTGGCTTCTCGTGCTCTGGATCTAGCCTGTCTGGTGTGGCTCAGGGCATTCCAAGGTCCCCTATGACCTTTATTGGTCTGGAAGGTCTTAGTCTAAAAAGGAAACCTAGAGAATGATGCTTTGGGGTCTGTATTTCCCCTACAGTAGTAATCAGTCTTACTGCAAATACTGCTTTATTTGAAATTTGCTTCAAAGTTGAGATACATGAAGCGATGAAGTTCATATTCATTCACTTTGAAACTGGGTGGAATTTTGTGAATTCTTGATGAACACTAAACAGCAGAAGTTACTCTATAACCTCCAGGAGAGGTCATAATGTGCAAGTGAGCACAGGGTACCCTGTGGTGTGGAGTCATTCTAGGAAAGAATTCAAGGAGAGACATTTGATAATAGCACCTGGAAAGTTTATTAGAAGCACACAGAGACTGATTCTATGAATAGTAAAACTACAAAATGCTCTCAGCTAAGGAAAGGCCTTATAAAACCCTTTTCTCTGAGGTTCTTCACAGGCTGGACAAATGAACAAATGAACATTAGGCATGGTTAGTAAGAGTAAACTTACTAGACACTATTTATTTAATAACATACATATGGATAATTTACTTGGAGGTAAATTATGAGATAACTGGGGCAGACCAGTGATTTTTATCCAGAGCTGAGGCAGGAAAGGAGATCTAGGGTGTTGGAGGAGTAGAGACCATCACAAGTGCTTAGAAGGTAGTTTCTTAGAGAGGACTGTTATAGAGATACAATCTTTTGAATTAAGACCTTCCCAAATTACATTCTTCTAGGAGATAAGGACAAAGTACTATTTCTGGATTAAGAGAAAGATGTATTTTAGTGTGTAGCAGATGGCTTTTTTGATTAAGGGAAGGGTAAAAGAGTTAGAAGAACTCCTTTTGCCTATGGGTGTAAGCTGGTTCAGCAATAAGACACAGAGACAAGGGACCCCGATGGGCTCTAATTGTCCATTGTAGGCCAGGAAAGCTCCTTTTTGAGAAGAGACTGGAAAGAGCAATCTGAGGGAAGCTATGAGAGAGAGCTTTTTTAAGGGGGCCTTCTCTGGCTGGCTAGCTTGTGGGGGCTATCTCCAGCTGTTGATTTAGGGGTAGGGAGTAGATGGGCTGGAATGTTAGGTGAGTGAGGAGGGGTGGGGCTGGAGTCTTTCAGTCTGGTAAACAGGAAGGGGGTTGAACAGCATCTGGTCTGGCTTCAGTTCTGTTTCTCATGCTTGGCTGGAAGGTGACAGCTTTCAGTTTTTTGTTTTCTTTTGTCTCCTGAATCAATACGGTTGTCCTCTCAACAGAGGATAACCTTGGCTTTTTTGTCTCTGAGTGGGGCATGTACAAGAGATCAATTCTGAGAAAACTTGGGGTGCTATGTTTTAGCTTTTTCAATGTTTAAACAGTTTCTTTTTCTTATACCATAAATCACCACAAACAGAAAGTTGTATGTGCAACAAATTATTATCAGAATTTTCTAGAAATTAAAAAGTAGTCTAAGTATACAAAAAGGAAACAGCTTAAGTGACTCTATTAGACATCAATTTTTATTAAAGTTCAAAGTTTGTTTTCTGCAGTGTTCTCATTTCTAAACCCAGTTGGCCATCAGTTCCCCAGGGACCAACTCTAGCTCCTAGGAGAGACTTCTCTTTTAACCAAAAAGCCTCTTAGTGTTTGTTTCCAAATCCAGCAATATCCTCCTAAACCTTTTTGAATGTGGTGACATATGCTACAAAGTGTTGGAGTCCTTTCTTTTGTTCCTCTATTTAAAATAAAGTGACTTGAATAGAAAAGGAGCCAGAAGTATGGAAATTCTCCCTCTGAAATGCTGAATGGCAGTTCACACTTCGAATGAAAGTGTTAAAAAACTAGAAACATTGATATATATATATATATATATATATATATATATACACATATATATAATTGCAGACACATATATATAGATCTTGTATTTGATATTCAGTTATATTCTTGTTGGACAGCACTGGTAGAATGAATAAATTTTTTAGTTAGTCATGTTAGGAAAAGTAAAGAAATGACTGAAATTAATTTTAATAGCTCAATATGACCAAGACGTTATTTTACAATGTAAGATGAAATATCGATGAAATCTTTTATATTATTTTCATATTGAGAAAAAAATTTGCTCAACTCAATTCAGGGTATCCAGATTTCAAGTGCTAATTAGCCAGAATGGTTACGCCATATTCTTTTAGATACCACAACTCTATCTAGTAACACGAAGTACCAATAGAGTTCCCTCAGATATTTTGAGTACCTACAGCTAAAATGTTGTAGCTTAAGGTATAAAAGAATAGCATTTATATTTCATCTTAATGTCTAGTAAGATTTTTGTGCCAACCCCAAACTTTAATTTTCATTTACTTTTTTCCCTTTTTCTAGATACTGCTTTCTAAAGCTCTTTCCTAAAGTCCCTTCCTCTAGTAGGGACACTAGAGGAAATCTTTAATTTTCATTTACTTTTTTCCCTTTTTCTAGATACTGCTTTCTAAAGCTCTTTTCTAAAGTCCCTTCCTCTAGTAGGGACACTAGAGGAAATCTTTACATACTCCTGTGGGATTTTCTAGGCTGACAAATAAATAAGCATCAGAAAGATTAATAAGAGAAAAAAGGATGTTTAATAATAGTATGTATACTTTCTATATACATGAGAGAAATCCAGTAAGATTGAGTAACTAACCCCAGTGGCTTTAGCTGCCGTCTTAAAACCTTTAGGTAAAGACAGATATGTGGGAGATGGGAGGGAGAAGGAAAGTCAGCTATAGGATGCAGGAAAGGCGTAGTTAAAAAGGGCATGGATATTAAGTAGATTTAGGATCTGGTTTCTCCATTGATAAATTAGAGATTAGGTCTTGCAAGTTCTGGTATGTTGAGGAAGAGATTTTCTGTAGCACATGTAAATGTTATAATGCCAACTTCCAAACAGTCTTCAGAACCTCTTCTAAAGACAAAAACATTGCAGATAAACTATAGATATGGGAGTGGTATAGGGGTATGCTCTTATATAGGACAAGCTCCCCATTTCTCTCATATTCCTCACAGGTTAGACAAATGAACAAATTAACATTAGGTGCAATTAGTAAGGGAAGAACCCAGATTTAATAATTGCATACATATGGAGAATTCATATGGTGATAAATTCTGAGGTAGCTGGGTTATAAGCCACATTTATATCCTGATCTGAGGTTTAGAGGTCTCAGGGGAGAGAAGAAGGGTCTCCACATGGCAAGGAAGAATTACTGTCAGTATTTTTATTCTAAAAGTAGAGATAAATATCTCCCCTTTCTGCTTTCTTTTAGAGAATAGGGACAAAAGACTGTTTCTTGATTAGGTGAAGAGTGGAGGCCCAGAGGCCTCATCTTTGAATCAAAGGATGACTTCTTTGATTAAAGGAAGGGCTAAAGGTTTAGAAGAATAGGAGCTTCTCTTTTGCCTTTGGATGTCCTCTGCTGTCCTTGATTCTTCCCATCAGAGTGGGACATATGTACAGGAGAACAATTCTGAAAAACTTGGGGTGTTCTGTTATAGTCTCATCATCCTATTAGCATTATTGTTTCTTGTATTTCCCAACATTGAAAGCTTATAAGGTTTCTTGAGAATTTTCATGAACCATAAAAATATATAGGTGACCAGGTTACTTTTAGGTTAGAGACCGACAAGTCAAGTAGAAGCTACACACCTACGAGATGGGTGTCAGGATATAAGTAGTTAATATTTTAATTCCAGCTTTCAAAGTTTTTAAATATCACTGTTAAGATGTTCAGTTCTGCTGTATTGTCAGATTAGTCTTCAGGGTTCAAACACTAGTAATTATTATTGATGGTCTTAAAAAGAACAAATAATAGTATTTAGAAGTGAGCATTCTACGTTAGTGAGGGACCATGTCCATTCAAATTAGTTTTCTACTTTGAACAGAAGTAATGTGTATTTTCTGAGGGTGCTTTTTTTGTGTATGTGTGTGTGAGACAGATGCGTTTTATTGGTCTGACCACGTGGCTTGTAATAGACTTGGGCAGAGCTCCCCATCTGTCCTGGATTCCATTTTCCCTCTCCTGGGAGTCATGACCCACTCCCAAGGGAGAGGAGTGTCACAGAGTCAGGATTAGGATTTGAAAGGGGCTCAGAGTGACGGAGAAGAGATAAGGTTACCATAAATTCAGATTAAACACCATCAGAGCAGAGCAGAACCTGTTTCCTCACACAGGTCTCTTACTTCTTGCCAGGAATGGGAGGCCCAAGGAAGTAGAGCTTCCCCAGGGGATTGCTGCAGTACTCTGTGCGATCAACATCTTTCAGATGTTGTCCTCAGCTTCCTTCACACCTTCATGCTCCACTTTAGGATTTTTCTATTCAGTTATATAATATTTTTTTCCTGCCATTTTATGTTTGAGATGTATGTTTTATCTCTAATAAATAAATCTCAATAATACTATCTCTTCGTATTGCTTGAAATCTAAAGAGGTAGGAAACACTGCAAATATGATAAGGTATATGATTGATAGAAGTACACTTAGAAGAATTCTTTGGGACTAAAAGACTGATGAAGATTCTCTGGAGAAGAATGTGTAGGAGATTTTTATTTGTTTTAAAATTGTATTGGACTTTAATTGACATACCATAAACTGTATACATTTAAAGTGTACAATATGAGCAGCTTGAATATATGGATGTATTTGTGAAACCATACCCATAATCAAAATAGTGAACACAGTCACATGTACAATAGTTTCTTTGTGTCTCTTTGTAATACCACTTTTTAAGAGCATAGGGAAATTCCCCATTTCGCTTAGGTTCTTCTTAGACTGAGCGAGCAAATTAGTACCTGAAAGATTAGTAGAAGAAAAGGCCAAATGTACTTAATACACATGGAGAATATACATGGCTGTGAATTCTAAGGTAAATGAGACAGACTGAGAATTTATATTCTGAGTTGTGGAATGGAATAGGGACCCGAAGGTACTGTGATAAGAGGAGGGGACTTCAAATGAGATGATTTCATGTGACAAAACCTTACCCACTAGATATTTGCCCTGCCTTAAGATAGGTTTCACTAGTGAAAAAAAAAAATGTTGTTTTTGATATACCCCTGTGGCTCAGCGACTAAGGTGCAGGCCGTTGTAAAACCCAAGGACCTGGGTTCCAGATCTGAGATGGGGAAAGGAAAAAAAAAAAGTAAAGTAAATTGATTTTGATTTTGAAGATAATTCTTTATCTAGGTAATCTTTATTTTTCAAGGTAACAGTTAAAATATTTTTCCTTGTTACCCATAGAGACTCTGTTGACTTTCAGCTTTTTATGTATTTATGGACATTTGGGTTAAAGTTACAACTTCGTGGCAACTGCAAGAAAATCTTCTGTGAACATTTATTTGCATGTCTTTCTTTCCAAGACATATTTTTTTTCACATTTCTTGGGGCATATACCTAGGGTTAGAATTGCTGTGGAAGGTATATGTTAAAAGTTTTAAGGCTGTCAAACTCTTTTCCAAAGCTCCATATCATTTTACATTTCTACCAGTAGTGTTTTAGGATCTTATTCATTCATAGCTTTGTTGACACTTGGTATTTTTGTTTTTAATCTTTAGCTATTTAAACAGATGAATAATGATTTCTCATTGTTTTAATTTGTATTTCCCTAATGGTTATTGATATTGAGCATCTTTTCAAGTTCTTATTTGTTACTCTCATAGCATCCTTGGTGAAGTATCTGTTCAAAATTTTGCTCTTTTTTATTATTATTTTTGTTTCTTTTTATAAAATTTGAGATATATAGTCTGGATACAAGCATTTACCAAGATGACTATGATAAAATGTTCTCCCAGTCAGTACTGCCTTTTTATTCTTTTAACTGTGTCTTTAAAAGAACAGAAGTTCTTAATTTTGATGGAAACAAATGCATCAATATTACTTAAAGTCTAGTTGAGAGGAGAGTTAAGTAAATCAACTTTAGAATATAATGCGATAAATGCTGTGTTAAGGTTTTGCACAGGATGCATAGAGAAATAACGTTTGATTCTAATGCTTTCTGGTGGAAGAGATATTTCAGCAGAAGCTAGCCGAGTAAAACTGGAAATAAGAGTTGCAGGGAAGAAAAAGAACATACCCAGGGGTTTTACTATGAAAGAATATGGCAAATTTAACTACAAAGATCTGTATAACTGGAGCATAGTCTGTGTGAGCATGAATAGAAAATAAAATTAAGTTGCATCTTAGACAGCAAATTAGTTATGAAGAATCCTGTGTGTTAAGTTAATGAGTTATGATTTAATGTTAATCATTACAATCATACATGAATTTTAAACAGACTATTCTGAAAATATTGCTGAAAATAACTGAGTAATAGGCAGGATTGTTAATAAAAGCTGAAAGATCAGATTAGAATTAGGAGAAGGATCCAGGACATAAGTAATCATACATGGGAGACAGAGAAAATAAGTAGGTAGAAATGATTATAATATAGAATCAGGAGAATTTAAATATCATTGAATATTTCCTGAGATACAGTGGAAAAATTAAATGTAGAATTTGGAGAAAGGAATTTTTTAATAATAATATCTATTATTTCTTTTGTTCATAATGCTATATTAACATTAGAATATTGAAATTGCATTTCTGTCTGTATTTCAAATCACATCAACCATCAGAGTTCTAATGTCCTTTACAACTGTCTTTTCTACTATTTCCTTTACAGTCTGCCTTGTACCAACCCCCCTGTAACCATAGTCCTATGTTCTGTTATTTTTCTTGGGATCTGTATGTTCATTTGTTTTATTTCCTTATATTCCATGTATGAGTGAAACCATCCTCTGTCTTTTTCTTTCTGATTTATTTACTTAACAGATCTCCTCTAGTTCCACTCAGACTATTGCAAAGGGCACAATTTAATCTTTAATAGTGACTTAGAAATCCATTGAGTACATTTGCCATAGTTTTTTCACTCAGTCATCTGTCGATGGGCATTTAGGTTTTTTTTCTATGTCTTGGCCATTGTGGACTGTGCTGCTGCTATGAACATACCAATACATACATATATATATATATATATATATATATTTTTTTTTTTTTTTTTTTTTTTTTTTTTTTTTTGGTTTGTTCTGATTAGAGAATGTATATCCTTCAGGTATATGCCCAGAAGTAGGAATTCTGCATCAAATAGAAGTTCTATCTTTATTTGTTTGAGGAATTCCCATACTGTTGTCCAAAGAGGTTGTACCAATTTACATTCCCACCAACAGTGTAGGAGGGTTCCTTTTCTCCGTATTCCTTCAGCACTTGCTATTTCTAGTCTTTTAGATATAGGCCGCTCTCTCTGGTGTGAGGTGATATCTAATTGTAGTTTTTATTTGCATTTCTCTGATGATGAATCATCTAAAACATTTTTCATGTGTCTGTAGACCATCTGTATGTCTTTTTTAGATAGGTGTCTGTTAAGTTATTTGCCCATTTTTTGAGTGGGTCATTTTATTTTTTATTGTTGAGGTGTATGAGCTCTTTATATGTTTTGGTGATTAAGCGCTTATCTGATGTATGTTGTGTGATAAAGGAATATTTAAACTTGAATAATATAATTGATGTAGTTGAGGGAAACATAATTTAAAATCGTATCTTTTGTTTTATATATTTTGTTCCCCACTGAATTAGTAGTGTGGAATCAGTGAGATGGCTGACAGATCAAGGTTAGATTAGCAAAAGTAATTAGTAAGTTTAAATTAGATTAGCAAAGCCATTGGTCATCAAGGAATAGAGGAAGCTCACAATATTAAAAAATTTTCCATATGGCTTGAAAATTAAAGATTTTTTGATTCAAACCTTTCTAGAATAGTAAGATTTAAGCTTTCTAGGAGAAGGAAAATATTCTAATATTTTATGTTAGTTACAATCTCCTTTATTTGCTTTTAAAGTTATGCATTAAATATAATGGCAATCTCAAATGAGACAACAGATCTATTAAGTGACTTGCGAGACAATGGAACTATTTCAGTTGGATTCTAGTGACTGGAGGAAAGGTGAACTGATAGATTTTTGTTTGTTTTTCAGAGGCCATTACTATAGAAATCTCTGAAGCCAGAGAATGATAGGCAAGTTTTAGATTTTCACATTCAAAATGTCTTTCTAGTGGGAAAGCTGTATTTTCAGATTCCAGGATTAAACATAATGGTTAGTATTACAGAAACAAAAGGTTTCAGGATGAGCCTATCTTTAAGTAGTGTGAAAAACCCTGAATATAGTAATATATCATATGTAATATGATATATAATATAATATATATAATGCATATGGTAGTATAATAGCCAACATACTGCAAGTTAAAGAGCTAGGCAAAAAGTCTGATCAACGTATCTGTAGCAGCAACCAATCCAAGAATTAAGCTTAATAATAAACCAAGGTTCTTTAAGACAAGTGCTATTTATATGCTCCCTATCCAAAGTCAGAATTGCCCTCAAAGTGTAAGGAGACCCAACTATGTGCAGGTAGAGAAGAAAGAAAACATAACTGGAGTGAGACTTGGGAAATGAGAAACAAGGCTAGATATAGTAGTCACAAGGAAATCAAATAATTTTCACTACATGAATTCAAGGAAGAACAGTGAATAAAATTAAATGTTTCAGGAAGAAAATAAGGAAGTATTTTCACTTTTTTATTAAATAATCATCACTGCTGCGGAAGAGAGAACTGGGACCAAAAACCCTCAGGAGGTATTCTGAAAGGGTTGTAAAATAAGAAAAATATAGAGTTCAATCAGGACTTAACAAAGTTCAAAGAGACTGTTGCTCTATTCATAATAAGTCAGAGAATATTTAAAAAAAAAATCTGTTTAAAAATAAAGAAAAGTTTATCAGAGAGCTAAGGACACAGATTTTAATAAACTTAAATCCAAAAGTTAATGAGAACTTCCTGAGAGAAGAGAATGACAGCTGCTTTTATTTCTTACAAGACAATTTATGGGTTTTTTTATGGTGCATTGAGTAGCTTTTTATTGCATAAATGCACCATCAACAGGGGTGAGGGGGACCAGCCAAGTGTTTAATGGCTGTGCAGCCTGGGATGATTATTGTCTCATAGAATTCCAGTCATAGAGTACATCTGTACCCTTGCTCTCTTTTCCAAAGGTCGTAACTGAGGCCCTAATAGTATGTATGTGAAAGATCAAGAGTGGGGACAGGATTGCCTTAAGAAATCCCTTTGAGTCTTACAGATCTTCATCAAGTACTGTGGAAACACTGAAGACTGAGGAAAGTAAGCTGGAGAGATTTCTACTAGGTACAAAAAGATAGAGAAGACTGGAGAGTATAAAGAACAATCCATGGTTTTGCTGTAAGATGTGTGTTTGAGCTGGGAATGTATCACATAGTTTAGTGGATTGACTATCAGGCAGGGTGATCTCCAGAGTTTTGCCAGTACCAGGAACCCAGGCACATTTGAAAGAAATGATAAATCTTACTGTAACTTCAAAACAAAACCAAAAACAAAACAATTACAGACTCATCAAATCTTCTAAAGATCCAAATGAATAGTCTGATAGAAAAAGTGGCAAGATATTTCTTAGGATGAATATTATTATCCTTCCTCTTTTATAAAGTACATAATATATAATAACAATTATGATATATGTAAAGGTTCAAGAAAACGTAAGCCATGAGAGATAGAAAGCACTAGAAGCAAACATAGAAATGGCTCAGATGTTGGAATTACCTTAAATGAACTTTAAAATCACTATGATAAATAAGGCATCTTTTGAAAAAGTGGACAATATGAAATGAATAGGGTATTTTAGCATGAACTGTTAAAAATGGAAATGATAGTAATAAAAAATAAGTAAAATATCAGACTTTGAAAGTTCACGTGACAGAATTATCAGCAAACTGGCACAAGGGAAAAAATACACAAAGTCGAGCCAAGTCAATAGAAACTAACAAACAACATTAAGAGCAAAACCTGGGACAGATGGAAGAGTGTCTGTAGGAGAGTATCAAAATTTTTTAGTGTACATGTATTTGGAAATTAAGGAGAGAAGAAAATTAAGAGGACAGATAAATATTTGAAGAGATTATAAACTGAAAAGTCTCCAAAACTGACTGAAGATGTCATGCATATATTCAGGAAGCACATTGAATCCTAAAAAGGCATAAATTCAAAGAAAGGTAAACATATATAATCTCAGCAAAAATCTTAAAAGCAGTCACAGAATAAAATACGGATTTATGTAGGAACACACCAATTTAAAAAAATAATAGTGATTTTTATGTCAGAAAGAGTGGACACCACAGAAAATGGAATGGTATATTTGAAGTGTTTAAAAATGTAAAAAATATCAATTTAATTTCTGTGTCTAGCAAAAAAAAAATATTTAAAACAAAGTAAAACTAACTTTGACAGAAAAAAATTTGATTAAATTCATATCTAAAACATCTCTAGCAGAACTTTCATCAGGCTAATGTGAAATGATATCAGATGTCAGTCCGGACACATGAATAAACAGAAATATTTTCTTTTATCTTTATTTAATGTGTATGCCATATACAATAGCTACATGTAATATTTTTTGTATCTTAAATATTTTTACTTGCATAAGTTTTATTTTACACATTAAAATAAACTCATATATGTAGGTTCCCAATGTGTACAGTTTCCCCAATCCTCAGATATACTGTATGTCAACATAGCCTGTCCTCCACCAAATTTACATTATCCACTGAGCTTTACAAACCCCCTACTCCCCGCACCTGGATCCCATTCCCTATTGGAAACCTCAATTCTGTTGCAAGTGTCCAAGGATTTGTTTTGTTTCATCTGTTCATTTGTTTTACCTAATCAGATTCCACATAAGAGTAAGATCATCTGGTGTCTATTTTTAATTCTTTTAACTTATTTTGCTTAACATAATCCCCTCTAGATCCATCAGTGTTGATTCAAATGACAGGATTTCATCTCTTCTAAGTGTTAATTAAGTAGTATTCCATTGTTTAGCTATACCATATCTTTGTCCATTCAGTGATGTTGGGCACTTTAGCTTAGTTTCGAGTACTTAGGTATTGTGAATAGGGATGCAGTAAACATGGGGGTACATAAACCTCTGCAAGTTAGTGTTTTTGTATATTTTGAGTAAATACCCAGAAGTGGAATGGCGGCATCATATGGGATTTCCATCATCAACTTTTTGAGGAGTCTCCACACTCTTTTCCGTAGGAGTGACACCTATTTGCACACCCACCAACAGTGTAAAAGTGTTCACTTTTCTTCACATTCTCATCAACATTTGTTGTTTTCAGACTTTTGGATAATAGCCAGTTTTTAGCTTGTAAGGGTGATATCACATTTTTGTTTTGATTTGCATTTCTCCGATAGCCAACAAGTTTGAACATGTTTTCATGTGCCTGTTGCCCATCTTTGTATCCCCTCTGAAAAGATGTCTCTACAATGCTTCCTCCCACTTTTTGATTGATTGACTTTTTCTGTTACTGAGTTTTGAGTTCTTTGTGTATTTTAGATATTTGGCCCCTGTCAGAAATAGGAAATGCAAATATCTTCTCCCAGTTAGTAGGTTGTCTTTTTGTTTTGGTGATATGTTTTCACTGTAAACACGGTGAAGGAGCTTTTTTATTTTTTTTTTTTATGTAGTCCCATATGTTTATTTTTCTTTTCATTTCCGTTGATGCTGGAGTTGAGACCCCAAAGGCCTGCCTAAGGCTGATATAATGGGATGTATTTCCTATTTGGCTTTCATGAATTTTATAGTTGCCAATCTAATATACAAGTCTCTAGCCCATTTTGAGTTATTTTTTGTGAATTGTGTTAGAGTGATCTACCTTCATTCTTTTGCATATGGCTGTCCAGTTATACCACCACCATTTATTGAAAATACTTTTCTTTCTCCATTGTATGTTTTTGACTCCTTTGTCATAGAT
This sequence comes from Solenodon paradoxus, assembly GCA_004363575.1. Taxonomy (NCBI): domain Eukaryota; kingdom Metazoa; phylum Chordata; class Mammalia; order Eulipotyphla; family Solenodontidae; genus Solenodon; species Solenodon paradoxus. The sequence goes on along the minus strand of RJWH01000259.1, from coordinate 352,151 downwards.
TAGCTGACTTTGTGTGAGTGGGTTAGTTTCTGATGATTCAATTCTGTTCCATTATTCTGTGCCTCTCTTATTCCAACACTATTCTGTTTTGATCACTCTTGCTTTGTAGTGTGATCCCTCCAGATTCATTCTTTATTCTGATAATTGCTTTTACTATTTGAGGTCTTCCATACAAATTTTAAGATTTTTTGCACTATTTTCCTGGAAATTTACTTGATGGATTTTAGTGGGAATTCCATTATATCCATTGCTTTAGGTAAGATGACTATTTTAATGATGTTGATTCTTCCCAACCATGAGCAGGGTATGTCTTTCCATTTCTTTGTATCCTCCTCTATTTCTTTTAAGTAGGACTTGTAGTTTTCATTGTACAGGTATTTCACCTCCTTTGTTAAATATATTCCTATATATTTGATTCTTTTTATTTCTATTTTAAATGGTGTGGTTTTCTTGATTTCCTTTTCTTCTAGCATTCTGTTTGTGTATAAGAATGCAACTGAATTTTTGTGCATTGATTTTGTTGCCTCCTACCTTACTGTATGTGTTTATTAGTTTAGTACTTTGGAAAGGTTTTAAGGTCATATATATTATACAAACATTATATATACATGTTTTATATATAAACATATATATATATTCCTATCATCTGCAAATAATAATGTTTTACTTTCTCCTATCCAATTTGGATTCCTTTTATTTATTTTTCTTTCCTAATAGTATGATATTAAATAGCAGTGATGGGAGTGGACAGCCTTGCCTTTTTCCTGACCTTAGAGGAAATGCTTTCAATATTTTCACAATTGACTCTGATGTTTACTGTGGATTTTTCGTATATGGACTTTATTATGTTGAGGTATGTACCTTTATCCCATTTTATGAAGGGCTTTGATCATAAATGAATGTTGGATCTGGTCAAAAGTTTTCTCTGCAGTGTTGATATGATCATGAGGTTTTTTGTCTTGCTCTTCTTGATAGTTGTACTATGTTAATAGATTTATGTATATTAAATCATACTTGCATCCCTGGGATAAATTCCACTTGGTTATGATGAATGATCTTTTTGATCCGTTGTTGGATTTGATTTGCTAATATTTTGTTGAGAATTATTACATCTGTGTTCATTAGAGATATTAGTCTGTAATTTTCTTTCTTGATGATGTCTCTTAACAGCTTTTGGTAATTAGTGTGGTGTTAACCTCATAGAAGTATTTGGGATTGTTCGATGTTCTTCAGTACTTTGGAAGAGATTGAGAATAAGATATGAATTATTCTTTGAAGGTTTGCTAAAACTCATTAGAAAAGCCATCTGGTTCTGGGCTTTTTTTAAGGGAGACTTTTGATTACCTCTTCAATTTCTTTGCTTGTGATTATTCTGTTCAGGTTTCCCCATTCTTCCATGTGCAGTGTTGGTAGGCTATATTTTTCTAGGAATCTGTCCATGTCCTGAAGTTTGTCTACTCTGCCCAACTATTGGCTTTGTTTCTTTGTTTTTCTTTTGAAAGAATGTGAAATTCCTGAATGCTGCAAAAGGTTCAGTTATGTTTTTAACGCATTCGGTAACTCTTTGACTGGTGACTTTAGTCCATTCAAGTTTAGGGTGATTATTGATATGTAGCAGTTTATTGTTATTTTGTGATTTTTCTTCTGTGTGTTGTTTCAGACAGTGCCTTTGTTCTTCTCTTTCTCTTCTTAAGTGGGTTGAGTGTAGTTCTGTCTTAATTGTTTACCATTTTATTTTCTTCTTTGCTTTTTCCTGGGAGATGTATTTTAAGGTTACCCTGAAGTTCGCATTAAGAATTTTATGTTTATTTCTTATTTTTATTCAAAAGATTTATCTTCCACTCATTCTAGCCATCCACATTTTTGTTCCTCTTTCCTCCTCCCTGCTTTTTAAATTGTTGTCTTACAGTTTTTAAGTGGGGTTCCTTTACGCTTTATATAGCAACCATTTTTGCAGTATTTTTGTTGAGCTGGTTTTGTGGTGATGAATTCCTTTAACTTTTGCTTATTGGAAAAACTTTTTATCATTCCTTCAGTTCTGAATGATAATCTTGTAGTGTATAGTATCCAAGGTTGAAAATCCTTTTCTTTCAGCACTGAATGTATCATGTCATTTACTTTGGGCCTGTAGAGTTTCAGTTGAGAAATCAGCTGCCAGACATATGGGGCCTTCTAAGCTGCTGACTCTTTTTTCCTCTGGCTGCTTTTAATATTCTTTATCATGTATTTTTGACATTTTGATCACAATGTGTCTAGGTATAGATCTCTTTATTTTTGTTTTTTTTTTTATTAGGAACTTTGAGTTTATGGGTCTGGAATCTTGCTTCATTCTTCGGGTTAGGGAAATTTTCAGTTATTATTTCTTCAAATACAGTTCTGCCCTCTTTTCTCTCTCTTATCCTCCTCTCAGGCCTCTATGGTAAGAATGTTCCTTTTGATGTTATCCCATAGGTCTCGAATGCTGTCTTCATTTTTTCTGTTCTTTTATGTCTTTGCTGGTTTGCTTGAGTACATTCCTCTGCACTATCTTCTAGCTCACTGACTCTATTAGAAGCTTCATCCATCCTATACTTAAGTCCCTCTGTTGAGTTCTTTAGCCCATCTATTGTAGTCTTCATGTCTTTGATATCTTGCTTCATTTCTTCTCTCTTTTTTCTTCCTCTTTTGTTTTCTTGATTCCATGAGTATGTTTATCATGATTGCTCTAAATTCATCCTCAGGATGTATTTGTTGTATTCATATTCTCCCCTAGGTTTTTGAGTATATCCATTATTTCACTTTTTTTTTTTTCACTCTAGCATTCTAGTTTTATTTTTGTGATCCCCCCCCGCAGTCATGGCCTTGTGTAGAGTATTGACTTGCAACCAATAAGCCTACATCTTGGTTTGAGTACTGGGATTTCTTGAACTTTATGGCATTACCTCTGTTTGGATTTGTTGAATTTCTTATGCAGACCCTCGGTAGTGTCCAGAGAGTTCACCCTCTGTGGTTAGAGTTTGTGTGGAGGATGCAGAGTCTTCTTCCAGTGTGCCAGTGGAATCATAATGACCACCTTGTTGTTGGCCCACAATCAGCAATCAGGCTGCATTTTTGCCTTTACCCGCTGAGTGCTGCTAGTGGGTAGCATTGATGGTTTCTTCCCCTGAAAGACTCTCTACTTCTTTTGAGTCTGAGAGCATGATTTTTGATGGACAGTTTCTGTGCCTCTGGTGTAATATGGTTGGAGGTTCCCCTAGCTGCCATCTTGTGGTGGCACCCAGTGTGATATCTCACCAGGCCTCCCTTCTGCCTGCTCAAAGACCATCTTCCCTGGCTCCATGTCCTGATCCCACTCAGTGGGCTCTCAGCTGCTTTTATGATTCCTCAGAGGCCTGTCCTGGTTCTTCCCACAGTTCTATCCCTTTCACAGCCTGAATTTTGAATCTTTGGTATAGCTCTGAAACCTGGTGTTCAACCTACCTTTTGTGGTCACAATTGCTGCTGTGTCTCTATAGCCACTGTGCCTGCTTTTTTCAGTGTTTGTTTGTGCCTGGAAAATAGGTGAAGGACTAGTTGCTCTGTGGGGAGGACATGAATCTTGCTCCTACCAGGTCACCATCTTGACCAGAGGTGACTGCATTTAATTTTAAAGATTATCGATCAAAGTGAAAATAATTATGTATTTTGAGTTTATAATATTAATAAAAGTCAAACATATTCTAATGAGACTAGATATTGTATGAAGGAATATAGTTAGTTATAATATTGCAAATTATTATATTTTTCTTGAAATGGTAATTTTATTTGAAGTCAAACTTTAAGAAGTAAAGCTCCATAAAGTAAAAAGTGCACTGTGAAAACGAGAGGCAGGAGAAAAAAGTACACATCATGCTATACACCTTAAACTTACATATTAACATATGCCAATTATTTCTCAATAAAACTCGAAAAAGTTAGAAAAATTAATTAAAAATTAATATTTTTAAAATAGAAATTGCAACTCCATATTAATAACATAAAGCTGAGACTTAGAAACAGAGTCTTACCAGTGATATGAGTCATATTTATAATTCAAAAGCCTTCATTAAAAAAATTTATTGAAAGCCCTTGATAAAACAATTCTAAGTTTTCATGCAACTATTGACAGATCCTTTGGGTTAAAAAGCAACTCTTGACAGAATTAAATGGGAAGATAGACAAATCTACAACTAGTAACTGATAGTACAATAGAAAGAAATTTATGAAAAATATCATTAGTTGAATAACACAACCTGCTTGACCTAATGAATTTGATAGAATGTGTTATCTATCAACTGACAGCAACGATTCCTTTCCACTGCACAAAGAACATGAACAAGAGAGACAAATTAAATGTCAGCACATTGAAAGATCTCAGGTTCATCTTGGTGGTTCAGAGGTAAATATTCAGCTCTAGCTGACCTAGTCATATAGCTAAGGACTCAGGTTTGTGATGTAGGGTGAGGAATGCTACTTGCCTTCTGTTGCCTGATTTCTTTTTCTAAAAATGAAGTTAAAATACCAAAGGATCAGAAACATAAACTATGTGTTCTATGTACACATATTACAAATTAGTATTAGAAACATATCTGGAAAATACTTTGAAATTAAATAATTCAAATCTAAATATCCCTCGAGCAAAATAGAAATCACAAGAAACTTGAGAAATATTTTGAACTCTGTGATGAGAACACAATATAACAAAATTTGTAGGATGTGCCCAAAACACCAATAAAGTGTAAATTTATAACGTTAAATATATATATATATTAGAAGAAAGAAATGTATACAGTGAATTAACTAAGCTTCCATATTAAGAAAGAAAAGAGAAGACAAAATTAAAATTAAGAAGAAAAGAAGGAATGGTGAAATTAACAAGTATAGACAAATTTCTAACAAAGAAACAATGGACAAAATATAAATATCAATATCATTACAAAACAAGAAGAGCGGAAGGGCATAATTATAGATATTACAAACATTAAAGGCATAATAAAGGGATGTATAAATAACTTTATGCCAGTGATTCTCAACTGGGAACAATTTTTCCTCAAGGGACAGTTGACAACGTCTGAAAGTAGTTTGGTTGTCACAACTTGAGAGGATAAGTGCTTTCTGGCTATAGGCCAAAAAAATTGCTAAGCATCCTCCACAACATGAACATCTCCCCATAACAAAGACCTATACAGCCCAATATACTAATATTGAGGTTGAGAAGCTGTTTAGTAATAACATATTCAATAACGAATATATAAATAAATGAAATTCTTGAAAAATACAACTTACTAAATTGACAATAAAGTAATAGAACATTTATATAGTCCCATATCTTTTAAGGAAATAGAAATTGTGATCAAAATCTTCTCACCAAGAAAACTCATCTCAGATGACTTTACTCGTATATTATTATTACTCATTAAATATAAATAAAAGCAACCTTAAATTATTTCAACTAATAGAGGAGGAAGTACTTTTTAATTTATTTTATGAAACAAGTTAACCTTGATATCAAAATTTGGTGAATACAGTGCCCAGAAGGAAAACTAATTCACCAGCATTCTCATGATGATAGATGAAAATTTGTTAGTATTGGCAAATTCATTACAGGAGAACATAAAATAATAATGCTAGTGGTTAACACTTAAATCAATGTAATTCACCACAGTTATAGAATATGAAAATCATCCATGTGGTGATTCCCTTCCAAAGAACAAGCAGTGTTATCAAAAGGGAGGAAAAATAGCAACTTTGCTTGTTTAGCATTATTTCAACCAGGCCATCAGTAGTAATTTGTCATGTTTATGATATATAACCTTGATAGAATGTCACTTCTGGAGACTTCCTCCCAAAATATTTGGTTATAAAAATAAGAAAGTGTTTCCCATAGATATAGATAGAAAAGGAATGATACACAGATGAAATTTCTGGGATTTCATGAATGTCTTTTATCTTATTTTGGGTAATAAAGTTCATTGACCAGAACACTTTATTATATATAAATTGAAATAAAAATAAAAAATGAACACAAAGAAATTAAAATAATCAGATTCTTCCTTTTCTTTCTTTTTACCTTATTACTTCTTCCATACCAGAGGTTCCTATTTGTCTTGACTTTTCTTTTTTCTTATTATTGATATGTATTAAATCTTTTGTTCATAATGCTTCATTCATTTTTGAATATTGACATTGTATCTCCACCTATATTTAAGACCACATCTTCCACTGGAGTTCCAGTGCCCTTAATCACCACCTTTTCTCCTCTTTTCATCCCTCCCTGCTCCAACTCCTTAGCAGTCACCTTCTTGTGTACTGAGTTTTTGCTGGGGCTTATCTACTTGTTTCACTTCATTATATTCCACATATGAGTGAAACCATACTATATTTCTCTTTTCTTTTTTACTTATTTCACTTAACATGATCCCTTCTGATTCCATACAGATTGTTGCAAAGGGTACAATTTCACTTTTTTTAGTAGCTGTGTAGAATTCCATTGAATATATCTAGATCACTTCTTTATCCAATCATCTCTTGTTGGACATTTAGGTTGTTTTTATTTTTTGACTTCTGTGAACTGTGATGCTATGAATATAAGGGTGCAGATATTTTTTTTCTGGTTAGAGATTTCGAATCCTCTGGGTATATAACTAAGAACAGAATTGCTGGGTCAAATGGTTTGTCTATCTTTATTTGTCTGAGGCATCTCCAACTATTTTCCAAAGGTGTTGCACCAATTTACAGTCCCACCAACAGTGTAGGAGGGTTCCTTTTTCTCCACACCCCTCCAACACCTGCCATTTCCAGTTTGTTTGTTTTTTTAATTTAGGCCATTCTCACTGGTGTCAGGTAGTATCTCATTGTAATATTTATTTATATTTCTCATGATGAATCATGTAAAACATTTTTGCAGGTGTCAGTAGGCCATCTGTGTGTCTTCTATAGATAGGTGTCTATTCAGTTCTTTTGCCCACTTTTTGAGGGCCTAATTTGCTTTTTATTGTTGTGCTGTAGAAGCTGTTTATATATTTTGGAGATTAAACTCTTATCTGATATATGCTGTGTGAATATCTTCTCCAATTCCATTGGTTGTCTTTTTGTTTTATTGGAGTTTTCTTTTGCTATGCAGAAGCTCTTCAATTTGATATAGTCCCAATTGCTTAGTTTTACTTTGGCCTCTTTTCCCATGGCTTTTCTTTCCCAAAATATCTCTTTGAGATTTAAGTCTTGGAGTGTTTTTCCCACATTACCTTCTAGATACTTTGTTTTCAGAGCTTTTGTTCAGTTCTTTGATCTATCTTGAGTTAACTTTTGTATATGGCATTGATGACTAATCTAGTTTCTTTTTTTAATGTCTTTCCAGTTTTCCCAGCACCATAGTTAAATAGACTCCTTACTCCATTGTGTTTCTTGATACCTTTATCTTAGATTAACTGTTGATGTATGTGTGACTTTATTTCTGGGCGTTCAATATGATTCCACTTATTAGTATGTCTGTTTTTGCTCCAGTACCTAATGCTTTTGATGATCATCATTGATGATGATCATTGTCTAATGTAGTTTGAGGTCAGGGAGTGTGATTCCCCCATTGTTCTTTTTTTCCTCTTAAGATAGCTTTGGCTATGCATGGCCTTTTGTAATTCCATACAAACTTCAATATTATTTGTTGCATTTCGTTAAAGAATGTTCCTGGGATTTTGATAGCAATTGCATGAAAGTTATGTGTTGCTTTGGGTGGAATGTTGTTAATTCTTACAATCCATGAGCATGGAATATTTTTGCTTTGTGTCTTCTTCTATTTCTTTTGTTAAGGTCCTCTAGTTTTCTTTATAGAGGTCTTTTATCTCCTTTGAAAGTTTATTCCTAGGTATTTGATCTTTCTTGGTGCTTTTGGAAAGGAATTTCTTAACTTATTTTTCCTCTACTTCATTATTTGTATATACGAATGTTACTGATTTTTGTCTGTTGATTTTATATCCTGCCACTATACTGTATTCCTTTATTGTTCCAAGCAGTTTTTTTTTGTGGAGTGTTTAGGGTTTTCTAGGTATAATGTAATGTCATCTGAAAATAATGATGGTTTTATTTCTTCTTTTCCATTTGGATTCCTTTAATGTGCTTTTCTTGCTTTGTTGCTCTGGCCAAGTCTTCCAGTACTCTGTTGAATAAAATTGATAGTGGGCAACCTGGTCTTGTTTTAGATCTCATTTTTTCTCCATTGATTATGATGTTGGCTGTGGGTTTGTCATATATTGCTTTTATTATGCTGTGGTTATATTGTCTGTTCCTATTTTGATGAGGGTGTTAATCATGAATGAGTGTTGAATCTTGTCAAATGCTTTTTCTGTTTCTATTGAGATTATCATAAGGTTTTTCATTTTCAATTTGATGTGGTGTATTTCATTGATTGATCTGTGCATATTGAACCATCTTTGCATCCCTGGAATAAACCCCTTGATCATAGTGGTGTATAATTGTTTTGAAGTACTGTTGAACTCTATTTGCAAGTATTTTATTGAGGATTTTTTATTAATCTATATTTATCAGTGATATTGGTCTAGAGTTTTATTTTTTAGTGGTATCTTTGTCTAATTTTGTAATGAGGGTAATATTGGCTTCATTGAACGTGTGTGTGAGTTTTCCCTCCTAAACTTTGTGGAAGAGCTTAAGCGAGGTGGGAATTAGCTCTTCTTTGAATATTTGATAGAATTTAGTAGTGGAGCCATCTGGACCTGTGCTTTTGTTTTTAGGGAGATTTTTTATTATTATTACTGCTTCATTTTATGTGCTTGTGATTGGTTTGTTTAATTTGTATCTTCCTGGTTCAGTTTTGGGGAGATTGTAGGATCCTAGAATTCTGTTCATTTCTTCATGATTGACAAATTTGTTAGCATATAAGTATTCGTAATAGTCTCTCATGACTCTTTTTATTTCTGTGATGTCAGTTGTAATCTCACCTCTTTCATTTTTGAATTTTGTTATTAAGATTTTCTGTCTCATTTTCTTAGTGAGCCTGACTAGGTGGGTATCAATTTTTGTATTATTATTTCAAAGAGCAACTCTTGAATTCATTGTTTATTTGCATGGAATTTTTGTTTTCAATTTCATTTACTTCTGCTCTAATTTTTATAATTTCCTTCCTTCTGTTGATATTTGGTTTTAATTGTTATTCCCTTTGTAGTTCCCTTATGTGTGATGTTAGGGATTTAATTTAAACTCTCTTGGCTTTTTATGTACACTTATATTTCTATGAACTTGCCTCTCAGAACTGCTTTTGCCATATCCCATATGTTCTAGAAGCTCATCTCTAAATTTTCATTTAATTCCAGAGAAGTCTTAATTCTGTTTTTAATTTTATTAATGATCCAGGGGTTCAGGAGCATGTCGTTCAATCTCCCAATCATTGTGGTTCTCCCAGTTTTGTTCTTTTGCTTCCTTTCTGATGTCATCCCCCCGTGATCAGAGAAAATACTTTCTATGATTTCAGTCTTACTGAATTTGTTGAGACTTGTTTTGTGTCCTAGAATATGGTCTGTCTTTGAGAATGTTCTATGTATACTTGAGAAAAAATGCTTATTTTTACTGGGGTAGAAAACCCTGTATATGTTTGTTTGGTCCTGTGATCTTTTGTTTCAATTAGGACTCTTATTTCTTTGTTGATTTTCTGCCTAGATGATCTATCTATTGATAGAGTGGAATGTTGATGTTCTCCACTATTATTGTATTACTGTCAATGTCTTTCTTCAGTTCTGTCATTGTTTGCTTTATATATTTAGGTGGTCCTGAATTGGGTCCATATATGTTCGTGATCGTTATTTCTTCTTGATTACTCCCTTGACCACAATGTAGTGTCCATCCTTGTTTTTGTGATACACTTGTTATTTGGAAACTTGTCTATTATTAGTATTGCTGTTCCTTATTTCCTTTCATCACTATTGCTTTGATATATTTTTCCATAGCCCTTGACTTTCCACCTATCTTTGTCTTTGGATTTATATGTGTTTCTTATAGGCATAATGTTGATGGCTCCTGATTTTTGATCCATCCAGCAACTCTATGTCTTTTGGTGAGTTCATTCTGTTCACATTTCAAGTGATGACTGAAACATAGGACTTCATTATTGTCATTTGATCCTTTGTTCTCTGTTGCTTATCTCTGCCTGTTGCTACGTTTCCTGTTTACATTTGTTTTTCCTTTGGATGATTTACAGTGTTTATTTTGTTAGTATTGTTTAATTCCTGGCTATGTATCTCTTTGTAATCGAGTTTCGTGCCTGTCCCATGGGTTGTCTCTAACTGTACTGCTCTATGATAGCCTTTCTTAAACTGATGCCATGCCATATTCATATATTTGAATAGTTTACATACTTTTCTTTCCCCCTTTATTACTTCTGTATTCTCTGCTGTTGATCTCTTATTTATCTCTTCTTTTGCTTTCCCAGTCATCACCATTCTCAGTACTTAGTGGGTCTTTTTTTTTCCCCATGGAGGACCCATTTCAAGTTTTCTTAAATGGTAGATTTGTTAATAAATAAATCCTTTGATTTTGGTTTGTCATTGAAGATCTTTATATCTCCATCATATTTAAATGATAATTTTTCAGGATAGAGTATGCTTGGCTGATAGTTTTTATCTGTTTGGATTTTGATTATGTAATTCCAAACTCTCCTAGTCTGTAATGTTTCTGTTGAGAAATCTGATGATAGCCTGAAGGGTATGCCTTTATAGATTATGTTTTTCTTTTCTCTAGCAGCCTTGAGTAGTTTTCTTTGTTGCTGACCTTTTTTAGTTTTATTTTGTTGTGTCTGGTAGAAAGTATATTTACATTTAGAAAATTTGGTGTTTTCTCTGCTTCTTTAATATCCATGGTTGCTTTTTGTAACAAATTGGGAATTCTCTGCTGTTACTTCTTTAAATAGGTTTTATGTTCCTTTTCCCTCTCTTCACCTATGGGACAACTATTATCCTTATATTTGTTCTTATAGTGTCTTATGTTTCTCATAGTATTTCTTCATTTTTCCTCAATCTTGTTTCCCTCTTCTCTTCCATGAGATCACCTCTGTTGTTATTAGTGTCTTAAGTTGTCCTCAGTCTCTCTGTTCCTCTGCATGATTGAGTCTGTTAATACAGCTTTCCATGTTTATTTGAAATTCCTTGACTTTATATTTCACTTCTGGCATTTTTGTTAGAACTCCTTTATAGCCTCAGTCCTTGGTGAAGTAGTCTTTTTAATCTGTCACATCTTTTCTAAGGTCTGCCAACTGCTTTTGGGTAGCTTTGTGAATCTTTTGCATTTCATTCAACTTTTAATAACTATCCTTTGAATTCTTTATCTGGTAAATTGTGTCAATCCATGTTGATAGAGTTCTTCTCTAGTAAGCTCCCGGTATCTTTTTCTTTTTGGGTTATTCAGGTTATTTTTGGTAGCTCGAGTTTTGGCCTGGTTTTCTTTCCTGCCTTCAATTTAGTACTGTGATTTTCTTTTACTTTAGACTTCTTCCTATCTGTATGATACTGTGGCAAGTGCCAGCCCCTTTATTTCAGTTGGGGTGGGTCTACTTCTGCTCTCTAGGATTCCCTCTTCTGGTGGGTCATGGATGCCTTTTCCAGTTTTCAAAGTTTTATAACTCTCCAGCACAGGTAGTTTTATATGCAGCCCAGGTGCAACCTAGGAATACTATTCTTAGGTAGCCCAATTACATGGGTCTGGGTCTAATATGAGGAACCATGGGTAACCTAGGGTCCTCAGGCCTAGTGGTGCTTGCTCTTGGTGTTACCTGAACAGGATGTGGATGATGGCCCATGGAGTGCAGAGGTCTAGTAAGCATTGGTTCCTATTGTGAGGCCTGGTGAGCTGGTACTTACTATGGGCCACTGTATAGTAATCTGATGATCCATTGGGTCACAGTGAACCTGGGAAGGTACAGCTCAGGACCTCTTTTGGGCAGGTCTAGTGATCCAGAGATCCCAGGGAACAGAGACCTTTGGTTACTGGAGGCTGATTGGTGCAGCTGCTGGTCTCTTCCAGGCAGGTACAATGATCAGAGGTCCCAGGGAGTAGAGGCCCAGATGGTAGGAACCTAGGAAGTGCAAAGAAGCTGGGCAGGTCCAGAACAGGACTTCTGGGCAGGTCTGGTAAGCCAGGGAACAGAGGAGTAGAAGCCTGGGGTTACTGGAGCCAGGTGAGTGCAGTGAAACTGTAGACACGGCTCAAGGTCTCTTCCAGGAGAGTCTGGAGAGCCTGGGTTCCAGGGAGCGGAGGACTGGGGAATCTGTACGTGGTAATCAAGGGAAGTTGAATGTGGATCTGAGATCCTCTTCTTAGCTGGTCAAGTCATCTGGGTCCCTGGAGCAGAGTCTTGAGGATGCTACAGACTGGTGAATGCAGGGAAGTGTCTTGTCTTGAATTTTCATAACAGAAAGTCAATATTTCATCTCCTCCCTCCCCAACAGTAAGGCAGTAAATCCAGTTCATTAGCTTGGCATCTGTTTGATGTGGATATGCTATACTTCCAGTTAATATTCAGAGTTGGGATCTAAATTCCTATGTATAAAGATTTGGCTTTGCCTGGCCTATGTTGCCCAGTCTTTTTGCTTCATTTTGTTATTTCTGTTGCCCAAACTATTTTCCTGGGTTTTCAAACTATTATCTCTTCTCATCTTAAATACTTGGATGAACTTCAAAGTCCCTTGTATGTATGTATCTTTATCATTGTTTGTACTGTTTTACAGAGAAATGATTTATTCCCTTTCAAGTGTGTTAACATTGCATATTGTAAACTTTGAAAAAAAAGTTCCTTTTATTAAAAGTCAAGTCAAGTCATAAGGGTCAGCAATGGGGTTGACTCTGTATATGAATAGATGCACTTTGTCCTGTACACCTGACCTGATCATAAATAATTTGGATGAAAATTTTTAATTCAATGCATTTAATAAATACCATGAAAATGATTATATATAATATATCTTATATTTTCTATCATTTATACTTATAAGGTCTGATTTAAAAATATTAGAGACTAAGAAGATATAAAAAGAGGCATGTGATATGCAGAATTTTGAGAGAGCTAGAATAAATACAAATAAGATATAAGGAGGAAAGTTAACGTGAACATTAAAGACTTGATTTTAGTTGATAAGAGCAACATGATTTGTACTTTAAAGGAGTAAGAGTATGTTGTCAGATACTGGAAAATAGAATGAAAAATGTTTCTTGTAGAGGTGTCTGAATAATTTTCACTATTAATTTTTAGTTGGTCACATTTTTTTTGTAACCCTCTCTCTCCGACCTTAGGCATAAGGACTTGACTGTTTCCTAGGAAAGCTGTTTAATAAGATACAGATGCCTTCTGCAAGGGAATCCAAGTGCAAATTCTCTGCCAAGACTATGAAGCTTTTATTGTACCTTTTCTGTCTTGTTCTTCTTGTCACTGTGGCTTTGTTCCTACTCTGCTTTTTACTTGAAATGTGCCTATCACCTGCCAGTTGTATGTTTATTTTACTGCTTCCCAATAATGTTAAATGCATAGTATATCATCAGTGCCTTACATTTGTTATCTTTGTTATTAAGAATAAGTTTTCTACATGGATATGTGTCCTCTTTCAACTTGTAGATTTACTTGAATTTTTCCTTAATATATTGATTCCTCTGATTTTCCCAATTTTCATTGAAATATCTTGGGTATCTCAGAATAATTGGCAGCAGTATGATGAGAAACAAATATAAAATTAAGCAACATTCAGATTACCTTTGAACATATTTTGGCACCAGCTAAATAAGCCCATTGGAAAGACGCAATCTGTGCCTGAATCTTGTACCTGATAACTAATGGAAAATTACAGAGCCTCACTTTTAACCTCAACATGCCTGTAATGCTTTGTTTTGAAAGAGATTGGGCATGCATATGTAATAAGTAGAACACTTGAACAAAAAGAAGCCTTGTTAAAAACAATTATCTGTGAGAAGATCTACTCTTTTTTTTCCCTACTACTGGTGCTAGAATTTGACTAGATTAATTACGTAGAGGTCATTGTTGCAAATAAAAATAATTATTTTATTAGGACTCTAAGAAAAGACTTTAGAATTTCTAAACTCACTATGGAATGAGAACTATATATGCATTTTACTATGCAATCAATTGGCAACATAATTATGCCATAGACAGTGGGTTTTTTAAATTCACTTTTCACTAACAAATTGCCATAAGATTTATCCTGATGTATATAAAGAAATCATCTTTTTAATCGTCTGGGTTCATTTATTTTGATTTAATATATGGTAAATATTCTTTAGTGTTTTTCAATATTTATGCCCCCTGTTCATTTTGTAAATTTTCCTAATTTTTACTCTGTCTTTAAATTTGTTTTAAGTAGTGTCTTATTAGTTGTGTTTTTAAGATAGAGACATCTTTCTTATAATTTTTACAAAATCATAAAACTGGTTTTATATTTCCAGATGCTGATTATTATTATTATTTTAAAGAAAATTTTTGCATCTATCACTTTTTCTTTTGTAGATATATGTGAAAGCTGCTTATGTGGTTTATATGTGGGATACAGAATTCTACTGATTTTGAAGCAAAGAAAACAAGTTGGAAAGGGCAGAAATATGCTCAGCATACTTTTTATGTAATGCCACCAAATACTCCCTGGAGTATTAATAGTGAACTATTTTATGCTGATAACATGTAGGTTAATTACAGATATTTCTGAACAAAGTTATACAGATTATTGCCTCAAGATTTTTGCCATACTGTCTGAACATAGGTGATTTAAATATAGTTTTAAATGGCAAAAAAAAGAAGAAATGCTTCTTAAATATTAAGACCCAGGTTCCAACATATGACGTAGTTTATAATATTGTCTGCATGCTTAATTATATAATTTGCAGGAAAGATGATTGATTATTTCCCCTCTTGGTATAAATTATTCTTAAGTTCCAGTGAATTGTTTTCTGTATAGAACCTCATCTGGAACCCAGTTGAGAAATTGCAATACTTTCAACTTTTCTCTAATTAATATTTTTCCAATAATAGTAAAAATAGTTTTATTTTGACAAATTATCCTCAGTAAAGAGTTTTTGATCACTATTGTGGTCATAGAGCTAAGAAATTGTTAACAGCATACATGATTATTAACTTAGACATCTCTCCAGTATAACAGACTGTGTTCTTCCAGCATGAACATATAGCCTTATAAAATAAGGGTATTTCTCTGCCTATTTCCCAAATTAAAATGTTTGAATTCAGATTTCTTCACTTATCATTAAAGTTATGTGAATGATTTTTTGTAACAGTTTTTATTCACCTTAAAAATTTTTAAAACATTAAAGTTGCTAAAGACTGAGGACATAAAAGTTATGTGTATCAGGAAGTTTAAAAGTAATTTTATCCCAGACTACATTGCAGTATGGTAGGTGAATACTGAATAGTTGCTGAATAAATATATGAGTATCAAAGAAAGAAAATATTTTACTATCATTTAAGCAATTTATATTTTATCCAGTTAAATGTGGTAGTCTGAAAAATGGAAAGCTAACCAACAACTACTAATATTTTTTATGTAATCTCTCATTACTTCTAATTATCCTCATTTGTGTTAGCTCATTTATTGTCTATTCCACCCCCATTAGAATAAATTTTTTATCCTTTCCTCTGATAATTTACTGCACTGAGTTCTTGTAAGCACTTGAACTCTGTAAAGTTGTTAACTTTAAAAATGAAGGAAGGAACCAGCTATAAGTTATGATATGGCAAAAGGTATACAATAAAAGGCATGTTAAACGATAGCCATCAGAAGAACTCATTAACACATATCACATGGTCTAATTATGGTGCTGCATTGATAGATATCACGTTTATTACAAAGCAAAGAAAAGGAGCACTATCTTCCCTTCCTTTTTTGGAACACCCTGCTGGGGAAGCCATTCAAGAGAGCTTGACTACTCATGAGCTGCACTGGGTAGTTGTGGATTCCTAGTCTTCTTTCTTGCATTGGAATATGTGTTTTGCTTGCTTTCCCAGTAGCTCTCCCAAGAACATCCCTGAGATAAATGTGTTGTTGAGACCATCTGTGCGGAATATGTAAACCAACTCAATTAAAGCCATTCTATAAAATTTTAAGATTTGGTGGGTGAGTGTGGAAAACTCTCATGCCATGCAACTGCCCAAGACAAAGACTTATAAGGTCCCTTGGTTATTAAAACCATTACCTACCAGTGATTTGCCTTTTCTTCTGTGTGGCACTCAAAGTAGTGGGGGTTAGTGTGTAGATTTTAGATTACATTTTGCATCACTTAAAGTTGTGACCCAGCATAACCAACATTGGTCAACATTTTTACTCCTCCATTTCCTCACTTTTTCAGTGGAGAAGGGACTATTTATTATGAGAATACTCTTTTAATATTAATAATTGATACAATTTAAGTTTTCTTAGTTTTTCATTGCTCTCCCAATCCATGTATTCCCACCTCACAAGGCCCTTTCTCTAAAGCTTTATCTTGTTCTGTAACTCACTGATTATAAATCAACATGTTTATATAGATAGACCTAAAACGTTCCCTTAAAACATTTAAATTTGCATCTTTATGTTAATTTACATCAAAATTATAAATTTACATGAACAGGACTGTCAATATTTTAGTATAATAGAAAAGCTTTGAAAGTATTTTCTTTTCACTGCCTTACCTTGGATATTTGCAAACAGTATAGTCTGTAGTAATGATAGCATAGCAAAATAAAATTTCCTTACTCATATTCAATTTAATATGAAATAAAATTTGCATCAGTGGTAAATAAAATGTAATCAAAGTCAGTAATAACTAACTTTATTAGGAAAATGCTGAATAGTATAACTATGAAATACTAGTGGCAACATACGTGTTTTAACTTTGAGGAGAGAAATGGGAAACATGAGTAATGGCAAAGCATCTGTCTTTTAATATGACATTGCATCCTTGGAGCAGTTCTACTTTGTCCATTTGTCTCACAAAATAGGCAGTCTAGTATGAACAAGTGTAGAAGTCATTGATGATAATTTTAGATATATATTTCCTTTACTGTTTCATAACTCCCCAGAGGAGCTCTATTTATAGTTGTTAGCTTGCTTGCTTTTTTTTTTTTTTTAACTTATCCATTTGAGCTCCCTCTATGAATTTGACTTGCCTATCAGACTTGTTTTCCTAACAGGCTCCAAAAGGGAAGAATACTCTGTTTCACTATAGTTACTTAAGCACTTTGATGTGTGATGCTTTTGTTACATAAAGAAGTTATATAAACTGCATTGCAGTTTGGGTGTTGTCCGTTGAACTGTTTTAAATTCTAGAATCAGCATTAACAAAATCCTCAGAATGCCTACCAAATTTATTCTATCAACTATAAAAATACATATGATATGGAGTATAATAGACTCTATATTAAAATGATGTAAGTTTATTAACAAGGGATAATGGTTAAAATTCATTTTCAAATAAATAATACTATCAATCCAATGTAACACATAGCTACCATTTCCGATATAGGGAACATTTGTGTTAATTCAGTGTCTCACACACACTCACACATTACCATATTATAAATATACACAAAAAACCATAGTATTAAGATTCAGAGGTATGGCAAAGACTGAAATTAACTGATATATAAAGAAATCTAAGTCTCAGCATACTGCTCTTATCAACTATGTAGTTCATCATCTATACTCCAAAAACTTTCTTACATTATTCAGAAAACTCGAATAATTAAATGTGAAACATAATTTTTCATGTTCTAAGTATTATCCATATTTTAATATGAATATTAAATGGTCTATTTATTTAAAAAGCTCTTACACGGTCAATATATTTTCATCATAACATTCAGACTAAAAGTGTCATCTTGCCTTTTAAAAGTCATGCAAAAATTTATAAATTGTTAGAGAATAGATAAGTCTGTACACTATTAGTTTATTTCAGAATATTGTGGATTATCTTACAATGGTATATTTGCACATGAGTGAAGACTATAATTTGGTTATTTTTTTGATAAAGGGATTTTTAACAATTAATTATTCTTAGATGCTATATAATGTGATAACAAGAAAAAATGTAAAAAGTAACTATTTCCATGCTTATATTTTTCCATATGGGGAGAAAACAAAGTGGAAAGCACAGAATTAAAGTCTAATAAAAATAGCAGTATGAATCTAAATATGTAGTTATATAGGTATGCATGGATATACTAATTTATGTATGCATGTGATACTTGTCCCCTTTATGGAACTGATGCTATGCTTTATTACATGTGCCTCTTAGGGGAATGGTATGGCAAATATTCACTAACATAAGTACTGTGATAGTTACTCTTTCTTTGTGGGTTATATAGATATAACTTTAGATTTAAATAAATACCAAGACAGTATTTAATATTGTCCATGAAGGACACCATTGCCTAACCAATGGCATATAACCTTTAAGCCCATCCTTCTCGGTTTACAATGATTCAATAAGACTGATTTGTTTCAATTTCTTTTAGAATAAATCTCTTTTAGCATATTTTACTTAATGTGAATTATTTAACATGCTTTACTTACTATGAACATATATGCTGCATTAGTATGTTATCCAAAACTTTTTTCTCTTTTATTCACTTATATCCCTGTTTTAGAATAATTTTATCATGTTATTGGAGTTTATTTTATCAAATAATAACTCTGTATGGTTTATTAATGACTAAAAGCATTGAACTGGAATACTGACCATGAGTCATAGAAAATAGGTCAAAAATATCATAGTGTTCCTAGAACAATGTGTGATTTAAATAGATTTTATTCCGAAAGAGAAATAAGAACCTAGAGGCATAGTTTATAAACATGTTTTCTCGAACAATAGCCAGTGGAACAATTTCTTACCATTTTTGAGTAATTTTTTCCCAGATTTTACTCTATCCACAGACTCCAATTAATTGATCGAATGCCTAATCTCTAGGCAGAACTTTCCAATAGAACTTTCTACAATGATGAAAATATTTTTTTATGTACTCCATCCACTCTGACACTACTAGCCACATGTGGATGTAGACACTTAAATATAGCTTGTGAGACAATGGAACTGAATTTTAAGTTTGCTGTATTTTTAATTTAATTGAACTAAAAATTTAATAGTCATGTGGCTAAGGGCTATTCTAGGAGATGGGACAGTAGCACTTAATCTTTTTGGTGGTGCTCAGTAGAAGGGGTGTTTTTGGTAGTTACATTTTGATGCTTACTCTGACAAATTGTGTTTTGGGTTGCAAGCCACAGAAGTCAACTGTCAGTAGTTGAAACTAAGAGGATGAGTTTTTGGAAGATATTGAAGTTAACTCATAGTTTAAAATACAAATCGATTCAACAAACTTAGGAAGGCAAGTACAAAGGTAGCTCAAAGGATCTTCGTATCAGAAGCCTGAGACTTTTTAAGGAGCTATTTTTCTGTGACTAAGCTTAATGATCATCTTGAAAAAAATGTATTGTTTTTATGGATCAGGTATTGCTAATAAGATCAATATCCTATGATGGGTGGAGGTGGATAGGAAATTATATTAGTACTAAACTACTAGAAGGATCACTGTGGGTCTAGTAGTCACTCCAGATTGTGTCTAGCACAGATATTAATTTAGATTAATACTTAGGTTATTATTGCTTATAAACAGATATGTCACAAATTTCCCAGGGTTGGGGAGAAGGAGAGATGAAAAAATACCACCTTAAATTTTAAAAAATGCAGTGTATGGATTTGTATGTGTGATACAAATGTCTTCTCTGGTTTATGAGGCATATCGTCATTGAAAAAACCACTAGATGTTCTTAAAACTCATATTTCAAATTAAATACATTTAAAATAATATGCTTTTAATATTTTTATATATTTCAACCACTTTTTAGTGTTCATTTACCTGGAATTGTCTGTTCAAATGATTGTAGAAAAATTCTATTTAGGAGCTCAATTCCTGGAATTTGTGGTATATTTAAGGGACAGTTTGCTTATCTGGTATAAAATTAATAATCTGAGATATGTTTGTGTCTAATGTGCAAGGATATTATGTATGTGATACATGTGGGAACTGACTTAAACACATTTCTCTGCTAAATTGTTTCATTCATGCCCTGTGATGTGTTGAAAAGCCAGAATTTAAAGCAATTAAAATTCTAAAAAATATCAGAGCACCAGCTTGCTAGTAAGGTAATAAATTCAGTAAAAAATTATATAGTTAGGATCATTGATTTAAAGGTAATATTTATTATTTCCTTTGTTCACAATGCTGTATTCATTTTAGGATATTAAAATTGCATCTCAGCTTGTATGTTTTTGTTGTTGTCGTGTCAGATTCATTGTTTTTTGATTCTCCATTTTCCAATTTTAAACAGAATTTATTTCCATAAACTGAAGGTCAAAATTAATGAGAGTTCCTACAAGACCTCTAACAAAAAAATAGTCAGAAGTTATAAATTTCAGAAACAGGAATCTTAATTAATTCTCCAGTAAAGAAGGATGGAGACACAACCAGCATTTTATAGGCTAAAGGTGTATAGTACCAAAACCAAACTAAATTTTTTGAGACTTGTTTACTTTCAGTGATAACAAATTATTGAATTTTCTGCCAAAGGAAAGACTTAGAGAACCCAAAAGACTCAAATTTACACAGAAAACAAAGCAGTATTGGTAGACATTAGTGATTTTGAATCTTTGAGATAGATATTATAGCCAACAGCAGTGATTCTGTCTTACATTGACTCATGTAGAAAAAAAGAAATTTGAAACTGGCATTTCCCACACAATTTTTTTTTGGTTTGGAAATATTTTATTTCTTTAATAATTTAAATAAAAAATATATACAGCAAAATATTAACATTTATTAATCTGGATGGTGGAAACATGGGAGAAGTATTTGTTTTATTCTATTTTTCTGTAAGCTAGGAATATTCCAAATTTAAAAATAAAAGTAAAGGATATTTAAAGATATTTAAAAATATAATTGCATTGGGTTTTTCTTGCTGGTATTAATTTTATTATTTCTTTTGTTTATAAAACCATACTCATTTTAGATATTGAACTCACTTCTTTGTCTACGAGTATTACACACAGCACCCTCTACCTGACTTCTAGTGTCCTCTGCCATCACCTATTGCCTCTCTCTTTCCGTCGCCACACAGGTCCCTATGTCAGCCATCATCTTGTATTTCTGAGCTTTTGTTGTAGTTTATCTGTTTAGTTGTTTTGCTTCATTATATTCCACATATGAGTGAAACCATCCTGCATTTCTCTTATTTCTTTCTGACTTGATTTGCTTAGCATTGATCCCTCCTGTTCAGATTGTTGCAAAGTGTGCACTTCTGTGGTTTTTTGTAGTTACGTAGAATTCCACTGAGTATAAATACCACATCTTCTATGTCCAGCCATCTGCTGATGGCCATTTAGGCTGTTTCCATGTCTTGGTTATTGTGAATTGTGCTGCTATGAACTTAGGGATGCAGATATTTTTCCTCATTAGAGATTTGGCATTCTCTGGGTATATACTGAGGAGTGGGTTTGCTGCATCAAATGAGAGTTTTCATCTTTACTTTTTCGAGTAATCTCCATACAGTTTTCCAGAGAGCTTGCACTAATTTACATTCCCACCAACGGTGAGAGGGTTCCTTTTCAAGCATACATCTTCCAATACTTATTATTTCTAGACTTTTGTATATAGGCCATTAGCACCACAGTGAGGTGGTGTCTCATTCTGGTTTTTATTTACACTTATCTGGTGATGATGTAGAAAATTTCTTCATGGGTCTGTAGGTCATCTGTGTGTCTTCTTTGGATAGGTGTTTAATCAATCTTCTGCCCATTTTTGAGTGGATCATTTACTTCTTATCGTTCAGATGTATGAGCTCTTTTTATATTTTGGAGATTAAGTTCTTGTCTGATATATGTTGTGTGAATATATTTTGGATTTGGTGGGTTGTCTTTTTGTTTTAGTGGTGTTTTATTTCATTATGCAGAAGCTTTCAAGTTTGATATAAAGCATTTATTTAGTTTTATTTTGGTTACTTTTACTGTAGCTATTCTTTCCCCAAAGATCTCTTTGAGGTTGAGGTCATGGAGCATTTTCCCGACATTTTCTCCTAAGTATTTTATGATTCAGATCTCTTTTTTTTTTAAGGTAAGGTGCAGGCACGAATGAAGGTGAGGTGGCAGTCAGGCAGGAAGAGAGAACAGGAAGAAACACTTTTTATTTAGTTGTTCATCTGGGTTGTTTCCCCAGGCACTGATTCATGAACCAGGTATATATTAGGTCTACATCGGTGAACCAAACTTCTAGGTCACCAAGGTGCACTGAGATTTGATTTCTTTTTTACTTTTAAAGGAAAAGTACAGGCAGGAATGAAGGTGAGCAGGCAGGCAGGAAGAAAAAGAGAGAAGGAGGAAGCATCTTTAGTTTTATTTAGTTGTTCACACTCATTGTACCCACCCCCTTGCCCCTGAACCAGGAACTCGAACCCAGGGGTATAAGACTTCCTCCTGTGGAAACAATTACCAGAATCACTGCTCCACTAGGGTGTAACTGGTTTCAGGTTTTATGTTAAACTCTTTGGTCCATTTTGAGTTTAATTTTTGCTTGAAATGGCTGTTTCACTTGTTGGAACATTAATAATAATGAACCTACTTGTCTTTTTTTAAAGGAAAGTTGTGGGCTGGAATGAAGGTAAGTAAGTAGGCTGGAAGAATGAGGCAAAATAATCACTTTATGTTTTAGTTGTTTATCTTGGTTGTTCCTCCTGGCCACTGGGTATGAACCTGGGTCCTTGAAATATGTGTGGCTCACACTTGATTGGATGTGTTGGACCTACCTCTACTTTACCAGGTTGCCTTCAACCTATATCCTAATTAGAATATACCACATTAAGAAAAAGCACAGTCACAAATTAAATCAATAGATGCAGCAAAAACATGTGAGCCATTCATAATTTTTTTTTAAAAATCCGCACCAAAATAGGAATAGAAGGAACATATATCAACATATTAAAAACATTATACAACAAATTCATAGCCAACATAATACTAATGGTGATAGACTGAAAGCCTTTCCTCTAATATCTGAAACAACGACAGGTTTCCCTCTCTCAACACTACTACTATTCAACATAGTACTGGAAATCTTAACCAGAGCAATAAAACAAATAAAACATATCATAGTCATTCAAATTGGTAAAGAAGAAATAAAAGTATCATTATTTGTCAATGCCTGGAAAGTACTAATGATTTCATAAAAAAACATCTGGAAACAATAAATGAACAGAGTAAAAATGACAGGATATAAAGTCAACATTCAAAAATCAGTAGCATTCCTTTATACAAATAATGAAATAGAGGAAAAAAGAAATTCAGAAGTAATAAATAATCTAATTTTATTGGTTTACAGATGCCTGTCCAGTTTTCCCAGCACCATTTATTGAGTAGATTTTCCTTCTTTCCATCTTGGATCCTTCATCAGTATAAGTCTGCCTTTATTTCCAAGCTATCAGTTTTATTCCACTGATCTCTGTCTGATTGTGTTCTTGTATATGCAGTTTTGATGATGATCACTTTATAGTATAGTTTGAAGTCAGGAAGTGGTATTCCTCCGTGTTCTTTTTTCTCCCCCTTAGGGTAACTTTGGCTACTTGAGATTTTTTGTGATTCTGAACAAACTTCAGTGTTGTTCACTCAATTTCCTTGAGAAGTGTCTCCGGAATTTTGATGGGAATTACATTAAATCTGTATAGTGCTTTGGGTAGGATTGCCATTTTAGTTAACTCTTCCAGTCCATGAGTATGGAATATTCTTCCATCTCTTTATGTCTTCTATTTCTTTTGTTAAAATATTATAATTTTCAATGTAGTCATCTTTCACCTCCTTTATTAGGTTTGTTCCTAGGTGTTTTCTTTTTTGGTGCTATTAAGAATGGTATTTACTTTTTAATTAGAATTTTTTTCTCTTTTCTACTAAATTATGTTTGTATTTGAGTACATTTCTGATCCTTCAAGTATAGCCCATTCATTGAGTTCTCTATGTTATACTAACATAGATACATTATTGTTTTTATTATGTACTAACTTTAGGAATTATTCTGACTACTCTTTCAATTCAGAATTTTTCAGTACTTACTGTATATGGTTTTTATTGTAAATGTTCAGGAACAAGAGACAATGTCTATCTATCACTGCCTCTTAGTAAGTCAGATAGCCCCCAAATAAAACTATAATAGAAGAAAATAAATCAATATATGTACTTGCAATTTATGTAAAATCCCCTACAGTTTCTCTGAGGAGGTGCTATGAGAGTAGAGTTAATGTGATTTCATAGAGTGCTAGCATTACTGGCAGATGAAGCAATGAGTGCAAAGACTAATGGGCATGCACTTGAAAAGCTTATTTGAGGAAAATGACTGAAGAAAAGTGAAAAAGTAGAAAAGTGAATATAGTAGGAAATGTTATCAAAGAAATATCTAAGTTCTAGTATGCATTACAAACTGTTTTCATTAAAATTTGAAGGCTTAAAATAACCATAAGCATTTATTTTCTCTGACAGTTTTTTGTGTTGATACTTTGGAGCAGGTTTGACTGAGAAGTTCTGACTCTGGCTCCCTCATGAGACTGACCCCAGGATATTAAGTAGGTTTGTAGTCATATTAACATTTCTTTGTTCTTATGGTTTTTGAGCTCTTTCATGTGTTAGGGAGTGGTCTAGATTTATACTTTTGTATGTGGCTGGCCAGTTTTCCCCAACACCAATTATTGAAAAGACTTTTCTTTCTACATTGTATGCTCTTGGCTTCATTGTCATTTAACTGACCATATATGAATGAGTATGTATCAGTTGATTCAGTTCTATTCCACTGATCCGTGTCTCTGTTATTACTCCAGTACCATATGGTTTTGGTCACTATCGCATTGTAGTATACCTAGGCATGTGATACTTCTACTTCTGTTCTTTATTCTCAGAATTGCTTTGTATATTTGAGGTCTTTGGATATTGAATATAAATTAAAAATTTTTCTTCTGTTTCCTTGAAATATGATGTAGGATTTGGGTGGATTGCATTAATCAATATGTTGCCTTAGGTAAGGGTTCTCTATATCTATTGATATGATCATATGATTTTTCTCCTTGCTTTTATATATGTGGTGTATTACATTAACTGAATTGCATATGTTGAATGGTACTTTCGTTTCCAGGATATATCCCACCTGTAAAAGATGATTTTTTGATGTAGTGTTGAATTCATTTTGCTATTTTTTGATAATTTTTGCATCTATGTTATTAGAGATATCATCTGTACTTCTCATTTTTAATAACATTATCAGCTTGCTAGCTTAAATATTTATTGTGTTAGTTTGATTTGAAAAATATTATAAACCAGCATGCTTAGGTTTCCCATTATTCAAATATGTGCTACGATATCATGCTCATCACCAAATTAAAGTTCTTCACTCTTGTCCATTGGACTCTGCCAGCACTTCCTCCCACCACCAGCCCATTTCCTACTGGTAACCTTAGTTCTATTAATAGCCAAGAATTGTTTTTTTCTTTATTCTGTCCCTTTGCTTTGTTTATTTATAATTAATGTATAAGTGAGATCATCTGGTATTGTCTTTTACCTACTGACTAATTTCTCAGCATAATTCCCTCTAGTCTCATCCCTGTTGTTGCAAATCGAAGACTTGTAGTATTTCATTTTTTGAAAGGTTTGACTATTGTAAATAATGCTGCAGTAAGCATGGGAATACATATTATATCTCTCAAATTAGTGTTTTTTGCATCTTTTGACTAAACACCCCGGAAGTGGAATGATGTGATTCTATGAGATTTGCATTCTCAATTTTTTGAGAAATATCCATATTGCTTTCCATAAATTTGTACCATGTTGCATTTCCTCCAACAGTGTAAAATTGTTACCTTTTCTCTACATCCTTGCTAGCATTTCTTGTTTCTAGAATTTTGACTATTACCAGTCTCACAGGTGTAAGGTGATATCTCATTGTTATTTTGATTTGTATTTCCCTAATAACAAGTGAGGAAGAACATCTTTTTATAAGCTTGTTCCTTATCTGCATATCTTCTTAGGCAATGTATATCCAATTTGCTGCCCACTTTTTGTTTGGTTTGTTTGTCTTTGTGTTGTTTAATTTTGTCAGTTCTTTGTGTATTTTGGATATTAAACCCTTTGTCAGATGTATGCAATCCAAATGGATTCTCCAAATTGGTAGGTTGTCTTTTTGGTTTGATTAATGATTCTTTCCCTGTGCAGACTTTTAGTTTGAGTTAGTCGCAATTGTTTATTTTTGTTTTTATTTCCTTTGTTACTGGAGTCGAGTGTCCCAAAACTCTCTAAGACTGATGTCATGTAATGATTTTCCTATATTATGTTCTAAGTATTTTAGAACAATTACAATTACATCCAAGTCTCTAATCCATTTGAATTAATTTTTGTGTACGGTGTTAGAAAGTGGTCTAGATTCTTTTGCATTCTTTTTCATGTGACTGTCCAGTTTTCCCAACACCATTTATTGAAAAGTCTTTCCTTTCTCCATCGAAAGCACTTTTTAGGCATTTGTTATTAGTGTAATGTTTTCTCATGGAAAGAATTTGGAGCTTTTCCTGTTTTTCAAATATTTTGGATAAGATTGAAGTGAGTTGGTATTAATTCTTCTCTGAAGTTTTGGGAAATTTTATAGTAAATCTGTTTGGTCCTGGGCTTTTATTTTAGAGGGGGCTTTTGATTACCTCTTTAGATCCCTTGCTCGTGATAGTCCTATTCATGGTTTCCGTTTCCTCTAGATTAAGTTTGGTAAGCTCTGAACTCTCTGATTCTATATACCTTCGTTTTCCTCAAGATTGTCCAATTTATTGACATACAGCTATTGATAGAAGTTTCTTATGATGTTTAGTATTTCTTTTCTATCTGTTGTGACCTCTCTGCTTTCATCTATGATTCTAATTATGAGATATTCTCTCTTTTGTCTTTGTGAATCTAGCCAAAGGTTTGTCAGTTTTCTTTATTTTTACCAAAACTGCTTTCGGTTTTGCTAAGCTTCTAGATTTTCCTTTTGATTTATATTTTATTTATGTCTGTTTGAGTTATTATTTCCTTCCTTCAACTGACTATTGTAAATAGTTCCTTTTCTATTGTTTCAGATGTAGAGTTGGATTATTTATGATTTTTTTTTTATTTCTTGAGGTAGGCATAGTTTGTAATAAGCTTCCTTCTTAGTATTGCTTTCTCTGCATCCTATAAGTTTTGGTAGCTCATGTCATTATTCTTGTTTTTCTCTGAGTAAATAAATGCTCTGATTATCTCCTTTACCCAAGAATCTTTCAGGAGCATGTCATTTAATTTTCAGATATTTTGGAATCTTCCAGCTTTCTTTTTATCTTTGATTTTTGGTTTTAAGCCACTGTGATTAGGTGAAATGCTTGGGGTGATTTGAATATTGTGAATTTTGAGACTTGTTTTTACCCCAACATGTCTATTCTTGAGAATTTTTTTTTATATTTGAGAGTATTATGAATTCTGCATTCATTGAATGAAGTTTTGGTATATGTCTATTGAATCCATGTGTTCAAATTGTCATTTAAAGCTGTTTATTGTTTTGCCTGGTTGATCTGTCCATTATTGTAAATGTGCTGTTGAAGTCTGTTACTATTATTGTAAGGCTTTCAGTGTCTCCATTTAGTTCTATTAATAATTGCTCTATGTATTTTGATGCTCTTAATCTGGTGTATATATATTAATAAACCTTTTGTGTTCTTGCAGAATTGAGCCATTAATCCTAGACTGTGCATCTCTGTTTTTTGTCATTCTCTTTAGTTGGAAGTAGATTTTATCTGGTATTGTATGATACGACCATTCCCACTTTTTATTTTTTTTTACTACCGTTTGACTGTAGGATTGTCTTTCAACATTGACTTTGAGCCTGTTTATATTTTGAATGTCTCCCACATGAAGCAACAAGTTGCGTTATGTTTATTAATTCATTTGGTCACTTAGTGCCTTTTAATTAGTGAGTTCACTTCATTGATATTTAAGGTGATTATTGATATGTAACTGTTTATTGCCATTTTGTTGATTTTTTTTTCTGGGTGTTGTTTCAGACAGTACCTTTGTTATTCTCTTTTTCTTCTTAATAGATTTGTAAGCAGTTAAGTTGTTATTGGTTTCCCTTTTTTTCTTCTTACCTTTTTATCTGGAAATATGTTTTAAGGTTATCCTGGGGTTTACATAAAATTTCTCTGCTTGTATCTTATTTTTACCTTAAGAAAAGTTAGTCTTGAGCTGATTTTAACCATTCACATTTTTAATCTCCTCCATACATGTTGTGTTTTCCATATTTTGTTGTTTTTAAATGATGTTTCTTTACCTTTTATAGGAATTCTTTAATATTTTTTATAAATCTGGTTTTGTGGTAATGAATTTCTTTAACTTGCTTCTCTGAAAAGCTTTTTTAAAACCATTCCTTCAGTTCTAATTGATAGTCTAGCAGGGTAGTCTATTTTGGTCAGAAATTCTTGTCTTTCAGCATTTTGAATATATCATGCCATTTCCTTTTGGCCTCTAAAATTTTACTGAGAAATCCAATGGCATCTTTACAGAGGACTTGTATGTAACTTGTTTTTCTCTAGCTGCTTTTAAGATTTTGTGCTTCTGACATTATAATGATGATGTGTCCTGGTGTAGATGTTTCATAGTTTTTGGTTTGGAAATCTTTGAGCTTGCTTGCTCTGGAGGTCTACTTCCTCAGGTTAGGGAAATTCTCCACTATTCTTTAAATTCAGTTTTTGCACCCCTTTCTCTCTCTTCTCCTTCTGGAAAATCCTATAATGTGAATGATGTTCCTCTTGATGTTATTCCATAGGTCTCAAATGCTATTCTCATTTATTTTAATTATTTTTTTCTTTCCTTGTTTCTTGAGGGCATCATTGCCCTGTCTTCTCATTCAATGATTCTATTGGAGGCTTCTGCTAGCATACTGTTGAGCTCTTCTATTGTGTTATTTAATTCAGTTAATTGTGTTCCTTAGCTATCTGACTTATGTTTTGAGCCGACATTTCTTTACTTTCTTTGTTGTAGTTCTCTTTTTGTTCATCCTGTGTTTTGCTTATTTCAATGAGTATGTTTCACAATATTGCTTTAAAGTCTTCTTTTGGTAGTTTACTTAAGTCTGTTGCATTCAGATTTTCCTTGGGGTTTTCTTTGGATTCATCATATTTTGTATATTTCTCTGTCTCTTCAATTTGTTCGCAATTTTGTGTTTATTTTTGTGGGTTATGTTTCCCTAATGTAACGATCTTATGTTATGCTATCAAATTGCATAGACTAGACCTGGATCTTCATTTGAACACTGGACTTTCTTCAGTTGTGTGATCTCAATACTGGTCAAATTTTTAAGCTCTCAGGTTGAGACCAGACTTGAAATTATTGAGTCTAGTCGATTGGGTTGCAGTAGGCCCAGGAGATGCAGAGATTTCCCTCAGAATCACATGTATGAACAGTAAAGCCCATAGATGGAGATCAAAGAGTTGTGGATCTATATTCAGCTACAGGCCACAATTTCAAAAGAGCCCACAGATTGTAGATAACTGGTAACTCTTATTAGACCCTCCCTTTTAAAAGTCTCTCAGTCCTTTAAAGAAATTGTAGAACCAGAATGGCAGAGTGGGGAGCGGGGGTGGGGGAGTTGGTAAGGGGGTAGTGGTGGGTGGTGGTGGTAATCATTTTTTTAGCCCTGGGGGTAGAATTTCAAAAACAACTGACAGTGCCACACCAGTGTGCTAGTGGCAGAGAAGCAAGACACTTTCTATAGGTGGCTTTCCCAAATAGTGGCAACCCATGCTAGCTTTTGGAGGGAGATTCATCTCCATTTACTGGAGTACTGGTTCTTTCTCCACTCTGCCAAGGCCCTCCCCCTCACACAGTGATTGTTCATGAGTTCTTATTGCCCAAGATTGTGCTTTTAACTCCAGAGTCATGTTAATATCATCTAAGTCTTCCAGCAACCCAAAATCTCAGAAAAGAGAGACTTGTCACCAAGAAATTTAGTCTTTTCATGACTTTTATGGAGACATAAGTCCCCTTGCTCTGTGGAGATGTTGGTGCCATTTCGCTTCACTTTGTGCTATCTAAATAGATGTTTTCTTAGTTGTCTGCGGGGAGGGGGAGGTCTGAAATCTTAACATTTCCCCATCTTGAAACTAGAAGTGTCACTCTTTTTTGGTTTACCATTTGACTGATTTTCCAACCATTGACTTGAGTCTATATTTATCTTCTGAAATAAAATGAGTCTCCTGAATGCTGCAGAAGTTGGATATACTTTTTAATTCATTTGGCCATTCTGCGTCTTTGGATTGTTGAGTTCAGTACATTAATATGTAGGGTGATTTATTAGTATGCACCTGTTTATTGGCATTTTGTTCATTGTTTCTGGGTGTTGTTGCTTTTGCGCTCCTCTTTCTCTTTTTTCAAGATTTGAAAGAAGTTATATTGTGTTTTGCTTTACTTTTTTCTCTTTGTTTGATTCCTGGAGATACTTTTTGTATTCTCTTGTGGTTTACATAAGATTTTCTGTGCTTATATTCTGTTTTCAGTTGAAACCAAGTTAGTGTTGAGCTTCTTCTAATCATCCATATTTTCACTTTCATGCTAATCACATTTATACTTTATATCTTGCTACTTTTTTAATGGGGTTTCTTTACCTTTTATAAAACTTCTTTTAGTATTATTTGTGAACCTGGTTTTGTGGTGATTAATTCCTTTATATTTTGCTTGTCTGAAATGGTATCATTTTTTCAATGCTAAGTGATAATCTGCTTAGCAGGATAGAAGTCCTTTTCTTTCAACATTTGAATATATGATGCCATTCCTTTATCATCTGTAAAGTTTCAGCAGAGACATACGCTGACAGTCTTATGGGGGTTTCTTTGTATGCAATCTTGTTTTTTTTCTAGCTTCTTTAAAAAAATCTCACGTTATCTTGCATTTTGACATTTGCCATGTCTTGGTATAAGTATGCTTGGGTTTCTTTTTTATGGAACTGTTTGTGCTTCTTGGGTTTTGATGTCTGTTTCCTTCCTTAGGTTAGGACGTTTCTCAGTTATTAGTTGTTCAAATATGTTTGTTTTCCCTTTGCTCACTCTTCTCTTTCTAGGACCCCTATTTGAATGCTGTTCTTCTTGATATTATTCCATAGGTCTCATATGCTATCCTAGTTTATTACTTTTTATCTTAACTGGTCTGTTTGAGTGAATTCCACTGTTGTATCTTCTATTGTACTGATTCTGTTGGAACTAATTCAGCCTGCTGTTGAACCATTCTGTTGTGTTTTTAGTCATGCTGTTAATTTCTTTAGCTCCGTGAATTACCTTTTCAGCTGCCTCATATCATCTCCTCCTTGTTGTTGTTCTCTTTTTGTTTCCCCATTATTTCCTGATTTCAGTGAGTATGAGTATCACTCTTGCTTTTAAGTCTTCTTCAGGTAGTTTCCTTAATCTGTTGCATTCACATTTTCTACTGGGTTTGATTAGATCTGTCACTCCTTATATATTTATTTTTCTCATCAATTTCTTTGGCATTATCTATTTCTATAGGCTAGGTTTCCCTGATAAAGGACCTTGTTTTTGCATGTCAGATTGCACAGAATTGACCTAGATCTTGGTTTGGATACTGGGATTTCTTTAGTTATGTGATCTCAACACTGAATTTGTTGAAACTCTAATCTGAGTCCTGTTTTGAGGTTACAGATTTCAATACTCAGGGTTGGATTTGATATAGAGACTGTACTGTTCTTTCCCAGAGTTACAGGTATGAACAGAATGAGACTGAAGAGCTGTGGGGTAATAGCAAGCAGACTGCATTTCTAACATAGCTCGTAGAATGGACATAACCAGAAGCTTTTATTAGACCTTCCCTTTTGAAAGTCTCTTCCTCCAGATAGTTTGGAATCCAAGAATTGGGTAGTAGCCATGCTCTTAGGCTTGACAACAGAATTTCAGGAGGGTTGACATGATAGTACCTGTGTGCTAACAGTGGAGGTGTTGGTCCTTACCCCCAGGGGCATTCCTGTAAATGGTGCCTTAAGCCTCTCATGCCAGCTTCTTTCAGGATATGTTCTCCAGTTACTGGGGTGCTAGTCCTCTTTCCACCTGGTTTTTAGATGCCCCTCCTCCTGCCTTCAGTGACTGCAAACCAGCTCCTGAGTGCTCATTTCTAGAGAAAGTCTGGGGGCATGTTGGTTTTGCTAGACTCTTCCCACTGTCCAGAATCTCAGGACAGAGAGATGTGGTGCCAAGAAAGCTCATCTTATCTTTTATGGAGGGTTATGTCCCCTTGATCTGTGGAGATGCTGGTTCTCTTTTTTTTTTTTCATAGATTGTGGTAGCCAAATAGATGTTTTATTAGTTGTTCTGTGAGGAGGAGAGAGCCTGAGATCTTAGCAGTCTGCTATCTTAGATTTGGACCTTTCTGTCTGCTTCTGTCCATGGGATATTGACAGGCATTACATATTTCTTTGGTAAGATGGCCATTTAAGCAGTTAAGTCTTTCCAACTTTTAATATATTTTTTTCAATTTTTTTGTATCTTCCTCTATTACCTTTAAAATGTCTTACAGTTTTCATTGCTCAAGTGTTTTATCACTTGGTTAAATTTCTTCTTATTTGTTTGATTTCAGTTTTAAATGGGATAGCTGTCAATTTAATTATCTCCTACTGCATCGTTTGCATATAAAATGAAGCAGATGTTTGTTTCGATTTTGTACTTTACTGCACTCATTAATTTTATTAGTTTTTTTGGCAGTTTTAGGGTTTTCTATGTATATTACC
Organism: Solenodon paradoxus; assembly: GCA_004363575.1. NCBI lineage: Eukaryota > Metazoa > Chordata > Mammalia > Eulipotyphla > Solenodontidae > Solenodon > Solenodon paradoxus. The sequence continues at coordinate 319,312 of RJWH01000259.1, read as the reverse complement.
ATATCATCTGAAAATGTGATAATTTTACTCCCTCTTTTCCAATTCAGATTCCTTTTATCTTTTTTCTTGCCTAATTGCTATGGTTAAGACCTCTAGTAAAATAGCAGTGGTGAGACAGACAACCTTGTCTTTTTTCTGATTTTATAGGAAATAATTTCAGTTTTTCAGCAGTGAGTATGATGGTGGTGGTGGATCATATATGGCCTTTATTAGGTTAAAGTATGCTACTTCAATCTCAATTTTATGTTGAACTTTTATCATCAGTGGGTGCTGAATCTTATCAGAATCTTTCTCTGTGTCTGTTGATATGGTCATATCATTTTTCTCCTTGTTCTTGTTGATATGGTTTAATTTATAAATCGATTTGTGTATGTTAGATCATCCTTGCAACCGTGAGATAGATCCCAGTTGTTCATGATGGGTGATCCTTTTGATGTATTGTTGGTTTTGGTTTGTTAATATTTTGTTGAGAATTTTTGCATTTGTTTTTATTAGAAATATTGGTCTGTAATGTTCTTTTTTGATGACACATTTATCAGCTTTTGGTATCAGTGTAATGTTGGCCTCATAGGAAGTGTTTCAAAACATTTCCTTTTCTTCATTTTGTCTAGTACTTTGAAAAGCATAGGTATTGATTCTTTGATACTAGGTAAAATTCACAAGTAAAGCATCTGTTTCTGGGATTTTTGGGGAAACTTGATTATCTCTTCAATTGTCTTTCTTGTGAGAGTCCTTTCAGGTTTTTAATTTTCATTCTTGATAAGTTATATGTTTTTCTAACTGCATTCTTATACTCAAGGTTGTCCACTTTATGGCATAACTGTTTAGAGTAGTCTCTTACGTTTTGTTTTTTTCAGGTATCCATTATAGCTTCTCTTCTTTCATTACTGATTCTAGTTATGAGAGTTTTCTTAATTTTTCAGTGACTTTATCCAAAGGTTTGTCTTTTTATTTTTTTTCCAAAGAACTAGCTTTTGTTTTTATTGATTTCCTGATTTTTTTCTCCTTTGTGTATTTTTGTCTGAATTTTTATTATTTCCTTCTGACAACTGACTTTTGGCTTTAATTTTTCTTCTTTTTCTAATTTGGTTAGGTGTAGAATTAGATTACTTGATTGTGATATTTCTTATGTTTTGAGATAAGCTTTGATTACTTCCTCTGATAAATTCTAGTAGTTCATGTATTCATTCTCTTTCATATTCAAGTACTTTTAAAATACTTCTTTGATTTCCATTTTTACCCAAGAGCCATTCAGAAGTTTGTTGTTTAGCTCCATATATTTTGTTATGATTTCAGTCTTTGTAAATTTGTCAAGACTTGCTTTGTTTCCCAACATGTAGTCTATCCTTGAGAATATTCAATGAATACTTGTGAAAAATGTGAATTCTGGAGTAGTTGTATGGAGTGTTTGGTATATTTCTTTTAACCTCTCTGTTCCAATGTGTAATTTAAAGCTGTTGTTTCCCTTTTATTTTCTGCCTGGTTGAACTATCCATTGTTGTAAGTGAGGCATTGAAGACTCTTAGTATTATTTTATTTCTCTCTATTTAGGTATGTTAATAATTACTGTATGGATTTTAATACTCCTTTATTTGGTGTTATACATTAATAAGTATTATATTTTCTTTAATTGATCCCTTTTAATCATTATATAATGTTTATCACTGTATTCTTTATTTTTGTGTGATGTAAATAAGGATGTCTCTACTTTTTTTGATTATCATTAGACTTTAGGATTGTCTTCCAACAATTGACTTTCAGACTATAGTTATCTTTTGGAAGAATATTAGTCTCCTGATTGCCACAGAAAGTTGGGTTATTTTTAAAAATTAATTCATCTACCCTGTGCCTTGTGTTTGTTGAGTTCAGTCCTTTAACATTTAGGATAATTATTGATATGTAACTCTTTATTGACCTTTTAGAAATTATTTTCTGTGTATTGTTGCAGACAGTACATATATATATATATACTACTCTTTCTCTTCTTAGGTAATTTGAAATTAGTAATGTTGTGCTTAATTTCCCTTTTCATTTTCTTTTTTGCTTTTTTCCCCGGAGTTGTTACGATGTTCCCTCCCCCTTAGACTTACAGAAAAGTTTATATGCCTATATCCTGTTTTTACCTGAAAGCAAGTTAGTCTCGAGCTCATTCTAATTATCCATATTTTCACTCTCTTGATCCCTGTATTTTATATTTTTATGTTTTGCTGCATATAAGTTGTGTTTCTTTTCATTTTCAGACCTTCCTTTAGTATTTCCGCTAAAATTGCTTTCACAGTGTTGAATTCCTTTAATTTTGTTTGTCTGAAAAGCTCTTTATCATTCCTTCAATTCTAAGTGATAATCTGGCAGGGTAGAGAATTTTTGGTTGAAAGTTCTTTTCTTTCAGCACTTTGATTATATCATAGCATTCCCTCCTGGCCTATGACATTTCAGCTGAGAAATTTGCAACAGTCTTACGGAGCCTCCTTTTATGTTATACATTTTTATGTAGCTCATTAAGATGCTCTCTTTATCTTGTAGTTTTGACATTTTTAATGAGGATATGTCATTGTGTAAGTCTGTTTGAAACTGTGTTTCCTGATCTGGAGATCTGCTTTCTTACTGAGGTTAGGGAAATTTTCAGCTATTTTTTTCTTCACATACCATTCCTGCCCTCTTCTCTCCTTTTTGGGACCACTAGGATGCTAATGATATTCCTCTCAATGTTATACCATAGGTCTTATATACTGTTTTGGGTTTTTTTTCATTCTTTTTTATCTTTTCTTATCTACTCATCTACTCCAGTGGTGCATTTTATTGCCTTATTTTATAGCTCAGTGATTCTATTTGATGATTCTTCCAACCTACCTTAGCCCCTTTATTGTGTTTTTAGCTCAACTCTTGAGTTCTTTAGCACCATGAAAACCGCTTTTTAACTGTCTCATATTTTCTCTGTATTTGTTATTGTCTTTTTATTCCTCCTAATTTTGTGATTTCAGTGACTATGATTATTTCTGTTGCTTTGAGGTCTTTATCTGGTAACTTAATTCACTTATGTTCAGATTTTCCCCTGAGATTTCATTTAAGTCCATCACTTAACTTACATTTTTCTCTCTTGATATTCTGGCATTCTGTGTTTATTTCTATGAACTAGGCTTCCCTAATGGAATGGTCTTGTGTTTAGGTCTTGAGTTGCACAGAATAGACCTGGGTGTTGGTCTGGAAAAGTGAACTTACTCTAGTTGTGTCATCTCAATCCTCATTAGATTTGTTGAAGTAATAAAATGAGACCTGTGTTGAGATCCCAGAGTCCATCCTACAGTTATTGTTACCATTAGCAATACAGAGGTTTCCCCTAGAGTTGTGGGCATGAATAACAGAGCCCACAAAGAAAGACCCAAGAGTTGTGGGCCCACAGTTAGCAAGCAGGCCACAGTCCCAACGCAGTCCACAGAAGAGAGGGTGGAGTTGTTAGTAGATTCCCCTCTCTTTTGATAATACCTCAGTCTTCCAGAGGAGTGGCAATTCCATCCATCAGGATGTGGTAAACATGCTTGAGGCTTTGGTGTGGAATTTCAGAAAGTACTAAGGAAGTAGTAAACAGTTTGCTGTAGCCACAGGCTAGTGGGAGCTGTGTTTTTGATGGAGGCTTTCTAAGTATTTTCCCCATGAGTGGGGTAAAAGAGAATGCTCCTTACTGGGAAACAACTAACCTACTCCACTCATGTGCTTTTTACCTTGACGGTTTTTCTCTGCCTGTCTGTGGAAATGCAGTGGTATGTACTCACTGTTCTGCATTAGTGTGCTATTGATGGTGAGTCCAGGTGCTCCCCCACTGGGGGTTTCCTGTAATCACTGCTTTCTGTCCCAGTGCCTTGAGGAAGCAGTATCTGTGTTTACTGGGGTCCTAGCACTCTTTCCACCTCATGTTGAGTGCCCCAGCTCAGTGGCTTAAAACAAGCTCCCAGATATGAATTATTCACTTTTGGAGAATGTCCTTTAACTCTGGGGGAGTATTGATTCCTTCCTACAGCCCTGGAATCTCTTAACAGAGTGGTCCAGTGCCAAGACAGATTGATCTCTCCTACCTTTTATGGAAGCATAAATCCTCTCACTGTGTGGGGATGCTGGTCCTGTTTCTTTTAAAATATTGTGATAGTAAAATAGATGTTTTCATAGTTGGGCTGTGGGGAGGAGGTAAATCTGGAATCTTGACAGCCCACAATCTTGAAACAGTATATATGGATTTGAAATGAGTAGGATATGTTAGAATACACAAGAAATTAGATATAAAGTGACAAGGGAAGAAAAGGAAACATTTATCTTATGTATCTTTCAAAATATGTGACTATGTACAAGAATTATCTATTTTGGGAAAGTATATAACATCTGTAATCTTTATAGAACTACTTATTCCAACACAAAGGAAATATGAATTATATTCCAAGGAGCTTTTATGGATTTTTGTCTTTTTTAACATTAATTAATTTGCTGTCATCATCACCATCATTTGCACTTTTCAAATCAGTTCTTCTCTAAGATTTCAGGTGTCTTAGGTGAATGAATACCTAGCTTGCTCTATACATTCAAATGTTCCTGTGCACTATTTCAAGTATGCAGGAAGTGCTGAATACATGTATATTTAAATCGGGGTTTTGTAACCTAGAAGCACTAATATTTGGGGGTAGATCACACTATTTTTTTTGTAAGGGGATTTCCTGTGCATTGTAGGATTTTTAGCAACATCCCTGGAAGCTTTCTACTAGGAGCAAGTAGCACATTCTAAGTCATGACAAATAAAAAAGTTCTTCAAACATTGCCAAATACCAACTGAAAGGAAGGAATAATCTCCAGGTGAGAAAAATTGGATTAATGTAATGACAGAGAAACTTGAAGAGTAACTACAATATTTAAAAGCACATTTTTAAGCAATATTTAATATACATCTTCTACAATACAATTTAATACTATAATTTTATACTACCCTATAATAATTTGGTATATACTTTTGGTGTAGTGGATTAGAAGTTGGAATATTATATACTACAAGCTAAACAATAACTAATTATTCATATTTTTTTTACTCTTAATTTTTCCTTGTTATTATGGAGCCATAATTAACCTTGCATAGGAAGGTTAAGAATTCAGAATTATTCATTTAGTAAAATTATGATGTTTAGTATGATGAATGATGGCTTTGCTGTGAGATACATCATTTTCTTCTCCCTTTTTTCTAGATGACTATAATGATTATAAAAGTTGATTATCAGTACACTAAGGGTATGACTTGGAATAAATATTCCATTCCTTTGCAGATCACCTCATCAAATAGGAATTAAAATATATAAAGATTAATTACACTAGCTAAAGAGTTAGTTCTGGATGATTTATTTTAATTGATAACCAATGGTTTACAAAGTAGAAATTATCATCTGTGAAATTGGATAAAGAGCCTTACAGTGAGAATGATAGATGAGTAACACAAGATTTCTAAGACAGAGCATTGTCATCTCACAAGCATCATTACTGGAGAGAAAAGACTTTCATAACACATGGGTGAATGAGTAAACAAATCTTTACCTGTCTTTTAAGATTGCTATTTGTTACTTTACAGTATCTAGAGCATTTACCATCTTGCATACTCAAATATTTTTTCTCTTTGTTTTAATTTCACCAGAAGGAGAAGTAAGAAAAGAGAGAAGAGGGATGGGAAAGAGGGAAAAAAAAGCAAAAAGATCAACAGAAGATGGAATTTTTTTTCTTCTGATGAAATAAAATTGTTTCAGAACTCCAGTCTATAAGATAAATATTACACTAGTGAGATAATTTTGTTATTTTCCTTTAATTCCATGAAAACAAGAGTTGTTTAACATCTCTGAAACCCATTTTAAATATTTAAAAAATTTAGTTAGCTAAATGGCCTATATCCATTTCTTAAGCCTAACTTTAAATATTGTCTTAAAAGTTAAAAACTGACTTCCATTAAATTTAAAATATTTGCGTTGTCTTCATTTATCTGTCTTGATCTATGAATACTAGGTATTATATGCCAAATGGTTTTATACGTATATGAACAGCTATATACATATGAACTAAAATTATTTTCAGCTGTGTATATATATATATATATATATATATATAAAATCTCAGTCCTAATCTGAGTTAAAGTATTCCTTTTAATATTCCATTTTGTTTGTACCTCATTGTGTAACAATTCATTTAGCTAAAACAATAGAAGCAAAGAGTATCTAGTTATTTATTATTGCATATTAACATAGAACATAATTATAGCCTATTATTATACTTTATTTATTTAAAAGATACCAATTTTATATCTTTGCTGTTTTTATAAAGCAAGAGGATATTAAAGAATCATCCAGTCATGGTAAGTTCCCTAGGTAATAATTAGAAATTTGCACAAACCCCACATATCAATTGTTTCAATTACAGGTTACTCATCAGTCTTTAAAGACAAAATAATTAGTCAATAAGGAATATGATTTTTGTGTTCTCCGGTAGAAATATTAAATATTTTAAGGTAAATGTTATTTTATGGAAAAAATAATGTCTAAAGCATGATTAACTTCAGATAAATTCATCTTAGTATTATGATGAAGCTAAGTATCATGTTTATACTGATGAAGCTAAATCTAAAGTTTGTCAGTAATTCTAATTTATTGACTTTTCCAGGAAAAACACTGACACATAATATTCACTGAATCTTCAAAGACAAACATCCTCTGTGTCACAAACATTTATTTCCATCTTAGTTTATCTTGTCTTTTCTTACATTAGTTTTAGTCAAATGAAAGAAATTGCAATTTTAAATGGTTCAGCCTAGTTGTATAAGCAAGAAAACTAAGGAACTAAAAAGGAAAGAAAAATGTAAGGGAGTGTGCTGCCTCAGTGAAGACAGTCCTTTTTAATTGTGTTATATTTAAATTATTTTAAAAACAGTTTAGAAAAATTGTTAAAAATTGACATTCAAATGACTTTTTACTTTGAAAAACTTATGCAAAGCAGTATGATGCTTAAACAACAAAGTATATACAAAACGTAGTATTTTATACTTTAACTTGGTGTAATAATCAGTTATTTAATGAGTGAGTGTTTACTTAAGTCATTCTGTGCAACACTGACTATAAAACATAATAAATTCACAATTTTGATTGTAATTTAAGGAAATTAACAGTGTTTTCTTTAAGAGTGGCAATTTTATGACTTTGTAATTTCCTGTCTTAGATTTTAGCATCATATTATAAGGACTAACTGATGTCCTAGAACACTTTATATTTCAAACTGCTCTAACTAAAAACCTCGGTAGCAATTTGATACAGATTTATTAAGAATAGGAATGTTAGCAATGAAATCAAGTTATGATCATCTATTTTCTGAATATTTGGAAAACAAGCTCATTTATGGTGATTTTAATACTGATCTGAGGAGAAAAAAACATGAAAATAGTATTGATTTCAACTTAAATTTATAGTGTAAAATTATAATATCCAAAGCAAGCGAAATATAATCATATGACTTGGAAAATATTGTCTGGGTGAAGAATAAACTTTAAAGTTTTCAAAGCCTTTGGTAACTTACAGACTTGTAAGATATTATTTGATACTTACACCATTGACCACATTTCTGAGTACTGAATTTTGTTTATTCTTCTAAGGAGAATATCAGGTAATAACTTAGATTGAGAATCACTCAGCAGTTTCTTGCTTTATCCAGTACTATCACATTTGGTTACCACTGTTGGTTCTTGAGGCAATCAAAAATAGAATAGGGAAATATTAAAACTCTCTTTGGGATTTTATATATACCTCATATGAGTGAAATTATATAATGTCTGGCGCTATCTGGCTCATCTTACTAAGTGTAAATCCATAGATACTGTTGCAGGATTTTATTTTTTTTTGATAGCTGAGAAGTATTCCTTCAAACACACACACATACACACACACACATACACATGCACACACACTTTTAGTCAATAAAATCAGATTAGGAAGGGAAGGGAGGTGGGCAAATTGAATAGAAGAGTTCAATATATGGTGAAGGAAGGATTGATATTTTGGTGAACTTAATGTATTCTATACAGATGTTGATTTACAATGATATATACTTTAAATCTATATAAATTTACGATGCAACGTTATTTGAATAAAATTAATTAAAATAGATAAATACTGCTGTTAGATTTATTCTGTTGAACAATATATATTTAGGTCATCAATGATCTTTCTTTGAATTTCTCCATACATGCCTAGAATATTGAATACATAGATTTCTCAGAACCTTTGTCTAAAATGATGATTATTGTAGTTAAAGCAGTATTACTTAGAAATTAGGGAAATACATTAGATTAAAGGTAAATAATGTACATGATAAATAAAGCTGTAGAATGCACATTTAACTATCCAAAAGGAAATCCAAGACCTCAGAATAAAAGTGATGGATTATGAGGACTAAATCACCAAAGAGACTTAGAAGAATACCCATGCAGAACTACTAACGTGAATATTTGCAAAATAAAGTCAGTTAATTGAACCCAAGCATGGAAAGTTTCATAAACAGACTCAATCTCACAGAAGAATGGACATCAGATATTAAAGACAAAAATGTAGAAGGGATCCTAATGGAAGAGAAGAGAGGAAAAATATTGGAAGAAAAGCAAAGAAAATCCTGTGACAATTATCGGCTGTCATAAGAATAATAAACCTAATAACAATAGGCATCGGCAATGGTGAGGAGAGAAAGAAGGGAGAAGAAATTTATTTTAAGAATTCATAGCAGAAAACTTCTCACGTCTGCCATAACCACTAACCATGGAAGCACAAGAAGTCAACACAACATGCATGTTCCTAAATGCAAAAATACCTACACAAAACACCACAGTAAAACTATCAAAAGCAAACAATAAAGAGAAAATAGAAACATAACTTGTAAACGTATATAGTTATAAGGCTATCATCAAACATCTGAGTAGAAACCTGGCAGGTCAGGAGCAGATGGCCATATTCAGAATGGCAAAAGACAAAAACTCTACCCCACAACATTTTAATTCACATATGATGGATGAATAAGTTTATTCAATGATAAGGAAACAATAGATTTCTTTATCACTAAACCTGCCTTCTAAGAAACTTTGAAAGGATTACTAGAACAGGGAAAATAAAAATAAAGAAACAGAAACCTGGAAAATTTTGGCATTATAGTAAAAAGGAATCAGGAGCAAAGACAGGACAATTAGAAGAGAATAAAATAAAGTAGGAAAGAAAAACATGAAAGATATGACATCAACTCAGAAAATGCTATAATAGGTGCATTAAGCTAGACATAATAGAAGAGGAAGCCAGGAATCTGCTTTTATAGAGAGATCTGTAAATGGAAAAATAATGAAATAGAATCAACTTTTAATACCATGCAAAGGAAAAGGCAAAAAAAAAAAAAAAAAAGATAAAGATACAACAGAGATATAAAATCACAGAAGACAAAGGATCAAGTGAAACAAAGACCTACATATCAATAATAATTCTAAAGATGAATGGATTGAACTCACCAAAAAGACACAGGATGGGTGTATTGATCAAAACATATGTCCCATAGATATTAGGCCTCCAAGAAAACCACATCAGATCCCAAGACAAATAGAAATTTAGAGTAAAGACCTATGACAGATATTTCAAAGCAATGGGAATGAAAAGAAATCAGCATTTGCAATACTAATAATTGGACAAGATTGACTTTTACTTAAAAGGCCTAACATGAAGCAAAGATGAACTCTGCATCATGGTTAATGGGCAAATCCATCATGAAGATATGTCTGTCATAAATATATACATACCCTGTTCTGGACCACTTAAATATATATAAAAATTCCTAATAAGCCTAAAGGAAGATATTGACAGTAACACCGTAATTGTATGGTGTTCAAAACCCTACTTACATCAACCAGGCAGAAAATCCATCAAGACATAAAAGCCCCAAACGAAGACATAGATCACATGATCTTAACATATTTACCAGAGCTTTCTACCCCAGTAAAAAAAAAGATTATACATTTTTCTCAGATGTATATAGAATATTCTCAGGAATAAACCATATACTGGAACTTAAAACAGGATTAATTCAGCTAGATTGAAATTATAAATTATTCTCTGACAAGAAGTGAAAGTAGAACTGAACTAGAAATATAAAACTACAAGAACCATAAAGATTTGGAGATTAAACAACATGCTTCTGAACAATTCCTGGATTAATAAAACAAAGTTGAAAAATTTCTGGAAACAAATGAAAATGAGGAGGTGAGCTGTCAGATCATGTGGGATGCAGCAAATGCACTTTAAGAGGATAGTTTCTAGCAACACAGGTGCAAATTAAAATTATATATCTAAACATACATAAAGGAATTAAAAAAAGTACAGTTGAAAACAAAAATTAGTATAAGGAAGGAAATAGTAAAAATTAGAGGAGAGAGAACTGAAATTTAGAACTAGAATACTATTCAAAAACTCAATGGAGTTAAGGGTTTGTTTTTTGAAAAAATCAACAAAATTCATAGAATGTTAGCCAGAATCATGAAGGAAAAAAGAAAACTCTAAGAACAAGAATAAGAAAAGAAAGAAGGAAGATTACTAGAGATATTCTAGAAATACAAAGAAATACAAAATCTAAGAGATTACTATGGGCACCTATAAACCCACAATTTGCCAACCATGAAGAAATGAACATATTTCTAGTATAATGCAATCTTTCAAAACTGTTAGAGGAAGCCATCGATAATTTAACTAGATCAATCACAAACACCGACATGGAACCACTAATCAAAAGCTTTCCAAAAAGCAATATGTTTTTTGTACTGGATGTCTTCACTGGCAACTTCATCCAAACATTCAAGACATAATTCCCATTAGGAAAGAAAAATCAACTAGGTATCATATTAGGCACCTGGAGGCGACAGCCTGTATTCAAGGTAGCAGTCATAGTATGGAGGAAGCAGCAGTTAGTATTTGAAATCATGAGCAATCATGATGATGACTGCGGTAAAATTCTGAAATTTATTTTAACTCATGAACAAGCATATTCAATTAACAAAGCAGTCATAGTAGGGTGAGTGTAGTCAGACAGCCACTATAGATTTTTGAATAGGGACTTTTAGGTAAGCTTTTTTAAAGGAGACATCATTTGTTCTACTAACCAGGGGCTTCCTTTTATGTAACTCTTTCCTTTCCACTGTGGAATTAAATTGTTTCTTTTTAATTTATTTAATATTTATGATGTCATATTTAAGAAAGGATAGTCATGTCTATAATGTTTATACATAAAATATTATTAAATTATGTATATTTTCATTTAAAAAAATCTTAGTAAAGATCTGAAATACTTTTTAGAGAATCTTCGTTTAGAATTATGTATGAGTATGAACTGATAAAGGAATTCAGCATTACATATTAAGATGGGTATTATCATTAGCCCTATACATAGAACCTGAGACTAAAAGGTATGGGACAAGAAATCAGGCATTTTACTCAGTCAATCCTGTTTAGTTATTTAACAAATTACCTTTCATTACAACCCAGAACACAGATATAGAGTTTTGTCCCAGTCTTCTCTCAGTGACACTGTGTTATCTGATATTTATGCCTCCCTGGCCCCTAAGCTATCCTAACAGCATTCTGAGTCTTACAAAGTTTCTGCTTGCTATGTTTAACTCAGGCTCATATTATAAACTTATTCTATAATATTAAGTAAAATTCTCATGTCCATGAATTTTAGCAAGTAAATAAATTCTTCCATTGTCATACACAGAAAAGTGCCCATGAATGTCTGCTGCTCACGGACAATGTGTTTGAAATAATCCCAACAATTTAGGCAGTTATTCCAAGAATTCAATTTGTTATTCAATTTGTCAAATATTTAGAATCTCTTTGATATTCGTTTTTACTATTTTAAAATTTAGTTTTAAACAACCTTCTTGAGGTAGACATTATATACAATAAAATTCATCAACTAGTGTACAATTAAAGTTTGATGATATTCACAGTATAAAAGTTTCTATTAGATTGGACATTTCCCTTGTGCCCTTCAGCAGTCAATCTCTTCCCATCAATCCAAGTTTGTAGCATCTGTTAATCCATTTACTCTTACCATAGACTTGTCTTTCTAGACATTTAATAGAAATGGACTAACATGTTTTCTGTCTTCTTTATAAAAGCATAAAGTTTTGAAGTTCATCCATGCTTTTGTATCAGTAATTTGTCTCTTTTTCTTGCAATGCTTTGCGATAGCGTGGACAAGTAATATTTTGTTTATTCCATCAGTTGATGGACATTTGGGTTGTTTTCAATATTTATCATAGTTAATGTCTGCTGTTAAAAATTGAATAATAGCATGAATGTGTGTTTCCATTTCTATTGGGTAACTATATAGTAATGTGAATTACAGGGTCATACGGTATATGTTTGTATGCCACATTTTTTCTCACTGTGATTCTTATCATAATTCAACTGATAAATGTTCAAGAGTTCCATTTGCTATAATCTTCAATATTTTAGTATTATCAGTTTTCTTAATATTAGCTATTACAGTTGGTGTTAGAGTGGTACATTATTTTTGCTTTAATTTGCATTTTCATGTATCTACTAAGGTTGAGTAACTTTGCTGTGCTTATTTGTTGTGGTATGGTATTTTTTTTTGGCAAAATATATGTTCCATTCTTTTGCTCATCTTTAATGGGATTGATTGACTTATTATTGTAGAATTTCAAGCATTCTCTATATATTCTGTAAAACAGTCATTATATATGTATGTGTGTGTATATAAATGTGTGTGTGTGTGTATATATATATGTTTCTACTAGTGTCTTTTTTTCTATTCCTGAATCCAGTTCAGAATAGTAAAATGTGGAATGAGTTTGGGCATCATATCTCTTAGGTTCCTCTGGTTTATGGCATTTTTCTCAGTATTCTCTTGTTTCTCAACACTTTGAAGTTTTGAAGATTATTGGTTAGATGTTTTTGTGTCCTATCTCTCAGTTTAGGCATAAGTGATGCTTTTTCATTATTACTCTAAGGTTATGAGTCCTGTGGAAAATAACACATAGACAAAGTGTCCTATTCATTGATTGCTATCAGAGACAAATGATACCAATATGCATTACCTCTGGTGATTTCAACACTGATCACTTATTTGAGTTTATATCTCCCCAGGCTTCTCCACTCTAAAGTTACTATTTTTCCCTTTAAGTATTCTGCCTTTTACAAGTGAGTTATTAAATCCAACCCACTGTAAAGAACCTGAAAATTTAGTTCAATTTTCTGGAGGGAGGATCATCTAAAATTTGGTAGGTATGTTAAAATCATCATAATTATGATACATATTTGGGTTGAATACTTTGATTATATTCACCTATTCTACTTCTCCTTAAAGTTTTGTTCACTAATTTTAGCACTAATCAGTGAATCTTGTCTGCAACAATTATTATTGTTGTGTTTTAATGGTGATTTTTCTATTTGTCACACCTCTATAATCTGTGGAATTCCCTTATAAGAAAGATATGTCCTTTCTCCCTTTTGTTTATTTAATTTCAGGAGTTAGAAAGCAATTTTCTGAAAAGGACCAGATTATTAAATATCGTAGGTTCTGAAAACTGGGGATTTTAGAGGAAAAATCAAAATGATTTAATACTCCTATAACTTGCTCTAACGTTTTCTAAACTTTGTAATGTTTTGTGATTCTGGTGCCTGTTAGCTTTAAAACTAAACCTTAGTGAGATTCAGTAAATAGTATAAGGTCATATGTAGGGCAGGGATCAGAATCTAGATTCTAATATTAGTGAATTGTTTCTTTTATCACCCTTTGCATCCACATATATGAAGAAATGAATATGTCATATAAAAGATGTAGGGTTAAACCGTTCTCTAAAAAGTTTTGCAGCAAAATGATTTAAAACTGACCATAATATATATATACATATATCTATGTATATATATACTGTTGGGAAGGAGATATTTATCTATTTGGTCTTTATGACTGCTCACTACTGTGAAAGGTGGCAAGCAATAAAATAAGTTCACAGAAATAAAAAAAGTATTCTGGTAACCATTATTTTGCCAATTGTCAGGAAAGATGAATTAGCCAATACAAATTCCCCAGAGGTGTCATGATGTGTAACACTAATAAAATGATACCTGATGATTTCCTTGGAGAATGAAAGAAAAACCTCAAAGAAGAATCAGAATTAACAAGAAATGAGACCAATCTTTCACTGCACCATGAAGGCTAGAAAGATAAAGCTTTAGTACTCCAAAAACCATGAAATTACTTCTAAAGGCAATAATCGATTTAGTGAAAAACATTAGAAAACTACGTCAAAAGACAACATCAACAAGAATGGTAAGCCCTGGAGGAAGCAATCTTCAGCAATGTCACTGGTAAATCCTGTTTTCTTCCCCTGCTTCTCAGTTAAGATTGATTCTATGCCAGATCCTGAGTATGAAACAACTGTTTCCTGAGGAGAAATCTTTTAACTTATTAAGAAGTAACCTTTCTTCATTTGCTATTTAAAGAAAAAGAAGAAAGGGGAAAAAGAAGAAAAAAAGAGGTGGTCTAAAATTGTCTTCTTCCTTGATTGTTTTCTTTACTTGACTGATCAAAAAGCCTTCCCATATAATAGTTTGTTGAACACTCTTGTGTTTCACAATAATATAATTGTGTAAATAATTTTCTTAATATTTCCAGTCCTTTCTGAATAGTTCATATTGCTTTGTGTTCTGCATTGTGAAATATTCACTTGTCAATTGGAAATTTTCAATCCATAATTATTTTTTTTTCAGCTGGCAGGTGGTTATAATGTGGATGCTGAGATGGAAGAAAATCTTAGTATTCAAGTCAAATAATTTTGTCTAATTGAAGTGTTCTTTCTTTCTTTTGAGACTATCATTCTCCCTATGTAGCAGAACAACTCTGGACATTGATTAGGGAAGTGTAGTTCAGTTAGAATGACAATTTTCTAAGTTTTTTTTTTTTTACAATTAACACATATTCATACAGAAAATCACAATAATATTAAACATCTCTTTTAGATACATCAAAACATGAATTTAGATGATTTAAAATTAGAAAATATGACTAATTTATTTTCTTTCATTTTATTTATAAACTTAATGTATCAAATAATACATATAAATCATCTATTTATCATTATCATAGTCATCATCTATCATCTATCTACACCTTTCTGAAGCAATGATTATTCCACACTCTTCTCATCCTTCCTCATCCCATTAGCCAAACACAAACACATTCAAACTAATTTGATTGCTTATTCTGGTGCTTTTGTTGATATTTCTAAATAACATTCATATACTGATATTTCTTGTCAGCCACATATCTATTAATTTTATGCATAAGGTTTTATTTTTCCACTTTGGTTTCTCCCCTCCTACCACACACATTTTTTCTCATCCTAATGTTATTATATACATATTTATAATTTTTTGATGGATCAATATTTAGCATTTTCTGTATTTATAAATACCTAAGTATTAATCATGAAAAAAGCTATAAATTTTATGGTCACAGAAAATATACTTTTGGTTTATTTTCTAGGAGAGAAATTGTGTTGATTGCCACCCCCCTTGGTAGCTTTTGGTACCTTTCTGTGGTAACCTCGGAACATTTTTTCTAGCCCCCTCACACCCACAAAACACTCCACAGTATAGTGAGCAAAAAATATTTTACCAAAGACCCACTGGGGAGGAGGTTTTAGAAGACATGAGCCATATACTATATGCTACACAGCATTTTCACTTCTCTAAAAATTTCCCTTAAATATAACACATTTTAAAATTATCTGTGGAAGTAACATTTTCATAACTTTGGAAAATGGGATAGGGACAATTCACTTGGCTCATTTCAAACTAATTCATGTATTGGACCACATGTCAGCCTAAGAGAGAAAGCTGAAATTTCCTTTATCTAGTAATGTCTTAAAAATCATTTTTCTTGAAGTTTATTTTTTCAATTCATTAATTATCAAATTAACTTGAACTATTTTAAAAGTTATTTAAAATTTTCAAAGTGGGGTGACATCCCAACTTCTGAAAAATATATCTAATAAAATAAAAATAAATCTAAGGCAATTCTTTTATGTTATGTTTATTTGTTCTGCTACTATACTGCATTTAAGTAGTAATTATTAAAAATCTACTATAGGCACCCTCATGACTTAGTGGTTAATTTTTCAGTCTTGACAGGCATAGTCTCTGTACATCCCAGGAACATGGATTTGCAAACCGGGACCAAGAGGGAAAAACAAGATGAACAACTAAATAAAATAAGTAAATGCTTCTTCCTTCTTTCTCTTCCTGCCTGCCTGCCTACTCACTGTTATCCTTGCCTGTACCTTTTCTTTGGAAAAAAAGATACTGTAATAAGTACTTAATATTGAGAACATTGAAAACACTGAATTGATATTTGCCTCAGAGAAGAAAATTCCTGTCTCCTGAACACCAACAAATATTATATATTAAATTTAGGATGAAAGAAGAAAATTAATGTAATAGTAATCTAGGCCTTTACTCATAGCAAAATAGATTCCTCATTGCAAATACCTATCATTTCAGGTTCAGTAGGCAAATAAAGACTACTCATTCATTCCTTGCCAGCTTCTGATGAACAGCCTCTGGAAACAAATGTCTTTCTCTGCTCAGCTAGGTTGGGTTCAAACCTGGAGATGCAAAGGTGAAAGGTTGTGTATTCTGTTATCAATCATTTAAGTTACCCATTCTTCCAGCAGCAAAGCACTGACTCAGACTAGAGAGGTGAGAATTATTTCATTTAATCATTAACTCTTTGCATCACTCTAACAAATATCACCTTGTATTAATTTGAAAATTATACAAGTAGTTCCTTTCTATTATAACATATGAAATATAAGTGAAGAAAATGTGCCAGATACAATGCTCTGAAAATTACCATGAATCGTTAGTGAGAAAATGCGTTCGCAGTTCCTAGGTATTCCTTTTTGCTGTGACTCTCAAGCAGTGGCAGTATGATGAATTGAGTCACCCCAAGCAGATCTCTGTGAACACAGTCTCTGGCCTCTGTTGAATGGCATTACAGACCTGACTTTTGCACTCACTGTTAACATACTTGGGAATAAGTTTTTTAACTTTTTTGCCACTCATTTTTTTTTGAAGTTATTTGCACTAATTACACAATAGAGAGCAAAGGATGCTTTCTTAGATGTTGACAGAGAAGTCAAGAGATGCAATGGGGTACTCATGACATCAAAGGTATAACTCACTTTAAATAGCTTTCAAAACAATATAAGATGATGAAGACAATATAGTTTCGTG
Organism: Solenodon paradoxus; assembly: GCA_004363575.1. Lineage (NCBI taxonomy): Eukaryota > Metazoa > Chordata > Mammalia > Eulipotyphla > Solenodontidae > Solenodon > Solenodon paradoxus. Next base: position 301,967 of record RJWH01000259.1, on the reverse strand, counting down.
ATTAGTAGGCACTAAGTATTTGATAAAAAATTTGAAATATACACCTGTGTTTTTCTGTGAGCTGCTGAACTGTAAAAATCACCGTGGCAGAATATCCTTTCTGATAGGATTCCAAAATGATTTCAACTGCAATTTGCTGCCAAATTGATCAACTTTGCCTTGTGCCATATAGTATTCTAGAATGTAGAAAAGAACAAAACCAACATATTGCTTAGCACTATGTAAAATATTCTACTGATAAAACAGAATGGAATGGATAAACTAATTATAATAATGATATTTATAATAAGTACTGTTAAAATAAAACAACACAATATAGGTCAGAATGGAATTATGCAGTATTCTGCCTTAGGTAGTAGGTCATTCATAATAGTCCATGTGAGGAGATAACATCAGCAGAAGTTTGGATAAAAATGACTGTTTAATGAAAAATAATTTTAGATGGAAAGGATAGCAAATTAAAGGACCAAAGTGGGAATTTGTTTGGAGTATTCCTGGAGTATAATTGTTTAGATCAGCCTAGCAAGATAAAAAATGAACAAAAGGAGAGTTCGAATATAAGAATTATTTGTGCTTCATATCATTTGGAGTCCCATGTCATATATATGCTTTGAATTTTTTTCCAGGTATCATAGGAATGTTTGCAAGACTTGAGAGCAGGAAACTGATTCAGTTGTTAAAAAATCTCCTTGTATTTTATATGGAAATAGATGACACAGGTAAAAAATGGAAACAAAGAGTCGTTTTCAGTAGCCCAGGAAAGAATTCATGGTGGATGGAATCAAGCGATTATAAGTATTCATATTCTGTTTATAATGAATAGGGATGATACGATTTTCTTGAGAAAATCTCAAGTCTGAGAGGAACTGAGTTATGAAGAATGATTCCAATGTGTTTTATCTGATTAACTAAGTGAATGGTAGGGCATTAACTTAAATAGAGAACAATAGAGAAATGCAGATTTGATTGAAAGGATCAGTACTCTAATTTCAAAAGGATAACTTTGTGAGGAGATAACAATTAGAAACCTGTATTTTCTAAGATGCCTACCAAATGACCATAAAATTAGTGACTTAAAACAACATAGCTTTCTCATCTCACAGTTTCTTTGGGGTCAGAGCCTGGGTATCACTTATCTGAGATCTCTGCAAGACTTCAAACAAGGTGTCAGCTAGCTGTGTTCTCATCTGGTGGCTTGACTGAGGAAGGATCAGCTTCGAGGCTCACTGAGTTATTGACAGGTTTCTTTTTCTTGTAACCTTGACATTTATGGGTTCTTGCTTCCCTAAACCATTAAGAGCATGACTAGAGCAAGTCAGCTAGCAGACTTATTACGTAGTATAACATAGTCACGAGTGGCATTCCATCAGTTTCGCATATTCAAATCACAAGTCTGTTCTCACACAAGGGGAGGGTATGAGTGCCAGATCTGAAAAACATGAGGACCACCCAGAAATCTAGATATCCAAGTGGATAAAGTGGATAGGGAGTTGAATATATAATCCAGAAGGAATTATGGTGCTTGGGATATAAATTTTAGACTTGCCAAGTTATTGATATCTTAAAGCCTTGTGTCTGGACAATAATATAGTCACAAGTAACATGGAAATTAGATACTTTTTCAAGTGGACATATGGAGAGAATATTTCAGTCAGAATTATTTTTTTTTAAATGTAGGAAGTAATTCTAGGGTCAGTTTTTCTATTTAATGCATTGGTTATTGTCTGCTTTAACATGACTGCTAGTCTTATTAATTACTGACTAGTCTCAGAGGCTGAGGTTGTGCTACACAAATACTGTACTTATAGGTTTAATAAAGACATCTAATTTTATTCCCATACTAAATTAATGAAAGAAATAATATTTTATTTTTAAGTGACGAGAAAACTCCTGGTCAAGATCACACAGCAACAAAAATACACAGTCAATAAACACAGTGTGAGTCTCTAATCTACACACTTTAACCATAGACTTTATAGTGCCACTCTCTGTGTCTAGCTTACCTGGTATTATTGATTCCAAGTTTCTTCTTCTGATCATTGATTTGTATTATTTATTTCTACATGAGTTTGCATTTTTCTTGATTGGATTTCTCTTACATTCCATTCAGATCATATCAGTATATTGACTTATTTCATCCTTCCCTTGAGAACTGTCAATATGTCTTTGTAGCAAAATTTACTTTAACATGTGTTAGATGTACTATTTTACAAACTTTGGTCTTTTCACTAAAGACTGAAATATCTGAGGAATTCAAAACTGAATTAAATCAGTGAACCAAGAAGAATCAGAAAAAAATCTATTAGTTTGAACTCATAAAGGAAATTCAAAAGGAGAGAATATATTTTTGAGAGGATTTAAAGAAGTAAATATGTTAATCATTCTTACATTTATTATACAAGTATGCTATAACATTATATAAATAACCAGGACTTATGTCTTAAAGAATATATTTGATATCTCAAATATTCAGCAAGGATGATATAAAATGTTTCTCAATTATAATGGAATGCAATGTAGAAACCATTTTAGTTGACTCATTTTTTGTATTTAACTCCCAGTTTGTAAATAATACCTATTATACTATGCACTCATTTACTGTGGTTCAAATTATGTGTAGGATGAGGTTTAGTATATCTCTTTCACTCTAAGCATTGTTATCCAGGACCCGAAGTTAACATTAACTATTGCATATTCAGATAAAGGTGTATAACAACACAGAAGATTCTTTTTCTCACTGAAGAATTCAAAGATAAAATAAATTATTCTAGTTTAAAAATACACTCTGAAATTACATTAGCTTTTTCTTTGGAAACCTTGAATTCAATTTTCTGCATAAAATAAAAACACATTTTGCATAATGTAAGAGAACACAGAAAAATCTCTTCATGAGAACAATCTAATATATGCCTATGGTATCACACCTCTAGTTTCAATATTATTTCTACAGGAATCTGACATCCTTATAGAAAAGTTTGTGTTTGATGAACTAGAATTAAAATTTTGAGAGATAAAATATTAAACTTGGATATAAAATGTTCTTTTTTACTCTTGTAAAAAGTCGTATAGAACTAGCAGTGCCATTACAAGAGTACAACAGGCTGGGTGACTTAAAAACTACAAGCAATATCTTTCCCCACAGTTCTGGAAGCCAAAGTCTGAAGTCAAGTTGTTGGCAAGCCCATGCAACCTTTTGAAGCACGAGGGAAGGGACTGTCCCTGCATTTCTACTCAAGCTCAATTTTTGTTGCCAAAGGCATTCCTTGGCTAGTAGTAGAGACGGCACTTCAACCTTTGCCCTCATACGACATCTTCCTGCGTCTTTGAATCATATTCCCTCTCTCTCTTTCTGTGTCCAAATCTCCCTTTTATATGACATCTGTCATATTGGATTAAGATCCAGAATAATGACTTTGTTTAAATTTAATTACCTCCTAAAGGGTATTTGAAAATAAACACATTTTTGGGTGCTGAAGCTTAGTATTTCAACATATATTTGTGGGGGTACACAATTCAACCCATAACATATAAAAAATTATACATTTAAAATCATATTTTAAAATATTTGTGCTGAGTTCTTGAGTTCACTTTACACAATTGCAATTGATGTCTCATGCTTACTACTTCATACAGACTAGTAGCATTGCTGTTTAACATGTATTTAATTAAACTTGTTTCAGATTCCAGTACATTATTGAAATACATTTTATTTTATTCCTTGTATATGATTTAACATGATTGAATATAGAAACAAAGAGAAATTAATTATCTTACCACATAATCTAAAGAACTGACATTATAAGCAGCAAGTGACATTTTTATTGCAAGTCTTAACTGCAATATTTAAATGAAGATTTGTGTTTATGAGCAATATAAGACATCAGGTTTTATTTAAATACGTATTAAATAAATCAACTGTTTTTAGAATAGTGCCCCTGTGATTTTAGTGTTTTAAAAGATATTTCTCAGAGATTGGCTTCTGGATGGTGACTTGATAGAATGTACTTTAGGTCACTCCCCACAGACACCAAAAAAACCTAAAAAAAAAAAAAAATCACCTATTTTCCTGAAACAAACACCAAGAAATGACTGGCACTTCAGCTGGAGACAGAACAGATGAAGACTATTGGAGGGTGAGGACACCCAGCGCAGTTCTGAGCTAAGCTGCACATTTGGATTTGGGACAGAGCTTGGGAGTCTCCAGATGCATGGTAGGGCAGAGGCTATGGATTTCAGGACCAGCTACAGAGGCAGCGAGAAACGGGACCAGTGGGGCTGAGATGCAAAACCACAGAGGGCTGACTTTGGATGGGGTGGAAGGAGAGCTAGCGCACCAGAAGCTAAGCTGGAATCCATGTGGTGAAATTGCGCTGGACATAGCCATAACCAGAAATCAGTCAAATCAACCACCTCCCACAACCATTTCATGCCAGAGCCTGGAGTCCACTGAGCAGAAATCCTGCCTACCACATATCTGCCCAGTGGAAATCCCACCCATCAGGTGCCCCACCCCCTGGATTACAGTGAAAAGGCAGTCCCAAACCTCTATTACCCACTAGCACCACCTTGTTGGTAGAGGTGAGACTGCAGGTGGACTGACAAACCTGGGCAAGTTGAAACTATGCAACAGTAAGAAAACCAAACCCTCAGAAATATAAACAGAATGCTGACTAAAGGCACAGAGAAGTGTATATGAAATGATGGATCCAATGAAAAACCCAGGGGAAAATCTGAATACAGCAGACATAAGTAAATTACCTGAAGAAGAACTTAGGATAATGGTGATTAACATACTCATGGGAATATAGAAATCAGTATAGGCAGTAAACAAGAATGTCAGGAAGCAAAGAGAATTAAAACAAGACGTCAAACAGGTAAGAGACATGATGACTGAATTAATGAACTCAATAGAGGGGCTCGACAGTAGGATGACTGGAGCTTCCAAGAGAATCTGGAAGATAGGACAGAGGAACTCAAGCAAACCAGCAAAGAGAAAAACGTTGAAAGACTCAAAGACAGCATTCGAGACCTCTGGGATAGCATCAAAAGGAACAACATTCACGTCACAGGAGTCTCAGAAGAAGAGAGAGAAAAGGGGACAGAAACCATATTTGAAGAAGTAATAGATGAGAACTTCCCTAATTTGAAGAATGAAGCAAGCCTCCAGATCCAGGAAGCTCAAAAGAGTTCCTAATAAAAGAAACCCAAACAGAAATACACCTAGACACATTATCATAAAAATGATAAAGAAAGACTATTCAAACAGCCAGAGAAATCGTGTCACATACAGAGGAGACCCTGTAAGATTTTCAGCAGACTTCTCAAATGAAACTCTACAGGCCAGAAGGGATTGCATAATGTATTCAAAGTGCTGAAAGAAAAATATTTTCAACCTAGGATACTATATCTGGTGAGATTATCATTCATATCCTAAGGAATGATAAAAAACCTTTTCTGACAATCAAAACTTAAAGGAGTATATCACCACAACACCAGCTTTGCAAAAATATTAAAGGATTCTCTATAAAGCATAAAGAAACCACACAGAAAAACAGTAAGACAGAAAATACACCATAGTGGGTGTCATCTGCCAGTCATGGTCAGATTAAAACCTCCAGCATAGTTTCTTGCTTCCAGTCCTTGTTCATCAGTACAGTGTACCAACAACCCAGTGGAAATGTCCCTTTCTTGCCTGCCAGCTTCTGTGTACTTTCCATGAACTAGTCCTGACCCAAGATAACACAGTGACTTTTCATCACCAATAGACTACAACTGTATCTTTTCCAGATGACAAGAATTCCAACCTTAGGGAGAGGTTCCATGTTTTCAACATGTTCCTTCTTTTGATACTCAGCTCTCATTCCCAGGTTACATTTTAGAGTACTCAACCCCTGTATAGTTAGTGCCGTGATGTAATTCACAATTGTATATAAACTTTCCATGTTTTCATTAAAACAATCTTGTAAAAGAAAAAGGTATTTCTCAACCTCCAGGTCTTTTATTTTCTTTGGATATATGTAGAGTACTATTTTAATGCTTATGACTGTAAAAACTATTATAAATTTTATGAATTATTATTATGTATGCATTTCATGTGTGGAGTGAATTCTCTTTTAGTATTCTTCCTTGAAGAAGCTCCATACATAAAGACACTCAATAACTCTGGATACTTGTTAATATATATTGCTGCTACTGCTATTACTGCTAGGTAAGACTTCAATGGAAGTTTTTATTTCTCATTTAGTTATCATAACACAATATAGTAGGTACTACTATTTTCTGCAAAATGCAGATAAGAAGGGAAGCTTAGAAAATTATCATTCTTTTAAAAGTACATACAATGAAAGTTTTATCTGGGATAGAAACCAGATGATCTGAATTAAAAGCATATTAATTGTAAAATGAAATTATATTTTTTGTTGCCATTTCCCCTATTCTAAATTTAATATAGTTTGTCTTGACAAAAGAAGTAGAGTTGGAGTATTTATTTAACTATAAATATTTATTTCATTTTTAGATTTTAGTCATGAAATGGAGATTAAATAATTATTTCATAGTTCTCACTTGAATCTTGGAACATATCAGTGAATAACGATGAAAAAAATCCCTGACCATATATAGTGGTTATATCCTAATGGAAAAAGAGTGCACTAGTTTCTCAAAACCATGCAAACTAATTTTTGATATCAACTTATCACATTCTAAATTTTTTAGTCACTGGGATTTTGCTCTTTTGAGATTAAATTATGGGCAGATAATAAGAAAAGTGAGTTAGACTTGTTTCTAAATAGAAGTGCACTAATAACTTAGAATGTGTATTCTATTTTAAAAGCTGCTAGTACAAGTGCATGATAAATTGCCCTGAAATGTTTTTATTTTAATATACTTTACATATTGTTGAGGGGAGAAAGTAGAGCAAGGACGCAGTGGGAGTTGGCAGAACATCAGGAACACCTCATCTGGAAAACCAGGCGAAGGCCACAGTGGAAAATCATTGGGGCAGTGTTCCTGTAACTGTTCACTCCCATGAACAAGAAGATACTGTTATGTAGCAAAAGAATGATAAGGGCAAATAAGCAAATCTAATGTAAAAATAAAACTGCTCAAGGCATAAGCTGCTTAAGGCCATTCCAGGTATGACTTCAATAAATAGATGGAAGGCAGGGGTATTCAAGATTGTCAGTCCTCGAGACAGTTAGCCCCCTGACCCCACCTTTTTGTCCTCTGTTTCTTATTTCCCTCTTTTCCCGGGCAGCGTTCCTGCCAACATATGAGTTATCTGAAGTAGTAGAATTTAGACACTGAAAGTATTTTACACTACAGATTCATTCATTGGCTCAATTTTCTAATGTTTTGAGGAAAATAACTGAATGATTCTAGGTGTGTTCAAGTTACTTTTGTGTCAGAGTTACAGTCTCTATAAAATATCATGAGTAATTTCTAATTATTTTAGAGACAAAATCATGTATAAGATCATTGCTGAACTCTAAAACTTTTTATTATAGTATTATGATAAAAAAGCTTGAGTATAATCTGTAGGTATGAGTGAAAGAAGGCTTCTAAATGTCAAGCATAGTCCCAACAGTTATTATTGATCAGATATTTTCCCACCAAAACCAGTTGCTTCATCTACTCATTCTTTATATAGCTCGGTCTCCTATAATTAGAGAAAAATACAGCCTTTAAATGCAAATTACCTTAATTTATATGCTAGCTGCCAATTCTAATTAGTTCTAATATTTCACAGAATTTACTCTGGATTTCTCTTACATGTTTTTAAATATTCTGTAAAGAAAATTGAATTAAATATTTAGTTCTGGTTCTTTATAGTTATCTTTCCTCATTCTAATATTGCTTCAGATTCCTTAAAACAACTCATTTTTTAGTACCATGAATATAAGACCTGGTTCCTTAGATTACAGAAGGGTCAATCATCTGCAGATTTGCCCTATTTGGGCAAGAATCTTGTTGGTTGAAACCAACTACGCTCATTTTCAAATCTCCCAAGGAAGTACAATACTTAATGCTACTTGATCACACACTCATGTTTTCTGATTTATGGATTAAATTGTACTACTTTCTGATGATGTGCTGAAGATAGAGAAGCAGTAATAGGTTTAGTCAACAGTGGCTAGTCTATCACCAAATAGCTCATATTTTTGTGCTTTATAGGAAAACATCAGGACAAGTGACACAGGTTTGCTTTTCTGAATTTTTGTGGTCATTACTTGAAGGAATTATAATCTGTTTTAATGAGAAAATACAGTAAGTTGTGAGAGATTTAACCAATAGAGAACTTGAATTCTTTAGACTTTAGAAAAAATGAATTCGTAGAGTTGGTTAAATTCAAGAATCCAAACTGACCTACCATAGGGTTTTTCTACTCTTCACTTCAGAGATAACAATAGTCTTCATTTAGACAAAGTATTCTACCGTGTTTTCCTTAACCGTTTTGATATTTACACACAAATGCCCATTTTTGGGGGAACTTTGAAAATTATTTGTGCTCATTTCTAATGCATATAGAGGCAATCCCAAATATATATCTAAGTATAAATTAATGTATTCTATTATCTATTTGAACTTATTTAAAATATTTGATTCTATAATTTTGTTTTACCCTGTGCTGATTGTCTTTATTCAGTATGACTAAAGTTGTTTCAATCTGTTCTGGTATATTTCCTTTAAATCCACAGACTTTGACCCATATATTTAGATTTTTCACTAGAAAATTAATTTCTACTTTAAAGTTCTTGCTAAAAAAGTCTTCTTTGCACACAAGATTTCAATGTTATTTTTATTAATAAATTATGAATTGTGAAATATTTTTAAATTTGTAAAAAAGTTACAGAGAAAATACAGAACATTTAAGAAATCCCTTCATCCTTTTCCTTTGTGTCGACAAACTACATAACCAAGATACGTTTGTGTAAATAAGCAATTATCATTTGTACTTTACTACTTAAAAAACATGCAGATATCCAAATTTTTCCATTTACCCCATACTAACATTGATTTTTGTTCCAGGATTAAATTTGTATTCTAGAATACACTGTTAATTTAATCAATGTTAATTTTTAAACACCAAGGATTTACCCATTGCCTTGCTCCATTATACTCTCATTGAACTTGCTTGATAGTCCTGAGAATGTCCTTATAGCCCCACTGTTCTTTTCAATAGCACATTAATCTGAACTCTCTGAGCTTAATGGCTTCTCTGTCCAATTTGTTGAATTGGTGTTCTTGGTGGAATCCATAGTAATCAATGAATATAATAATAGTGGCAGAAATGATGATGGAAAAATGAGTATAAAGGGGATTGATTAAATTGTTTTTGGTAGATAGACGCTTCATGCAGGAAATCTCAACTTAAAATGAATCTCTATTACTTTAGTGCCATGACAAGACCTCCGACATTTTAAACAATAACAAGACAACGTGATTTAGGACATCAATTAATACCACATATGCTCCAGTCTTTGGAACTGAGTGTATTATGTTTAGTTTTCTTAACTGATCAAAAATATGGTTATTCTCTCTTGTTTGGAAAGTTAGTGGATTAAAATCTTAAGAGTTATACTTTAAAATATTTTTAAAATTTATGCTATCTGTGTATATATACATGTATATGTTATATATATGCCTGTATATTATGCATGCACATATGTGTTTTATCTGTGTGTGCTGTGCCTATGTGTCTGTATTCATGTCTGTGTATCACTGTATAGTCTATTGATGTTATCATTTCAGCAGTTTGAGTGAAGCATAGAAATCTTATCTCTTTATCTTTCCCCATTTAAGTGAAATAAAAACTTTACATATATTTAATACTACATTAGACAATGTTAGAATTTTTATTTCAATGACAGTCTTAACAGAAAACTCAAAAGAGGAGTGTCTATTTTAATTACCCCTAATTTTTCTTCCTATGTTCTTTGACAAAACATTTTCTTAGTTTTCCTTCATCTGGTGATAATTTTTTTTTCTCTTTACTGTTCAAGAATATTTTCATTGTATATAGGACTCTAAATGCACGTTTTATTTTAATATTGACTTGAAAAAATTGTACCACTTCTTTCCTTGCTGTATAATAAGGTATTCTTTTTTCTGCAGCTTTTTTGTTCTTTAGTTTTGAACTCTCAAGGTGTGTCTTGGCGTGTATTCTTGCTGGTTTCTCCTGCTTAGGATTCACTCAGTTTCCTGATTATTGAAGTTTGCACCCTTAGCTATACTTGGACATTATTTATCTATGAGTTATTCCGGTATCTTTCCAGCCCCATCATTTTTCTTTTCTCATGAGACTCTTGATGACAGGAATGATAAGTGTTTTGTTATAGTCCCACAGATCCCCAAGGGTCTCAATCTCTCTCTCATCTCCTCATCTATTTACTTATATATTTATTTATGGGTGTATATTTTCTCTTTGTTTTTCAGGTTGGTTCAGTCATAAGATAATAGTATTCATTAAACATTCTGCCCTGCAAAGTGTAAATAGAACTGAAAAAGAACATATGTAACAAAATGTGGTTCTGTGATGAACAATATTTATATAATTATAATGAGATAAATGCTATTATGGACAATAAACATTTATAATTAACCAGTTTTCAAAATACAACACATTGTATTATTATTACTGAATAGAATGTAAATATTACCAACTGTGTGATAATAGTATTTACACAGGTAGTGAAAATTGGATGATAGAAGAGAGGTGGGAAAATTGTTATACTGTCATCAGTGATAATACTTTTAAAGAGGGGAGTAAAATATCATATGTTAATGATGGAATAATGAAATAAGAGTTTAAACTGTTACTCTTCCACAGTAAATGTAATATGAGCTAGTTTATCATCACACTTGCTTTGTTTTTTAAAAGTACAGCCAATTTAATTTTTTAACAGTCAGTGAGCTTGCCACAACTAAGTTATGGTCAATGAAATGTGGAAAAATGTAATATACTTTTCTGATTTCTCAAAATCAAATCAAGTTTAAATTGCATTTTATTACACTTTTATGTGACTTTATTTTCCCTGAAATCTCCTATTATTTTTCTACAAGATTTTTTCCTTCCTCACCATTTATATTATTTTCAGTGTCTCATTCATTCATTCATTCATGTTATTTTTGATATCCAGTCCATTATTTTTACATGTGCCAGCTGATTTCTTGTTTTTATTTGAAAACTTCATTCAACTGCAATGTGCCTTTCCTGTATAGTTTACAAATATTTTCCCTCAAGAGTCTTCCTTTGTTCTAGTATTCTATGCTTTTCTAAAATGTCAAAAATGTTCTAAATTTTGTAAATATTTATACCAAATTTGTCATCTTAAACCAGAGACAGTGTTAACATTATAAAGTATGCATAATTCAAATGAGTGGCAAACAAGGGTCTAGAAAATTTGCCACAGGAACAACAGTATTATCCACAAATACATCCTAAGATTTTATCCCATTTTTGTTTACTGTTTAAAAGATGATTATTTTTAATAATAACTATGTAGATTTAGTATGGTTATAAAATCTAAATGGAATTGGAATGTCACTCAGAAACAGCTTTGAAAAGTTAGACAAGATGGATTTGTATTCTCATTTAGGAGAAGTATTAATAATATTTCCTCATAGTTGCTGATGCTATCAGGCATTTTAACTCTAATAACTCAAGCTTAGCAGGAAGTGAAAGTGGTGCTGGTGTATTGGCAGTCCAAGTACAATTAATAGATCAATTGATCATCTTATAAGTATTTGTATAAAAATCTTAAGATCATTCTCTTTATCAGTTTAACACTTGTCAACTTTAATTGTATTACTGTTAAGATCTCTTGTCTTAATTACTGGAAAAGATAACTGCAAGTCAGTAAGATTATTATCAGATATAGTAGAAATATTTGATAATAACATATTAAGTTAATTTAAAACTTTGTGCTAAACAAACAAAACAAAACAAAAACGAAGTCTAGGTTCTGATGGGGATGAAGTAGGGGTAAGTATGAAATAGATAGAAGTGTTTGATTAGATAGTGGTTGATGGTAACTATACCTTTGGGTGGTGTGTGAATGTGTGGTATATATAGCTGTTGATGTGTGGAACTATACACTTGAAACTTACACAATGTTGTAATATTACTCAATAAAAAAATCAAAACCTTGGTGCAAATAATTTTATGCATGTTTAATCTTCCCAAAATTATATGAAGTACTTGTCTCTAAATCCCTGAAGATTGCAATCATAGTGAGATTAAATATTTAACATTTGTATGTTTTAGCTCAACAATAATCAGACTGTTTGCTCAAAATAGGTGTTGCATTAAGTTTGGATGAATGATTGACTCCTACATTACTGAACCAAAACCTGTGGTTGTAATAAGGTAAAAAAAAATGTAAGGTAATAAAAGTGGTCTTTGATCCTTTAGAAAGGATATAGAAGGCAATTTGGGGCAAGCAATAGGCAGCTTTTGAATTTGTGTGTCTCGGAAAGACAAGTCATAGCGTATTATATGCAGAACACAGAATTATCAGCTAAAATGGAAAATTACAATGACAGTCAGTGGCAGAAGGAATAGAGGAGGAAAAAATTACTTAAAGCTCTTAATATTTTCTTATATTATTAGTTCTACCACTAGATTTCCTCTTATAATTGTGAAAACAGCAAGAAGTAACCCTTGTTTAGTATTTCTTTAAACAATTCTTTTCCTCATGAGAAATAAATTACTCCATATTTGAAAATAATATTTTTAGATGCTTTAAGTTTTCATATATAATTTTCTAAATTTAGTGAGAAATGAGCCATCCTAATCATCTACCCTGAACTTTTAAAATCCCTAAAATGGCTATTAAAATTCTTGCTAATTAAATATTTGGTATTCACTAGCAGTTCAGTTTTAGGTCACTTTTGTGATCTGAAGATATCCATCTTCCCAATTAAGAACTTTACTTTTCAGTTTTTCTAAGTTAAACAAAGCTGTCTACTATTCATTATATATTTAATCCAAAAATATAGCATAATTCTAGAATCCTATCTTCAGTCCTCAAGTCAATATATTCCTGCATGCTGAAGTTCATTAACTAATAACTCTTAAATCCATACAATTCATTGTCATTATCTTCAACCAGACTACAGTCATCACAGCCATTCTCTGTGCTGTCTCCTCTCCATTCTTCAGACAGCAGTCAGTAGATAAGATATTTTTGAAACACAGATCTGAATGTGTCATTTCTGTTAAAACCTTTAAACACCTTCCAGTCCTTCAACTATTTCTCCTTAAGTCCCAACAAACTTACCTTTATTTGTCTATTCACTTGTATATACACAGCTCTATTTACTCGGTTCATGCCAGCCACTCTGGTTTTCTTTCAGTTCCTTGAGCATACTATGCTTTCCCCTGCCTCACAGTTTTTATGCAAACTGTTCCTTCTTCTTGGAATATTCTGTTGTTCTTTTCATCTTATTTAAATGGGAGTCCTTCAAGTCTCAGTATGAGTGTTGCTATACAGGTATAGCTTTCCTAATGCAGTTGAATAAGTTGGATCCCCAAATGATTCATTTCATTAGCACTGTGATGAGTTCCAACTTTTTGTACACACAGTTTCACAATAATTGGTAAATACAGGTACAGTACTTTTCCTTCTTTGTTATTTGTTGAGTGTAAACTCCATGGGGGAAGGAATTATTTTGCTAACTATGTCCATTGTTGTTTCTGGTAGGTAGTAGCATGCAAATAAATATTTATTAGACAAATGACAAATGCAATAATTTACTATTTTCTAGTTTTATATACCAAAGCTATTTACTTCCAAGTTTTTTTGCATCCTTTACCATGTGAGACTTTGTTGGGTAGTAGATGAGATAAAGAAGGGAGAGAGTTGGTTTAAAAGATTGACTAAATTGCTGCAAAGTAGGAAAGCAAAGGGAAGTTAAAAAAATACTCATGTTGTGGAATAATGTCTTCTTTAAAACATACTAAAACAAGATCAAGGGTTCCTCACTTTTTTTTTAAACTTCACAGTGTTTCATATAGTTTAATATTGGTATTTAGAGGCTAACAGTATCAGTGTTTCTATATATTTATTACAGTTTACTGTTGGCATTTAAATTGGCTATTAACACTTCCTAGACAGTGGCCATGTTAAGGGAGTGGTGGTGAAATTTAAGTCAGGCAATTTACTCCCTCTTGACAGATTTTGTAATATGATTGATGGGGGCAGAAGGTGAAACTATCTTGTAAAATGAGTTTTTTTACATTATCTGTGTATTTCATATATCAATGCCAGTATTTCTCAAACTGCAGGTCAAGACTCCAGAGGGAAGGGTTACAATATAATTAAAGGAGTAGCATATATGAGAACTATTTGGAGGTAGAAATTTTGGTCTGTATTGAGAGTATGAGTATTCTGTTTCTTCTTAACTCTTCACATTTCCTCCTTCCTAACCTCTTAAAATTTATTTTAACAAAAATCTGCCAATTAGAAGATATAAAGTCTTTAAGTCATTATTGGTATATAAGTACTTTAAAAGTAAACATGAGCAGGTGTTGAAATCACTGGTCTTAACAATTTTGCCTGCAGTGTCTTACACAGTTCTTTAAAATCAATTTGCTTTTCATTTACTCACAGAAGGAATATGACTATGAGATAAAATAATAACAAATGGGTACTAGCTATCATAGTAATTGCTGGCTATATTAGAGAAGGAAAAATGAACACCATAAAAAAGTTTTTACTTTATAAAGTTGCTTCAAGATCTAATATACTGTTAAGTACAAGATTTACTCTTTCAGCATCTCTTTTGCATTTTAGGTTTAATTTCAGCCTTCAGATATGCTATTGTAGCCCATATTTCTATACCTTATGCATCATGTCCATTTTATACAAAGAAACACTTCTTTTGTTTGTGGATTATGAAGATTCACTACTTTGTAAAGCTTTTTTGCATAATGTAGTGAGTTAAGAGACTTTGGTTGACTAATTAGCCATGTAAATGTTGGTTTTTTTTTAATCACTAAACATGGAAAACAATGGAAGAAATGAAGAATTTTCCTCATCCAATCATTACCAAAAGAAATAAACATTATGATAACATTTTTATATTAGGTATTTTTGTCACAGGTATTTTAATTTTATTAATAATCCAATGTAAAGTCTCATAAGTAAGTGGTTATGTGCAATCATATAATCTATTTTTCTATTAGTCATCATTAAACTGAAGTGAAAGGGATTCTTATAATTCTACTTAGATGTTCTTTCAAAATATTTTAATATCAACATTTAAGGATAATTTTTGACTGCAAGTGACACACAACTCAAATTCTCTTATGCTTATGAGGCAGTCATTGGTTAATATAACTGAACATCCAAAGGGATGGGTATATTTGGAGGTGACTGTGTTGAAAGCTGTCCAAATTTTAACACGTTATGAAGGAGGAAATACAGAGAATTGAGGAGAAAAAGATTCACACTCAGTATAGTCCACAATACTTACCTCTTCCAAAGTTCTCTTATATGAAACCCCTCAAATTATATTGTAACCCTTCCCTCTTCAGTTTTGACCTGTAATTTAATAAACATTAGCATTGATACATGAAATACATTTGCATGTGTGCATGCATACATGCAATGAATATCAATCAGTCTTAAATGAGAGAAATCCTGGTGGATATTACAACAGATAAAACTTGAGGACATTTTGCTAAGTGACTAAGCCAATCATGAAAAGACAATTACTGCAAGATTCCTCTTATATAAGGCATCTAAGGAAATCACACTCATAGATACCAAAAAGTAGGATGGTGGTTACATAGGAAGAAGTAAGGAGGAAATAGGGAATTGATTTTCAATGGTTACAGAATTTCTTACATGTAAGAGGAAAAAGTTCTAGAGATCTGGTGTATAACAATGTGTATAAGGTTAATAATACTGTACATTCACAATTTGTTGTGTGATATTTCTCACCATAAACAATGGCAATTAAGATAGGAAAGAATAAATGAACTCAAATGATGATTCATTGAAATCATCAATAAATTAATACATTAACTATTTAGTTTGCTTTATATCTATATATCAGAGTGTTGACCTATGTGAAAACATGCATAGTAGCCTATATTAGACTTATATATGTCTAAGCTCTTGTGGTTTCATGCTTTTCAATATGTAAACATCTAAAGCCCTAACATAAGAAAATTTTATTATGAAACAAGTAAAGACTGACTTCTTAGGGAGACTATAATTTATTCGAGAGATGAGACATGCAGTTTGAAAAGAAGCAAAGAGAGTGAGTTATGGATAGAACTGCTTAGTGAGTATCCTCATGAGCAATATCATATATGGCCTTCATGTAATATGAAAGAAATGAACACTAATATAGTAGAAAATAGAGAAAGAATGAAGACTGCAGATATGCTGGGAAATTCATCAGCTATCATTATGGTAAGTAATTAGGATGAAAAAATAAAGATCTGTTCAGAAAATCCAACATAATTTATTAAGTACCAGGCACCAATAAGTGCTAAGAAGATAGGTAGATGGTAAGACATAGCCGGACTTCTGGCTGATAAAAATCAAGGGGACATACCTCCTTTAATTTTATTATTACTGTAGTTATTACTAATTTTTTAATTTTAAATTTGTTATTAGTATATAATGTTTAACATAAAATGACTATCTTATTTTTAAGATATAATTAGTTTATTATTCTTTCATTTATGAACTATACCCTTTAAGATAATGAACTCAATTATCAGTTCATAGGAACCACACACCACACCCACCACCAGAATTCCAGTGTCTCCCAGCACCACTCTGTTCCTTCTCTCTGTCTCCTCTCACCCCTGGCAGTCATTAACCTGTGTCCTTTGAGTTTTTGCTGGGGTTTATCTGTTTGTTTGCTTCATTTCACTGTATTCCACATGAGTGAATGAGTGAAACCATCCTATATTTCTTTTTCTTTTTCACTTACTTCCCTTAACATTATCCCCTCCACCTCAGATTGTTCCAAAAGGCAGTAATTTTTGTGTTGTTGCTGCATAGAATTATTTTGATATATACGTCCCAGATTCTTTATCTAGTTACATGTTGATGGTCATTTAAGTTGTTTCAGTGTCTTGGCTATTATGAATTGTGAAGCTGTGACCACAGGGATGTAGATACTTTTCTTGATTAGAGAAATTTTGTGTTCTCTGGGTACGTGCCTAGGAGATGAATTATTGGATCAAATGGTAGATTCAGTCTTTATTTATTTTTTTTGAGGAATTTCCATACTGTTTTCCAGAGAGGTTGCACTAATTTACATTCCATCACCAGTGAAGGAGGGTCTCTTTTTCTCTACATCCACTGTAACACTTGTTATTTCTAGACTCTTGGATATAGGTCATTCTCACTAGTGTTTGGTAGTATTGTGGTTTTTATTTGCATTTCTCTGATGATGAGTAATGCAGAACATATTTACATGTGTCTATAGGCCATTTGTCTTCCTTGGATGGTATCTGTTCAATTCATCTGAATGGGTTATTCTTTTTTTGTTAAGATGTGCAAGCTCTTTGCATATTTTGGAGATTAAACTATTATCTGATGTGTGTTGTGTGGGTTGCCATTGTGTTTTAATGGTGGTTTCTTTAGTTGTGCAGAAGCTTTTTAGTTTCATGTAGTACCAGTTATTTAGGTTTGCTTTAACTACTTTTACTATAGCTGATTTTTCCCCCAAAGATCTCTTTAAGGTGAGGTCATGTAGTGCAATGTTATCCCCAAATATTTCTTCCAAGTATTTTATGGTTTTGGGTCATAGGTCCAGGTCTTTGATCCAATTTGAGTTAATTTTTGTGTGTGTTGCTTATAAAATAATCTAGTTTGATTGGTTTGCAGATATATATATATAGTTTTCCCAACATTTATTGAATAGACTTTTCTTCTTCCATTGTATGCTCTTGGTTCCTTTGTTGAAGATCAACTGTCCATGTAGGTGTGACTTTATTTCTAAGCTCTCAATTTTATTCCACTGATCTGTGTGTCTGTTTTGTTCCAGTATCATATTGTTTTGATGATGATTACTTTGTAGTATAGTTTAGTCAGGAAGTGTTATTCCTTCTCTGTTCTTTTTTCCTTCCCTTAGGATAGTTTTGACTATTTGAGGTCTTTTGTGATTCCAAACAAACTCTAGTGTTATTCACTCAATAATCTTGCAAAATGTCACTGGAATTTTGATGGGAATTACATTAACTCTGTTGTTTTGGGTAGGATAGCCCTTTAAATTAAGTTAATTCTTCCGTGGAATATTATTCTATCTCTTTGTGTCTTATATTTATTTTGTTAACTCTTTTACAGTTGGTATTGTTGAGGTCTTTGACCTTTTTTGTTAGATTTATTCCCAGGTATTTGTCTTTTGGGTGCTACTGACAAGGAGATTTTTTTCTTAATTTTTTTCCCTTTTTTCACTCAGTATATAGGAATGCTATTGATTTCTGAGTTTGATTTTTTTATCCTGTCACTTTGCTGTATTCATTTATTGTTTTCAGCAGTTTGTTGTTGATTCCTTAAGATATTCCAATTATAATATGTCACCAGCAAATAATGATAATTTATTTCTTATTTTCATATTTGAATCCCTTTAATATGTTTTGTCTTACTTTATTGCTCTGGCCAAAAATTCCAAGGCTACGTTGAATAGTAGTGGTGAGAGAGGGCAATCTTGTTTTAGGTCTCAGAAAAAGGATTTTTAGTTTTTCACTGTTGAGTTTTACATCGTCTACGTTTTTGTTGTATAATGCTTTGATTCTGTTGAGGTATGTTACTTCTATTCCTATTTTGGTGAGGGATTTTTATCATGAATGGATATTGGGTCTTGTCACTTTCTGCATATTGATATGATCATATTTTTTATTTTCTCTTTGTTGATGGGGTGTATTACTTTGATTTGCATATGTTGAACCATTTTTGCATCCCTGGAATGAATCCAACTTGATCATGATGTATTATTTTTTTAATGTACTGTTGAATTTGGTTTGCCAGGATTTTGATGAGGATATTTGATGAGGACTCTCATCACTGATACTGGTTGATAGTTTTCTTTTTTGGTGTTCTCTTTGTCTGGTTTGGGTATCAGAGTAATACTGATAATTCCCTCTTCAATTTTGTGGAAGAGTTTAAGGAGAGTGTGTATTAGCTGATTTTTGAAAGTTTGGAAGAATTCACTAGTGAAGTCATCTGGATCTGAATTCATTGGGGTAGAGGGTGGGGTCGATTACTGCTTCAATTTTTATGCTTGTGATTAGTATGTTCAAGATGTCTGTGTCTTCCTGGTTCAGTTTTGGGAGCTTATAGGAATCTGCCCATTTCTTCACTGTTGATGAATTTGTTGTTATATAATTTCCCGCAATATTTTCTCATGATCCTTTGTATTTCTGTGCTGTCATTTATAATCTCACTTCTTTCAGTTCTGATTGCTGTTATTAGGGTTTTCTCTCTATTCATCTTTGTGAGTCTAGCTAGGAGTCTAAATTAATTTTATTTATTTTTTCAAAGAACCGGGTCTTGGTTTCATTGATCTTTTCGATGGTCCTTTTGTTTTCCTTCTCATTATCACTGCTCTGTTTTTTATAATTTCCTTTCTTCTACTGATTTTTAGTTTGGATTTTTCTTTCTAGTTCCTTAAGTGTGAGGTTAGAGATTTAATTTGGGTTATCTCTTGACCTTTCATGTGCGCTTGTATTGATATAAACTTTCCTCTAAGAACTGTTTTATCACATCCCACAGGTTCTGATAGCTTGTCTCTTCATTCTCATTTGTTTCCAGTAAGTCTTAATTTCATTCTTAGTTTCATAAGTGATCCATGAGTTTTTTCAGAAGCATGTTCAACTCCACATCTTTGTGGTTCTTGCAGTTTCATTCTTCTCGTTTATTTCTAGTTTCATCCACTATTGGTCAGAGAAGATACTCTCTAAAATTTCAGTCTTGCTTAATTTTCTGAGATTTTGCGTCCCAAGATGTGATCTATCCTTGAGAATGTTCCATGTACCCTGAAGAAGAATGAATATTCTTCTCTGTTTGGGTAGAAAAAAATGGATATGTATGTTAGGTCTATGTGATTTATTGATTTGTTAAGAGTTCTTATATCTTTGTTGAGTTTCTGCCTGGATTATGTATCTATTGCTGTAAGTGGGGTATTGATGTCTTCTATTATTATTTTGTTAGTCAATGTCTGCCTTTATCTCTGTCAATATTTGTTTTATATATTTAGCATTGGGTGCATATATGTTAATGATAGTTTTTCTTAATGAATTACCCCCTTGACCCTTCCTTGTCACTAGATATTCTTCTCAGGTAGAAGTTTATCTTTTCTGAAATTAGTATTGCAATTTCATTTCCTTTCATCACTGTTGCTTCAAAGTATTTTCCCATAGCCTTTGTCTTTCAATCTGTGTCCATGGATCTGATATGGGTTTCTTGTTAGCATAATATTGATGATTCCTGTTTTGTTTTGTTTTTTTAATTTATCCATCCATCCTCTCTGTCTTTTGATTGGTGCATCCAGTCCTTTCCCTTTTAGGGTAATAACATATATAGGATTTTATTGCTGTCATTTGATTGTTTTCTCTTTGTTGTATAATTTATCTTTTATTTTTATTTGCCTTTTCCTCTGTATGGTATTCAGTGTGGGTTCTTTCAGTTTCATCTGCTTTCCAGTTTGTATCTCTTTAGAATTAAGTTATGTGACTGTCGTAAATCTTAAAATCTCCCTGATAGTCTTTTATGAGTTGTTGCCATATCATATTTATGTGTTCATATGAATTCCATGATTCTATTTCTCCCGTTGGTGATTTTTGACTCTCCTATTGTTCCTATTTTGTTTTTGCATTTGCTTTACTGTTTTTCACAGTTTCCAGGGTTTGGCTGATTCTTTATTTTATTTCTTTTTCCCTGCTGTAGGACCCTTTTCAGGATTTGTGAATGGCAGGCCTTGGGGTAGAAAGATCCATTAACTTTTTTTTAAAGGTACAGTCATGAATGAAGGTAAGTAGACAGGCAGGTTGGAAGAGAGAGGAGAAAGAAGCACTATATTTTTTATTCAGTTGTTCATCATTGGTTGTTTCTTTGGGCCCAGGTCTTGAACCGGGGATTTTGGAATGTATATGGACTGCACCTGGTTTACACTACTAGATCACCAGAGTGCTCCCATTAACTTTTGTTTATTTTTGAAGGCACTTATTCCTCCAAAATATCTGAATGGTAGTTTCACAGCATAGAGGATTCTTGGCTGGTAATATTTACTTTTTAGTATTTTGTTTATGTCGTTCCACATTCTCCAGTTCTGCAGTGATTTTGGTGGGAAGTCTAATGATAGCTTGAGGGTATGCCTTTTAGGATCAGTTTCTCTTTTCTCCAGCAGCCTTGAGTAGGTTTCTTTGTTGTTGACTTACACTAATTTTACTATGTTGTGTCTAGGAGAAGATCTTTTTTATATTTAGAAATTTTGGTGTTCTATCTGCTTCTTGAACCTCCCTGTTTACTCTTTGTGAGAGATGTGGAGAATTCTCTGATATCAATTCTATGAGTAGATTTTCAGTTCCTTTTCCTCCTCCTTTCCTTCTAGGATACCTATGATCCTTAAATATGTTCTCATGATGTCTGATATTTCTTGTATTATTTGTTAATTTTCCTCAGTCTTGTTTCTCTCTCCTCTTCAGTGATGATCACCTCTTGGATTTTGTCTTCAATTTCAGAAATTCATTTCTCTACATGATTGAGTCTGTTTAAGGAGCTTTCCATGTTTATCTTCATTTTCTTGACTGTGTCTTTTATCCCTAGCTTCTGCTAGAACTCTCTTAATGCTCTCAATCTCCTTTTTGACATATTCCCTTTGATCTAACTTCTTTTTTGATGTCTCCCAATTGTCTTTGCCTGGTTGTGTGTGCCTCCTGCATTTCATTCAGCATTTTTATAACTATGTTTGGAAATCTCTCTCTGTTAGACTTTCTCGTTCATTGTCAATGGAGTTCTTCTCTAGGGAGGTCCTCACATCTTTTTAGGCAATTCAGATATTTTTTGTTTTTGTTTTGTTTATTTTATTTTGAGTTGACTTTCTACTCTGTTTTAGATTCAGTATTCACTCCAGAAGTTCTCCAACACAGAGGCAAAGGGAATCCCAAGCAGGTCTTCTTACCCTCTCACACACTGTCAATCCTTTGGGTGATGGGGCCAGGCTGGTTCTTGCTCCTACTAGTTACTTGGCTAGGGAGAAAGATTGCCCTTGGGCGACATTATCTTAATAGGGCTTTGTGTCCATATTTCTACTATTAGCTCCATTTAATTTATTATTTATTTGTTTATTTAGAGAGGAAGAAGTAAATATAAGAGTCAGTAAGCAGGCAGAGAGAGAGAAAAGGGAAGGAAGCATTATTTATTTATTTAGTTACTCATTTTCATTGTTTGTAAACTAGGTCCTTGGCCTTCATGTGGGACCATAGCCACAGACCTAACACTTGAGGCAGCAGGATATACCAATTAGCTCCATTTTATATGTGAAAAAAGAAGTTCAGAAAGCTTAAGTGTCTTATGAAATCAGTTATTAACAGCAAGACAGCTTAGAGCAAGCATTTTTCCTTCTAAACCTGGTGTTATATTTTTGACTTAGGCTATATAAGACTTTCAAAAAGCTATTATAGAAGAGTTCATGAAAAGGAAGTTCAGTTTTCTATGGAAAATGTTCATATGTGTTTCTTTTACCTTTTTAAGTTTTATCTTGATCATTATTTGCATTTGTGGAGTAATTGATAAATTCTGTTGCTCTTGAACCTTAAATTAGTAATATAATTGCATGTATCAGAATTTGACAAGTACTAAATCCATATTTTCTTTCTGGCACAAAGTTTCGTTTCTGATTCACAACAGATTTGATTGCATTGAGTTATGGTTGGTCACAGTGGAATGATGGTAAGTATGTATAATACTTATAGGCTTGATCCATAAAAGCCTTCATTAAGAGATCTATTATGCTTTCCTCTTTAAATTTGGAGATCACTGTGGAATCATTTTTTGATATCTCAATAGGAATTACTTTGTGTAGATATGTACCACATCTTTATCTATTCATCTATTGGTAGGTATTTAGGTTGCTTCCAGTCCTTGGTTATTGCAAATTATGCTGCAGTGAACTTGGGATGCATATATCTCTTCAAGTTATTGTTTTATTATTTTTAGTATAAATTCTCAGAAATGGATAACTGAATCAAATGGAATTTCCATTCTCAATTATTATTTATTTAATTGCTAGTTCTCTGTAACCAAATACATAGCACTCCATTCATCATCTAATGACTGAGTCTTCCATCTCTATCCATTGGATTTCCATCACCACTTGATCCCACCTGTCCCTCTTTCTCCTTTGTTAACCTCAGTTCTATTCTCAATATCCAAGGGTTGGTTTAGATTTTGTCTGTTCATTTGCTTTGTTTCTTTATATTCCACATATGAGTGAGATCATCACATATTTTTTACACTTATGACTTATTTCACTCAATATAATCCTCACTAGTTCTATTAATGTCACTCATGGCAGGATTTCATTTTCTTTAGGGCTGTGTAAATTGTATTGAATATATATATTATAATCTATTTTATCTGTTGATAGGCATTTAGGTTGTTTCTAATTTGGGATATTGTAAATAATGCTACAATAAATACGGGGGTGTATGTATCTCTGAAAATTAATGTTTTTCCTTTTGGGGTAAATACCCAAAAGTTGGATGGTGGGATTATATGGGTTTCCATTCTCATTTTTCTGAGGAATTTCTGTACTGCTCTTCATAATGGATGCAAAAATTTACACTCCCTTCAGTAGTGTAAAAGAACTATTCTCGTTCTCACCAATATTTGTTCTTTCCAGCCTTTTGGATAATGGCCATTCTCACAAGACTGAAGTAATGTCTTATTGTTCTTTTGATTTGCATTTCCCTAATAACGAGACGGAAGGAAACTTTTAATGTGCCTATGGCCTGTATGCTTTCTGTGGAGAAATGTCTATATCTTTGGCACATTTATGACTAGGTTTTGTTGTTGTTATTGTTGTTGAGTTTATGAGCTTTTTGCATGTTCTGGATATTGACCCCTTGTAAGATATATGATGTACATATATCTTCTCCCATTACGTAAGATGTCTTTTCATTTTGATGATTGTTTCTTTCTTGTGTATAAGTTTTTTTGTGATTTAGTCTCATTAGTTTGTTTTGGTTTTGTTTCCTAATCACTGGAGCTGAATTGCCAAAGACCTCTCTAAGACTAATGTCATGGAATGAATTGCTGCTATATTCTTTTATATGTTTTGTGGTTTCTGGTCATACATCCACGTCTCTAATTCATTTTGAATTAATTTTGTGTATGGTGTTAGAGAATGATCTAGAGTCATTATTCATTTGGCTATTCAGGATCTTTCATGATTCATGATTCAATACAAGTTTATATTTTTTTCTTTTATTTATTTGAAAAATGTAAGTAGAATTTTGATATAGATTGCATTAAATTTGTATGCTGTTTTAGATAAGAATATCAACCATGAGTATCTTTTCATTTGTTTGTATCTTCCTTTTTTCTTTAAACTATGTCAGCTAGTTTTCATGATACAAAGCTTCACCTCCTTTGTTAAGTTTGTTCCAAAATATTTTTTATTAGTAATTTGGATATTTTCTTAATTTTCTTCTTCTCTATTCCATTGTTTACATATAAAAATGGAACAGATCTTTAATATTAACTTTATAGTGTTCCAACCTTACTGTACTTATTTTGACTCCAATAGTTTTTGGTGGAGTCTTTAGGATTCTCTGCATATAGTGATATTTTTACTTCTTTTCCGATGGATTCTGTCTGTTTCTCGTTTTTGCCTAATTGATCTGGCTAAGACCTCCAATATGATGTTGAATAGTCTCACTTGTCTTAGAGGAAGCACTTTCAATTTTGTACTATTAGGTATTATGTTGGCTATGGTTTTATCATATATGGCCTTTATAATGTTGAGGTATGTTCCTTTTATGTATATATACATTTATATGTATATATGTTTATATGTATATTTTTCAGAGTTCATTTATTATGAGTGCTGAATCTTGTAAATTTCTTTCTCTGCATCTATTCTTATGATTATATGAATTTTATCCTTCATTTTCTTGATGTGGTGCATTAAATTAATAGATTTACATATGTTAAATCATCCTTGTATTGCTAGAACAAATTCCACTTGGTCCTGATGGGTGATCCTTTGATGTATTACTGAATTTACTTGACTAATATTTTGATAAAGATTTTGGATTTATGTTCATCAGAGATAATGGTCTGTATTTTTCCTTTTGTGATGTTCATGTCTACTTTTGGTATCAGTATAATATTGACCTCCTAGAAAGTATTGGAAGTATTCCCTGTTCTTCATTTCTTAAGTTAATTTAATAGCTATTGAGGTAAAATTGCTTTATAACATAACCTGTACTTATGTATAGCTTGCCATTCTTCAAATGCATGACTACACATCCTGCCCACCACCAAATACCAAAAGTTCTTTGCCATTGTCCATTGGATCCCACCAACACTCCCCTACGCACCTTCTGCCCTGTTTCTTACTGGTAACATCATTTTTGTTGCTAATGTCCAAGGGTTGGTTTTTAACTAGTCTGTCACTTTGATTTGTTTATATTACATTTATTAGTGAGATCATCTGCTATTTGTCTTTATTATACTGATTTATTTCACTTAGTATAATCCCCTCAAGTTCCAACCATCTTGCCGCAAATTGAAAGATTTCATCTTTTCAAAGGACTATGTTGTATTCCATTGTGTATATATGCCACATCTTTTATTTTTTTAATTCATTCATCTGATAATGGGTACTTAGGTAATTTCCAATACTTGGCTATCAGAAAATAATGCTGCATTAAACATAGTGGAGGTGCATATATCTCTCTGAATGAGTGTTTTTCTGTCTTTTGGATAAATACTGAGAAGTGGGATGATGATATTGTATGGGGTTTCCATTCTAATTATTTTAGAAAACTCCATACCACTTTTCATAAGAGTTATACCAATTTTCACTCCAACCAACAGTGTAAAGGTGTTCCTTTTCTCCATATCCTCTCCAACATTTGTTGTTTCCAGACTTTTGAATTATAGCCATCTCTGGTATAATGTGATACTTTGTTATTTGGATTTAATAACGGGTGAGGAAGAGCGTCTTTTTCGGTGTCTGGTGGCCATCTGTGTGTCTTTGAGGAATGTCTATTCAATTCCACTGCCCATTTTTATTGAGTTGTTTTCTATTCTTGAGTTTTATGAGTTTTCTTTGTATATTTTGGATATTAAACCCTTGTCAGATAAATGAAATGCAAATATATTTTCCCAGTCAGTAGGTTGTCTTTTTTGATTTGGTGATAATTTCTTTCACTGTGCAGAAGTTTTTTAGTTTGATGTAGTCACATTTATTTATTTTTGGTTTTGTTTCTCTTCACAATGAAGATGAGTCACCAAAGACCTCTAACACTGATGTATTAGCGAACTGATGTCATGGCTTGTCTTGCCTATGTTGTCTTCCAGGTATTTTATGGTTTCCAATGTTACATCCAAGTTTCTATTCATTTTGAATTAATTTATTGCATGGTATTAGAAAATGGTTTATTTTCATTCTTTTTCATGTGACTGTCTAGTTTTTCCAGCACCATTTATTAAAATTACTTTCCTTTCTCCATCGTATGCTCTTGATCCTTTGTCATAATTTAACAGAACCTTAGTAAGTGAGACTATTTCTGGTGATTCAGTTCTATTCTACTGATCTATATTTCTGTTGTTATTCCAGTACCATACAGTTTTGATCACTACTGCTTTGTAGTGTAGCTTGATACCTGGGAGTATGATACATCCAAACATGTTCTTTTTACTCATAATAGCTTTGGTTATTTAAAGTCTTGTTTTTTTCAAACAAATTTTAATTTATTTTATTCTATTTCCATGAAATATACCCATGGGATTTTGATGGATCTCATTAGGCCAGTATATTAGTTTAGGTAAGATAGACATTTTAATGATGTTAATTTTTTTCTAGCCATGGGCACGAGATATCTTTTCATCTCTGTATCTTCCTTTATTTCTTTTTAAGATACTCTTAAATCTTTCACTGTATAGGTCTTTCACCTCCTTTCTTAAGTATATTCCAAAGCATCAGATTCCTTTTTGCTTTTTGTAAAAGCAGTGGTTTTCTTGATTTAATTCTACTGCATTGTTTGTATATAGAAATGCAATTTTTTTTTTAAAGAAGGGTGCAGTCAGGAAGGAAGGTGAGTAAGCAGGCAAGAAGAGAGAGAGGAGGAAGGAGAACTGTATTCAATTTTTAGTTTTTGGTTTATCGTGACTGTTAGCTTAGGCCCAGAATGCAAAAATCAGGTCCTAGGGAAGTATGTGGACTGATTCTGTCTGTGTGACATGAAAACTAACTGCTACTCCTTCAGGACATAGCATTATTGGATTTTTTTGCATGTCATTTTACTGTGCTTGCTGATTAACTCAAGTAATTTTGATGGCATTTTAGGGTTTTCTACATATATTATCATGTCATTTGCAAATAGCAATTTTACCGTATCCTTTCCCATTTGAATTACTTTTATTTATCTTGCCTAATTGCTCTAAGACCTCCAGTACAATGTTAAATAGCAGTGGTGAGGGTGGACAGCCTTGTCTTTTTTCTTATCTTAAAGGACTGTTTTTTTGCATTTCAGCATTGAGGATGGTTTTATCTGTTACTATATCATATATGACCTTTATTATGTTGAGGTATGTACCATCTTTCCTTATTTTATGTAGAGTTTTTTATTATAAATGGTTGTTGGTTCTTGTGAAAAGCTGTCTCTATCTATTCATACAATCATATGATTCTCTTTGCTCTCAATACAGTGTATTGCATTAGTATATTTGCCTATGTTGTACCATACTTGTATCCCTGGAATAAATCACAGTTCGTCATGATGGATGATCCTTTCAATGTATTGTTGGAATAGATATGTTAATATTTTGTTGAGAATTTTTGTATCTATATTCATTAGAGATTTGATCTGTAATTTTCTTTGTTGGTGATGTCTTAATCAGCTTTTGGAATCAGTGAAATTTTAACCTCATAGAAAGTCATTAGAAGTGTTCTCTGTTCTTCATTTTGGTAGAAGAGTTTGAGATGAATAGATATTAACATTTCTCTGAAGATTTGGTAAAACTCACTAGTAAAGCTGGCTGTCCTTGGCTTTTATTTTTGTTTAGATTCTTAAAATTACCTCATTATTTTCTTGCTTATGATAATTCTATTCAGATTTTCCATATATTCTTTATTCAGGTATAGTAAACTGTATATTTTTAAAATTGTGTCCATGTCTTTGAGGTTGTCTGTTTATTGGCCTAAAGCTGGTTCACAGTAGTATTTTGTGATGTTTATATTTTTGTGGTATCAATTGTAATTTCTCCCCTTTCATTTCTGATTTTATTTATGAGTTTTTACTTCTTATTTCCTTAGTGAATCTAGCTAAAGTTGTCAACTTTTAAATGTTTTTCAAGTAAGTAACTTGATTTCATTGGTATTTCTGGATTTCTATTTCATTTCTATTTCTTAATTTTTTTCTATTATTTCCTTCCTTTAACTGACTGTTAGCTTCAGTGTTGTTCTTTTGCTAGTTGCTTTAGATGTGGGTTTAGAATTTTATGATTTTTTTCTTGTTTCTTGAGATAGGCCTATATTGCAATAAATTTCCCTCTTAGTACTGCTTTCATTGCATTCCATAAGTTCTTGTAGTTCATGTCTTCATTCTCGTACCCAGTTACTTTAAAAATTCTCCTTTGATTTCTTTCTTTACCCAAGAGTTATAAAAAGGCATATTGTTTAGCTTTCATATATTCTGGAATCTTCAAGCTTTCTTCTTGTACTTGTACTAGTTTTAAGCCATTGTAATGGGAGATGCTTGGCATGACTTCAGTATTTGTAAATTTGTTGATTCATGTTTTCTTTCCCTACATCTATTCTATTTTTGAGAATGTTCTATACTCACTTGAGGACAATTTGAATTCTGAAATCATTGTATATGTTCATTATATGTCTATTAAATCTGTGCATTCAATTTTGTTATTTAAAGCTGCTGTTTCCTTGTTAATTTTCTGCCTGGCTTATCTGTCCATTGTTGTAATTGGGTTGTAGAAGTCTACTCCAATTAGTGTATTGCAGTGATGTATCTGCCTATTCTTTTTAATAATTGCTTACATATTTTATGTTTCTTCATTTGGTGTATGTATTAATAAGCATTATGTCTTCTTAATGAATTGACCCCTTAATCATTATGTAATGTTCCTCCTTATCTTTTGTTATCATCTTTAATTGGAAGCCTAATTTATCTGATTTAAATAAGACTATTCCTGTGCTGTTTTGATTACCATTTGATGCTAGGATTATGTTCTATCCATTGTCTCTGAGCTTATGTTTGACTTTTGAAAGAATGCAAGTCTCCTGAATGCAGCAGAAAGTTGGGTAATACTGTTTAGTCAATTCGTCACTCTGACTTCTGTTGTTCAGTTAAATCCATTAAATTTTAGGGTAATTATTGATAAGTATCTGATTTGAAACTTTGCTAATTGTCTTTTGGGTGTTGTTGCTGATAGTACCTTTGTTATTCTCTGTGTCTTTGTAGGTGATATGAAAGCAGTTGATTTTTTTTCCTTTTTGTTTTCTTTTTTGCTTTTTCCCTGAAGATGTGTTTTGAGGTTACCCTGGGGGCTACACAAAAGTTTCTATATTTATATCTTTTTTTTTTTTTTAAAGCATGTTAGTTGTGAGCTCATTTAACCATTCATAGCTTTATACTCCCCCTCCCTTTTTATTTTGATATCTTGCTGCTTTTAAGTAGATTCTTTATAATTTATATGTCTTTTAGTATTTTTGTAAAGCTGTTGATTATTTCTTTTAACTTGATTATCTGAAAAAAATGATCATTCTTTCTATTCTAAGTGATAATCTTTCAGAGTAGAATATCCTTGGTTGGATATTCTTTCCTTTCAACACTTTCATTATCATGGCATCCCCTTCTGGCCTAACATTTTTGACTTAGATAACTGTTGATAGGCTTATGGAGGATCCTTTGTGTGTCACTAATTTTCTCTAGCTATTTTTAAGATTCTCAATCTTGTATTTTTGACATTTTAATGATGATGTTTCTTTGTGTCAGTGTATGTTTCTTATATTTGTAATACTTTGTACTTCCTGGTTCTGGGTGTTTGCTTACTTTCTCAGGTTAGGGAAATTCTGAGCTTTTTTTTTTTTTTTTCAAATATGGTTTTCAATTTCCTTTTTTCTCTCTTCTCTTTCTGGAACCCCTATGATACAAATATTGTTTACCATGATATTATCCTATAGGTCTCATATGCTGTTTTTATTTCTTTCATTTTTTTCTCTTTATCTGCCTGAGTACAATCCACATTCCTATCTTCCAGCTCATTGATTCTATTGGAGATTTATTCTAGGAAACTCTTAAACCATTCTGTTATGTTCTTTAGTTCTGTCCTTTTGTTCTTTAACACCATGAATTTTCTTTTGAGTTTCCTTGTACTTTTTCTCACTTTGTTGTAGCCCTTTAGTTTGTTCCTCTGTTGTTTTCCTAATTGCAGTGTGTGTAATTATCACTGTTGCTTTAATGTCTTTCTCAGGTAGTTTGCTTAATCTGTTGCATTCATATTTTCCCCCTTAGGGTTTGTTTAGATTAATCATTTCATGTTTATTTCTCTGTCTCGTCAATATGCTTGGAATTTTGTGTTTGTATTTATTAGTTAGGTGTCCTTGATGTAATGGGCTTTTATTATGGTGTCAAATTGTACAGAATTGAGTGGATTTTTGTTTGAACGCTGGAATTCCTTCAGCTTTGTGATTGCAGCACTGCTGCATTTGTTGAAGCTCTAAGGTGAGCCCAGTTTTGAAACCTGAGAGTTCAGCCTTCAAGTTGTTTTTGGCAGAGAGAATGCAAAGATTTTTCCCAGAGTAATAGGTATGAACAATACAACCCACAGAGAGACTCAAGCATTGTGGGTCTACATTCAGCAAGCAGGTTGCCAGTGCAACAGTTCCACAGAATGGAGATAGTTGGTAACTGTTGTTAGATCCTCCCTTTTAGAAGTACCTCAGTCCCCCAGAGAGGTTTGAGTCATAGCAGTGGGTAGTGATCAGGCCCTTAGGACTAGAGGAAGAATTTCAGGAGGGCCAATAGCTCAGCACCAGTTTTAATAGCATAGATGGCAGTCATTTCACTCCAGGGACTTTTCCATAGTTGTGGCTTCCAGAGCTGGCTACTTGAAGGAGCTGTGTATCTGTTTACCAAGGTGTTAGTCCACTTTTCACCTCATGCTAATCGTTTCCTCCTTTCAGTTCATCAGGACAGATCAGTCTCTCCTACCTTTTCTGGGTGTATGTCCTCCATCTCTGTGGAGAAGCTGGTCCCATTTCTTTTCACATATTGTGTTAGTCAAATAGATGTTTGTTTTCTTACTTGTTCTGTGAGGAGGAAAGAGCCTGAGATCTTAATATCTCCTGTCTTGGGACTGGCGGTTTCCTTTTTTTTTGAGATTTTTGAGAATAGATATTAATTCTTCTCTGAATTATTTGATAAAGTTCCCTAGTAAAGCTACTAGGCCCAGGACTTTTCTTTTGGCTTAGACTTTAGATTACTCCTTCAATTTCTTTGCTTGTGATAGGTCTGTTCGGGTTTTCTGTTTCTTCCTGATTAGGTCTTGGTAGTTGTATGATTCTAAAAATCAGTCCATGTCTTCTATGTTATCTAATTTATTGCCAGATACTTGCATATTGTAATCTTTTCTTATATTTATATTTCTGAGGTATGTTATCACATTTTTACTTTCATTTCTTATTCTAGTTGTTAGTGTTTTTTAATCTCTTTTTTTTTTTCCTGAGTGACCTTAGACAAAGTTTAGTCCATTTAACCTAGGTCCTCAGAGAATCCACTTTTGGTTTCATTTAACTTCTGAATTCTTTTGACTTCTATTTTGTTCATTTCTATTCAAATTTTATAATATTTTCCTTTGACTATCTTTTGGCATCCAATTATTCATTTTTAGTTGCTTTATTTATGTTCTAAGGACTGACCACATTTTGGAAACAAAAGTCTCAACAAATTTATGAAGATCAAAATATCAATTATCGTCTTCTATCACAATGACATGAAATAGAACCACAAATGATAGCAGGAAAATTCCAAAATATGTGCAGACTAAATAACATGCTTCTGAATTACTTTGGGGTAGAAGAGTAAATAAAAGGGGAAATTAAAATGTACTTGGAGACAAATAAGAATGAAGACATGAGTAGTCAGAATTTATTGGATGCAGCAAAAACAGTACTAGGAGGGTAGCTTATAGAAATTCAGACATACCTTAATACCCAAGGAAATTGAAAATAAACATCTAATCTGTTCTCAAATTTTTTAAGGATGTTCTATACTGCTTTCTATAAAGATTGAAGCAATTTACACTGCCATCTAGAGTGTATAGTCCCCTTTTTCTCAGTATCTTTATCAACACTTGTTTCTAGTTTGTTTCATTGTTTTAATTTGCATTTTCTAATAAATGATGAGTAACATCTCTTCATGTGCTTTTGGTCATTTGTATTTCTTTTTTGGAGAAATGTCTATTAAGGTTACCTTCTTAATTTTGAATTTAGTGTTTTTTTGTTGTTGAATTTTATAAGTTCTTCATTTATTTTGGACATTAATTCCTTGTCATATGTATGATACTCTCCCATTCAGTAAGAATTATTTTGGTTTGATGAAAGTTTCCTTCACTATGCAAAAGCTTTTTAATTTGGTGTAAACCCATTGATTTATCTTTCATTTTATTTCCCTTGACATTGAGTAACCAAATAGATTTCTTAAGCCAGTGTCTTGGAGTGTTCTACCTAAGTTTTCTTATCATAATATATAACTACAGTATTGTAATATTCTCTTACAATATGTATTATTTCCAAATTTTATTTTTAAGTATTTAGTCTATATTGAATTAACTTTTGCATATGGTATTTGTGATATACGTTCAATGTGTTGGTATAAATAATTAAACTTGGTGAGGAAGACATTTTGTGAGTCATGGCTTAAAAGATAGATCTTTTATGCTAAACAGTTAGCCATGGTTGAATGAATAGTTCTTAAATGAAATTAAAAGTGCCATTCAAGTGAATACACAGATGATTTTTAAAAAATCATAAACAGCCTTATTTCTGATATGAATAATGTTTGTGTAATCTGGAAGTAAGATAAAATTAGCACATTTTCTTTGGCCAAAGACTAATTCAAAGAAAGGCCCTAACTCGCTTCAATTGTGTGAAGTATGAGAGAGTTAAGAAAGCTGCAGAATAAATGTTTGAAACTAGCAAAGGTTTGTTCATGAGATTTAAAGGAAGCAAGCATTCACAACATAAAAGTGCAAGGTAGGACCACCTCTGTGGCTCAGTGTCTAAAGTGTAGGTCATGTAAAGCCTGAGGAACGGGGTTTGAGAACCAGGCCTAGGGCACTTAAGACAGTGAGTCAGGTTAATATTTTGTTTTTTTTTATTTCAAAGAAAATGGACTAGTTATGTTATTACTGAAAACAATATGATGTCACTGGACATAAAATAGAATTTTTAGAACACCAAATAAAGCCCATGCTTGTGGATATGCAAGTTGTACCTGTTAGCACTTTTTAGAGCTATATGCATCTTTAAAATGTAAAATTATTTTATCATATGCTTTTAGGAAATCATGACTCAAACAAGTACAAAGAGATTTATTTTTCATGCCTCATGTTAGGGGTATATGCTAATGTGTTATATAAATATTTGTCAAGGTTGTTTGATGAAAGAAATACCTCTCTCTACCCTTATATTTTCAGTAGCAAGAATCCTCTGAAACAGTTTGGAAAAGTGATGGAGAGAGGTGTATTTTATTTTTAATCTAATGTAAATTGTTGCAGGAATTTATATTTTTAGAGAAGTTTTATGTTCACAGCAAAATGGTAAATAAACTATGGAAATTTCCCACATGCTCTGCTCACAGATAAACAAAGCCTTCCTCATTATCAATATCCTCCACCAGAGTAGTATATTTAATACAATTGATGAGCCTTTATTGACACATCTATAATATACATTATGTTTCACTGGTGGTATTGTACAGTCTACAAATACATTATATAAATGTATTTATGATCATAGTATAATTGTTTAATGACATGTATCGCTAATTATAGCATCTTACAGAGTATTTTAACTGTCCTGAAAATCCTCCACCTATTCAGTGCATTACTCCTAACACTTAACAGTCATTGATCTTCTTACTATCTCCACAATTTTGTCTTTCCAGAATGTCGCATAGTTGAAATAATACAATATGTAACCTCTTAAGATTGGCTTATATACACTTAAGTTTACTCCCTGTCTTTTCATGGTTAAGTATCTTATTTCTTATTTGCCTTGGATAATATCCCACAGTCAGATTATACCACAGTTTATTTATCCATTCACCTACTAAAGAACATTTTTGCTGCTTCCAAGTCATGGCAATTATAAATAAAACTGTTATAAATACCAGTGTGCCATTGTTTCATTAGACCACCTTAAGTTTATGAGAATAAAAGCATACAAAGAGTTCTTTTTTTTCTGGATTCACTCATCATTGTCTGAACAATTTATCCATACTGTTGCATATGCAGCAATTTATTGTTTTATTTTTATAAATATCTTGTATCTGTTTGCATTTATTTACACAAATTCATGTACACATATACAAAGAATTCTACAATGGTGTTAGGTTCTTCAAAATTTTAAGTTGCTATATAGTATTCCATTGAAAAAATACATAATAATTTGATGAATAGTTGCATGTTTAATTATATTGATCATGTTTTGGGTATTTTGATAATAAAGTATTATTTGTAAATTTCATTTGGGGATTAAATATGATTAGAATTGCTAATAGGTGGCAAACATAGAGAGAGTGATAGATGTAGAAATAGATATGGATATATAGAATACATATTAGGCCATGTTCAGCTTTAATATATGTCTCCAAGTAACTTTCCAAAGTAGTTGTATATGTGTATGAGCAGTGTAAGAGAATTCCAGCTGTGAAATTACTTACTTCCTCTTGGTCATACGATTCAGTCTTCTCAATGAATAGAATTATCTTATTGTAATTTCTATTTCCATGCCCTGTGTGTCTCACGATTTTGACCACCCCTTTCATTAGTCACTTAGAGAAGAATACTCTCATTAGTGTAATGTCTCTGAAAATATTTTACACATTTAATATTTTAGTGCTTCTTTCTTACTGATTTGTAGGAGTTTTCAATATATTTTGGATATGAGTATTTTACAAGATAACTATTCTGTAAATATCTTTTAGTTTTGTATCTCCTGATGAGCATAGTTGTTTATTTTAATCAAATCTAATGGGACAATATTTTTCTTTATAGCTGGTGCATTTTATGTTTTACTTAAGAAAGCATTGTCTTTCAGTTTCTTAAAGAAATGTTTCCCTATATTATCTGGGATTGAGGGAACAGATTAGTAAAATGGAGAAATTGCTGAAGGATTAGACAGACAGTGGTTTTTAAGCTTTAGTATACATTAAGAAAATATGTAAACCTTTAAATTCTCTGATGCCACTGCTAAACATCTAGCTAATTCAGTTTCCCTTTGTTTTGGATATACACATTGGTATATTTTATTTGGTTTAAGATAATTTAAGTAGAGAAAATCAGTAAAGAAAAGAACAGCATGGGGGCAAATTTGGTAAATATCTAGACTAGACTATAGCCTCCAAAGAGTGAATTAATGATGAATCTTAATGAAATTAAAGTTGTGGCTTATAGAATTTTATCTATAGTTGATAATGATGTCCAGAATAAAGATTTATATTTAAATAAATAGTGGTCTGAATAATTTTCCTAAGAAAAATTATGGTTTATCTATACATTAGGAGGATTAAATTGGCAGTGGGTAGGGGTATATTGAAGATATGGGAACAAGAACAAAGGTCAGACTAATACTGGTCATCTGGCTTCTTTAATTCTGCTAATCATCCGAAACTCTTTGGGGAACTTTGTGATTATAATATTTTTCTGTCAAAAGAATCTAAATCTATTAGATTTTTAAGGGAATCTAACCTGTAAAAACCAAAAAATAAAGCCAAAAACAAACCTAGATTAGAGAAGGAAATCCATTAATGACTGTATGCTTTGCCACTTACAATTTATTAAAAATTCAAACCATGTTTGTGGCAGTTGACATGGAAAATAGATGACTAATCGTAGTGTCATTTATGTCAGATAAAATAGACTTCCCACCAAAAAGGTAATAGTGACAAAGGTGGCCATTATATAACGACAAAGGGATAATATGTCAAGAGAGCATATTAACTATTAATATATATGCACCCAACATAAGACCACCAAAGTATATAAATTAAATATTAACAGACTTAAATGGAGACTTTGATAGTAATACAGTAAAAGTAGGAGAGTTTTATAATCCACTTGTTTTAGTATGCAGAACACCCAAACAGGAAATCAATAAGGAAACAATGATCTTAATTTGAGGCCAACATCACCCTAAAAATTTAAAGAAGATGGGCTTGACAGCTGTTTACAAAATGTTTTATACCGAAAGAGCAAAATATGCATTCTTCTCAAGTTCACATGGAACATTTTCAAAGATGGATCATATGTTGGTACACAAAATGAGTCACAAAAATAATAAATTTTATAAATTACCCTTTGGATTATGTTGGTTAGAAGAAGAAAGAAAAAAGAGGGAGGAACCACGAATATATGGAGACAAAATAACATACTATTGAAAGTCTATTGGTGCAATGACAAAAATCAAAAGAGAGACAAAATAAACCTAGAGACAAAGGAAAATGAAAACATGTCTTATCACAACCTATCAGATGCAAAAATAAAATGGAGGGCAAGGAATAGGAAGCTCATAGCAATATACATTTACTTCAGTAATAAAGAAATCACAAATGACAAACCTATGAAGTTAAATTTGATGGAAGTAGAAACAAAAGGATAAATGAAAAATCATTAGGATAATTTGAAGACTAAAATTAGAGCAAAAGTAAATGATATAGCTATCCAAAATAAAATTCAAAAGATCAATGAAAAAAAGAGATGGTTTTTTGAAAATATAAACCAAATAAACTTTTAGCTGGATTCACAAAGGAGAGAGTAATATTTAAATACAGTCATAAATGAAAGACAAGTTACAACACATACTAGAGTAAAACAAAGAATCATAAGAGAAAATCTTAGATACTAATCTGACAAGAAATTAGATAATTTAGAAGAAATGGACAAATTCTTAGAAACATACAACATTCTAAGGCTGGATGAGAAAGAAAGAAAACTAAATAGGTTGATTAAGATTATTGAAAAGTCACACTCCCACACATACTCAAAAAAACTAAGTCCAAGATCAGATGGCTCAATTCTACCTATTTCTCAAGTCCTAAAAAATTGAAATAGAGGGGATATTTCTAAACACATTTTTTTGTAGCCCTGATAACAAAAGCAAACAAGAATATCACAAAAAAGAAAACTGCAGGCTCACATCTTTGAATTACTTGAATGTAAAGAACTTCAACAAAACACTAAAAAAACTGCATTGAACAATACACTGAAAGAATCATACACCATGATAAAGTGAGATTTATTCCAGGAATGCAGGGATAGTTCAGCATACGCACACCAATAAACATGACATACCAAATCAACAAAATGAAAGGCAAAAGCCTTATTATTATTTTAACAGTTGCAGAAAAAGCATCTGACAAGATTCCAACATTCATTTAAAATAAAAACCCTCAACAAAATGTGGGTAGATGTAGTGTATCTCCAAATAACAAAAGCCATATATAACAAACCCAGAGCTAACATTGCACACAATGGAGAAAAACTGAGTGTTTCCTCTAAGATAAGAAATAAGACAAAGATGTCATCTCATCACTATTATTCAACATGGCATAGGAAGTTCTAACCAGAGTAATTAAACAAGAAGGAAAGGCTATAAATGTATCCAAGTTGGAAAGCAGAAGCAAAACTATAACTCTTTGCATGTAGCACTGTAATACAGAGAAAAATCCCAAACCCCAGTATAAAAAAGAGCTATTATAAACAATATACAGTCATACTCTGGTGGTTCAGTCTGGTGATTGGCAGCTGGGGTGTAGACGAGGTAAAATCCAGCGACCCAGACTTGAAACCTGGAGCAAGGGAGAACAAAAAACCCAAACAACTAAATAAAATGCTCCCTACTTTTCTTCAAGTCTTAGAAATAGATAACAGATAGATTTAATTTCAGTGGCAAGGAAAACAAAAGTAAAATAAACCTATTGGACTACATCAAATTAAAAAGCTTCTATACATCAAAAGAAGCCATTACAATGAAAAGATAAACTACTGAATGGAGAAAGATATTTGCAAATCTTACATCTGGCGATGGGATTAGTAGCTAAAGTATATAAAGAACTCATGCAACTCAACAATAGCAAAACAACAACCTCATTAAAAATGGGTGAAATATATATTTTTCCCAAGAAGACATACAGATGAGCAACACTATGCAAAGATGTTCATCATCTCTTATTATTAGGGAAATTCAAATATAACAGTAATGAGATATTGCCTCAGACCTGTGAGAATGGCTGTTATCCAAAAGACAAGGGGATAATGCAAATATTTGCAGCCATTTTGGAAAATAGTATGGAGATTCCTCAAAAAAATAGCCATTATTAAAGTTATTTGTACATTTAATTTCTGTTGAATATGTGAGTTTCAAATATCTTCCCCAGTCAACAGGTTGTATTTTTATTTTTTATGATCATTTCTTTCACTGTATAGAAGCTTTCAATTTGATGTAGTTTTATTTATTTTTGATTTTCCCCCTTCTCGCCATTAAAGTGAAATACCCAGACATTTCTAAGGCTAACATTGAACTTATTGCCTGTGTTTTCTTCTACGTATTTTGTGGTTTGAGGGCTTACATTAAATTCTTTAATGTATTTTGCATTATTTTTATGTATGTTATAAAGTAGTTATCTAGTTTCATTCGTATGCATATGGTTGTCAGATTTTCCTGACATACTTTGTTGAAGAGACTTCTCTTTTTCCATTGTATTCTCTTGATTCCCTTATTCAAATAAGTCAGGAAGAGAAAGATAAATACCATATGATTTAATTCATATTTGTATATAAAGAAATTCATACAAATAGGTAAAGCAAAAGCAAACTCTTTGCTTCTGATAGTATGATGATGGCCAACAGAAGGGAAGTGAGTTGAGAGTAGAGGTGCAGGTGGAAGAGGTTGGTTGGATGGTAACTTAAACTTTGGTGGTGGATATGGTATGGTATTACACATTTGAATGGGGTGAAATTGTACTCCTAAACCTTATATAATGTTGCAGATTAAAGTTACGTCAATTAAAAAATTGGGGAATAGAAATATTATATGATTTACTATCCCAAATGTATATACACTTCACTGCAGCATATCTGCAATATTCAAGATTTGGAAACAACCTGAATGCCCATCAAAGATTGAGTTTATCCAGAATGCAGTATATATATACACAGTGAACTACAACTGAGTTATTTATAATAACATGCGTAAACCAAGAGAGTTTTATGCTAAGTGAAATACATCTCTCAGGGAAAAAGACAAACCATAAAATTTTAATCATATAGGTGATAGATAAAGAAATTAAAGATGTGAACAAATAAATAAAAAATGCAAACTATAAAAGAAGTATTTATCAAAAGGGAAGAGAGGAGAGATTCTATAATATATAAAACATTGTTACTTCACAAAATTAATAAAATATGTCTTTAAAATTTAGATTTATAACTGTTGAAAGAGCTTAGGGATTCATTTTTATGAAGAAACACATTTTTTAAATCTTGTTTTTTCATACAGGGTTGTAAAGAATTATTGCACAAGGAGTTTATAGCTGAGCTAAGTGTTTCATCATTACAGATAAAGCTATGAAGGTAAAACAATAACTGGTCAATGGGAAAAAATAACAGACTCCTTACCTTCAATCATATTTCATATGTGTTAGGCCAGAATGATGCCTGGGGTTAGATTAAAAAGCAATGAGGAATGAGGAAAATCGTAGATTTAGTTATTGCCAGATTGGGTTCATAGGAGAAAAATCACGTAAGTTTATACCATTAAAATAAGTTGAGGTTCTCTTAAGAGCAGTCCTTGCAAATGTTTGGTTTAAATAGAGAGGTAGTTGTCTTAAAGATTATCTGTGGTTATCATTATCTTGCCACTTGATAGACTCATTTCTACAGCTTCAGTAGGCATGCCAACTTTTCATGATAAAATTAAATTTTGTTTTTGAGGACTTGACAGTTTGACAACTTCTGAAGAGCTAGTATATTAGGTAGGAACTTAATTGTCTTTCTTTTTCTATACTTAACTTCCCCTTATTTCTTTTTCACTTGTTATGCATTTTAATATTTGTTAGGCGTTGTTGGAATCTGTGAAATTGTAAAATACCAATCATCCTCACTATTGTTGATTTTTTTCTAACAGATTTTAGCCCCTGAGGCCAGCTCAGTGGTGGTGGATATGGAAAGTTTTGTCAGGTGGGTATGAAGCCTATGAAAGATGATAACAGTGTAGGTTATTTATGAGAATATTTGAAATAATAAGTAATATGATCTGAACTAGATAGGGAGGATGGTAAAAGTAGAATGATACCAGCAAGCAGGAAAAATATAAAAACACAGTCATCTCTAATATTTTGTGTAACATTGAGAGTAAGAATAATTAAAATAACATGATGAAAATCAAGTATTTATACTTAGAGTAATGGTCTTTTAGAGAGCAGATGCTCAATAAACAAAATAAATACTCTTTCTAGTGCTTTTTACTTCCTCACTCTCAGGACAGAGTTTGATGTGTGATATTATGTAACGCCTATGATTTTTAAAAATAGGGACTGTATTATGATTTAAATTATTCCTACTGCTAAATAAAAATAGAGATACAATGTCTATGACATGATAGGAAAACAGTATAATAGAAAAAAATGGGCTTTTGAATGACTGGGAAGTATTTTTACTTTAATATTCACTTGTATAGTCTCTTTCAATGTAATAATTATAGCACTCGTATTTTGTAATGTTCTGATTAAGCACAGTTGGAATTAGAGCATATGAAGTAGCAAACTACTTTAAAAGAAATAATATTACACTATCATCCAGTTTGGTATTTCATCTATATTAAGTAACCTTAGTTGTTTAGTTATAGATGTTCAAATGTCCTTTATTATATTTTAATCTGAAATGTATTTAAAAATATAAAAATATACTAGTATAAAAGTAAATGAAAAATGTGCTGCAGTAAATTATGTATGAAGCCACATCTTCCCATGTGAAAAATACTTGGTAGGGGGCTCTTATTATAAAAGTAATGATAAGAGATTAATATATAATTATAAATTTTTTTAGATGTCAGAATAAAAACATTAAGAATGCAAAACATTAATTTATGGTGAATTACAATGCCTGATATGATTCAGTTAAGCGTTGGTTGAATCTATATATAACATTGTTAAAAAATCTACAGCTATAACTTAAT
Source organism: Solenodon paradoxus (assembly GCA_004363575.1). Taxonomy (NCBI): domain Eukaryota; kingdom Metazoa; phylum Chordata; class Mammalia; order Eulipotyphla; family Solenodontidae; genus Solenodon; species Solenodon paradoxus. Next base: position 260,294 of record RJWH01000259.1, on the reverse strand, counting down.
TGTTGATACCGTTGTTTTCTCTTAGATACCCATGGTATGGTTGCTTTTATATTAAAGAACAAAGTAAATGATAAATACTAAACAAATCGATGTAAAAAGAGTTTTGCTTTATCATGTGTTTCTATCATTGACGTGTATCAGAATTTATACATGAGTTTTGATGGTTAGAAATAAAAATTGTGGAAAGCAAAATGTGCTCAAACTCACATGTGGTGTCTGAACAAAACTGATGCCTGTGCAGATCTAAAACTTGCAGTATTTAGTGACTTTTAGCCTTATTTACTCATAAGAGAAATAAATAGTTCAAACCCTCAAGAAACTTATTTTCTAGAAGGATGGACAGAAAGGTGAATTTGTGTACAATAATGATGTTCAAGTTGTTATAAAGCTTAATGAATGTTTTCCTCCTATTGGAGAATCATAGGAAGATACATATAAGGATGATAAAATACTTAAGCAGAAGCCAGGCAGGCAAATTGGATTTAATATGTTGGAGATGGTGTGTGCCTAAGTGCCTAAGGATAATAGTTGTAGTTGGGGCCAGGGTATTCCAGAGAGGTCAGGTCATACAGAAGTCTGGCAATGTGAATGAATGCTTCATATGCCAAATATTAAAACAAGTTGGATATGGCATGGGTGTAGGAAAATTATGAGGATGAAACTACACCACTGGTAAGGGCCCATTGTTTAAGCAATTATATGCTAAGGAAAGATGTTAATAATTTATTTTGAGGTCCAAAAAAGGAAAAGTAAAGTAGACAAATTGGAAAGACTGCTCTGTTGCCACATGGATGATGGACTGGAGAGACTGTCTGGAAGAAGACAACTCAGATGCTTGATAATCACCTGCAAACTGAAAATGACAATATGCAAGCAGAGAAAATGATTTCAAATACTTTATCACAACAGATTTATTAAGAATCTCTTTCATCTTGTAAATTATGTTCTCATGATCCTTCTGTAGCATTGTTATACATGTGATCCTTCTGTTTAAAGTTTTTTGATGATTACCTGATGAACTTTCAGACTTCCAATATTAGGTTAGGCATAATCCATAAAATTGAATTTCCCATGCTTTCTCACTTATACTGCTTTCTCTAACATAGTTTTCTCAGGGAATGGCATAGGAACCTATTGGAACATGGGACTTTATCCACTGAATATTTTTAAAATGAGTCTGATTCAAAATTCCAACAATCAGGTGGCAGGAATGCAAAGATGAGCCTAGGGTTTGGCCAATCATCTCTTACTAGATAGAAGAAAATGACCTTCATCAGGAATTAATGAAACCAATATACAGAGAGAAACTGAGAAAAGCAAACAAATAAAAAAAATAGTTCTTGATTTCAGTTGTCATTGTCTCTGCAAGTAAATTACTTTTTATAATTCCAAGCCTTTGTTATTCAATTATTCCTCCATTTCTGTAAGATCTTCCAGTACATTGAAACTTTTTTGCTTAAGTTAGAGTTGGGTTGTTGTCACCCACTAATATGTTCTTTTTGTAGTCAAATTCATGTACTTATAAATGTGGCATACTCATCAATTTCTCTGTCCTTATTTCCATCATGCTTATATCTTAATTAATATTCTACCACTTCGCCTATTGATTTTGTTTCATGAATATATAATGAAATGATTTACATAATAATGTCTGTTTTGCACTATAGATAGAATAATACATAGTGCCTTATCTTGAAGTACTCACAATATATGCAAAATAATACACATTTGCAGAAAGAAAAAATGACACACGATGAGAACTCATTTATAAGAACTCAGAACTATTTACTATGGGAACACAAAGACAGAAGTAGTGTCCCAGGGAACCACTCTGTCAGTGGAGTAATAGTCCTCAAATATTCCACTCCATATTAATTTATCATTTCGTTAAAGTCATGTAAATTTTCATTTTGCCACTCCCTTGTTTTTTTTAATTTTATGGTTGTAGATGTATATCTCTTTTCCACAACTGTATCTTTTTTATTGCAGTAACTGATTTTACACATTCAAATAAATCTATATAGTGTTTTAAACAAAATTTACTTAAATTTAAAAAGTTAAGTATTAGCTAATATTTGGGTAAAAAAGATTGCTCTATGAATTTGTACATTCATGACTAAATATGTTTTAGACAATGAAAATGATTATATATTCAAGAAAAAGTGAAGAAAACTATTGCAGTTGTAATCTACTATCTTTAAAGAAATCTCAGCATGACAAACTATGTTTAAAATTAAGACTATCAATATGTGACTTTATAAAAATATCACAAGAACTTTAGTGATTTTATCAGTATTCTATTATCTTTAAAGGTAAAATGATACCTCCATTCAAAATAGAAAGTATTCATTAAATAAACATATTCTAGACTTTCTAGTTTGTGTATTTCTTCCAGATGATAAGTTTGATAAAGATATGTGTTTGTGTTTAGAGTATAATCTGTGTTGCTTGCCATATGGACTAGAGAAAGAGATCTGGAGAGGAATGGGATTAATGATGAATTACACACTTAAAAAAAAGTGTAGGACTTATTCAGTATTGTAAAAATGTAGTTTAAATTACTTTTTTAAATGAGAAATTAGCCTCCATCTATTTTTTCAGATTAAAAATGAAGTCAAGCATGTTTTCTTATCTGGAGACTAGATTGAAGCTTGAAACTATTTATGCACATTTAAATATGCAGATTTATAGAAGCATTCATTTAATACTTTGTAACACAATAGCTTGAAAAGAAGTATGCAAAGAAGTAAGTCTAATTAGGATAAAAAATTTAAGAATTCTGACAATAAAATCTCTATCTAAATCTGATCTAGGAAGCTTTTAACTGAAGGAGTAAAACTAGAGGAAAGTAATCATTAAGAATGAAAGTGTTGTAATAGCAGTTCTATTTGAGAAGCAAACTTGAGTTTTCAAGAACCATAGAATAGATGTATTTTTAAACGTGAAAACAATATGTGTAAATTTGTAGCATTTCTTTAACATTTTTTTATTTTTTGATGAAGAGTCTTTAGCTGTTAATCTACGTGTGATGTATATAATTGGCTGATCTTTCCTTGGGCAATTTGACTAAATAGCTCATAATCATACAAAGAATTTTAATTTTTTTCATCAATAAGGACTTTATGAATATAAGAAGGGATAACTATTTTCCTATGAGATACATATTCTTTTTGAGGCTGCTACCTTAAAACATCTTTTCATGCATTATACAAGGCTTATAGTGTTACTTGGAGCCAGACTGTATTTGTACACCCTTGTGTAATAAGGTTTCATGAGAAAAGTTCTTCATGAGAAATCAGGAGTGGCAGTTTCCTTCATATTATTCAGCATAGCACACAGGTTCAGACATTGTGATACACATTAAGTTACATTGCTAGATAAAGAAGTTTATTACATTTTGGTGTTTTCCACCTATGCATCAACAAATTGCACGCATTTTGGTTTTTTTGAGATGTTTTTGTTAGGAAAACTTGTGCTTAGTCTTTTAATGAATAGTTTCAGATTATAAAATATTGGGAAATGGTTATAGAGCATGTTTTGGGACTGTAAGAAATAAGTGTTTATTCTTTAATCCATTCAGTCTATGATGTTTTGTTATAGAAACCCAAATAGACGGATAGATTTGCCATAGATTTTAAATATAAATTATATGTGTCATCTGAATATAATTTTATAAATATACCTAGGTATAAGTATATACATACATATTTATACACACTATAGGATATATATATTTAAAATATATAACCCACATGTAAAATATATATCTTTCATTAGATATATAAAAAAAACACTGGTAGAATAAACTACACAAAGAATAGAATTTTATATAAGCTAATAGAATTATTGGATAACTTAGTGGGTAAATATTTAACAGTAAATCTGTATTACTTTATGTTTTTAGAATCAAAATAGTATATTAGGAGAAAATTTGTGTCATCTATAATATATATCCTTTAAAATAAGTTTTGTTTATGGGTATTTTCAGAAAATACACTGTCATCATTGATTGAGTGCTTCCATGTTCTACAGAACCCAAATGTGATGCATTAAGATGTTAAATGGAGTTATTCTTCTGGAGTTTGGAAGGTAGAAGAATCCTAAAAGATTAACCCAGTAAAATTGAAAGGCCAGTTATTAATTGGACCCACAGAAATGAAAAGTAGAGATTTTCCAATGTGACTTTATAAAAAACAGAACAAGGCCATTCAGTTATTTTTATTTTAAGGTTAGGTTAGAAGATAAACTAACTCCTTTCTTCTCATGATTAAGTTTGTGTAGATTTTGTAGTAAAATTTATACATTCTTTAAAAGTAACAGCAAAGGAAATAAAATTTTCTACACCTAAGGCTAATACAAAATTGCAACTCAGATAAAATTTCTCTTCCATGCACCCTCTAACATAATTCCAGGTTCATAAATTTCAGCTTTTTACTTGGGTGTTCTATAAAAGTAGTAATCTAAGTTGAATTTGGTAGATTTTTTTTTCTGTTTTTAGAAAAGACCTCTGTATAACATATGTACAGTAATGATTCTTTATATTTATTACTATTAAGTAGCCATGGTGTCTGGGTGCCCAGAGGAAGATGTTGGCAGACACAGTCCCTACTCTTAAGGTATTATAATCTTTGATAAAATGAATGAGAGCAGTCACATAAACATTATTCAGGCAAATATATAATGCTAACATTGAATAAGCAACTTAAAATAGTAAACTAATGTTTGGGTGAATTTTAGAATAAATCGATAAAATATTTATAAATGAATATAAAAATAGATTTCCAAAAACTTTATTTTCATCTCCTATGTTCCTGGAGGAAGAGTTAGGTAAAACATGAATTCTGATGATAGTTTGAGTATTAATAAATTAGAAAGACCTGAAGGACAGATACTCTATCATATAGGTTTCTCATAGTAATATGGTGATAGTTTTCACCCACTGAGAATATAGTTAGATTTTATATCAACCATCAAAATTCAATTATGTAATAAAGTAATTATTAAGCTATAATTAAGAGTTCCATAACTAGGTCAGAAGGCAGATAACAATAGGAACAAAGCATCTGGGATTAAATAAAAGCACATTTTTTTTAAAGGAAAGGTTAAGGCAGGAATGAAGGCATGTAGGCAGGCAGATAGGCAGGAGAAGAGGGTAAGAAGCAGCATTTTATTTATTCTTTATTTAGTTGTTCACATTGGTTGTTACCCTGTCCCGGGTATTGAACCTGGGACCTTGGGTTGTATGTAGGACTGCTCCCAGGGTGTACTAGAATGCTGTGCCACCACAGTGTGTCCAAAAACACATTCTTTGATGTCAGATAATTCTAGTACTAGCTTACATACATACCATAACTTATTCTCCTAGGCTAAATTTTATTATCTGCAAAATAGAGATAATATATAGTACTTGCACACCTGTATCATCATACTAGTAGCAATGGTGTGTTATATTCAGATTGATCATCAAGTTCATGAGACACAATGTCTTTTAACCAACCCCCCAACTTTTAACTTTAATTAAAGAAAGGAAGAAAATATCAGAGCACACTTAACAACATGGCAGAGGCTATGTACTCAACATGACTAGCAGGCACTGCTTTGATGCTTCAGTCATTCTCCACTTGGTTTAATGTCATCATAAGATGTGATGCTGGAATGCTGGACAAGATAGACTTAGGGGAGTAACTGACTTGACAATACCTTCAGTTTTTTCATTAGTGAGGCACATGGTCACCTTGAGTGCTTACAATTATCCCTAATCTTTAAAGAAATTGCTTATAGATATAAACTATGTATCACTTGCTCTGGACAATAAATTAGGGGTGTGATGCCTTAAATAGTTCTTGGCTAGATTTTCACTTATTTTCTCTGGTATGTTATTTTTTCTATCCTTGTGAAATATATTGCTAGAGAATTGAACAAGAATCAAATCCTCAGGCATCCCTAAAGTTACAAAAAAAAATCACAGATATATCTATAAAGTCTTCCCTTCTGAGGCCTACCTCATAACAGTTCATGACAATTGAATGAAATACTATAATTACTGTGCGAGCACAGCGAATGGCACACAGTGCTTAGTAAATATCAATAAATAAGAATTAACCTTATTAATAAGTTTGACATATAAGATTGATATTTCATTTTGAGGTTTTATATGACCTGATTTTATTTATCACATTGGATTACTACTATCACTCCTACGATGTTGAAGAAGGACAATTACTTACTACTGAACATACACTTTTATATTTTTCTTAGTATCACATTTGGGATCAATTTTTACATTGTTTTCTAATCAAGAACTAAAGGTGCTTAATTTACCTTTGTTTTATTTTGTGTAATGAATAACCATGATATATACATTTAAGTAGCTTTTATAGGGAAATAATTTGTTTATAATATCAAGCTGTTTTTATAACATTGACTCTAATTCTAAGTCTTCACTCAGGAAAAGTTATGAAAGATTGTCTTCCTAGCATCAGCAAATTACTGGAATAATTATTATATTTGAGTGAAATTTATAAATAGAAATTGATGTTCTATAGCATTAACTTATGCACACACTTCTCCTTTAGTGTTATTACCCTAGAAGCAAAGCAGACGGAGAGGTTAAAACATTTTACATCATTAGTCTTCAGAGGACCATAGAAGAAGAGCTAGAGAGGAAAGGAAATAAAGTTGCTCTGTATGCCTTTTGCCCCTGAGGCCTGCTGTTCTCCCATGACTTATGAAAAACATAAAACAGAAAAATATCACACTTTTGAGATTCTGGGGGTCCTCTGACCCTAGGCTCTCTTACAGTTCAGATTTAAAAGTTTTGGAGAAAACTATAGCAAGTAACTTATTTTTAGTTTTACAACTCTATTTCTTGGGTCTTCTCCATTTCTGCCATGTCTCCTACCTTCTTGTCTCCAATTAAGTCTGATAATATTACAGCTTATTTCAGACCACCTGTTCAATTAAAAACTCAGATGAGGAAGTATAAATAAGAAAAGATTTTTAAGAGTACAAAACAATAACCAACAAAAACTTAGCCAAAATTGGAACAATTCGCCTTTTATAGTCTTTCAGTTCCTAGGTGTGTTTTCTCTTGGAAAGGATACTTATTCCCCCCAGGAGGTGAATCTCTTTTCTAAGTTACATTTTGAATAAATAACCTACAAATTTATAAAGGACAGGAGAATAATGTACAGACAAAGATTGCCTTTAAAAGGAAATGTATCAGGATAAGCAGGACCATTCTTTGTGTTCAGTGAGTCTGTGCTTAAATGATGTGGCTGTTTATTTCCCAGCAACAGTTTTGGACTTCTGGACTCTCTAACAGATATGCCTTATTTTCCCAGTGAGCTCATGACTTAATTAGCATGTCCTAGCATGTGCAGGCTTAATAGTAATGCATGCTGAGGTCCTAGGATCCCATGTTGATGAAAAGAGGAAGAAAATACAGCTTGATTTGGGAAGGAAATTGAGTACAGCTACAGAACTGGATTTGCTATGAATAATTATCTGAATTTATCTGAGTGGCTTAGAGAGAAAAGTTCTGGTAATACGCGAAAATGCTTGGGTACTATGCATTATTAGGTTCAGCTATATGGGAGGGGTAACTACAATGTGAAATTCAGTGGCATCCTGGTCCTTGTAATCTGTCTGCCAGTCAATCATTTCTGGACAGTGATTGGGATTGGGATGAGAGTTTTCTGCTCATGCTGTTTAACACCTTAGGGTAATAGGAAGAGTTAAAGGAAAATAGGGCATCAGAATTAAGAAAAGACCATAAGTCAGGGGAATCATCTTTCTCTATTTGAGAACTGGTACTGAAATCTGAGATGAAGTTAGAAGCCACGTTTGCAGGTATTAGCTCATTCTTGTCGAGGAGTGGGTGCAGACTGACTCTACCAGGTCTGATATCCTGTACTGTCTATGACTAAGAGATCAGTTATTATTCCCATCGAATTTAGGTAGAGGAGACTGGAGACATTCTGTATTTCTTTTACACTGTCCCCTCCATGGGACCCTTAGTGATTCATGGCACCTAGTAGCAAAATGAGAGCTTTTAGCTTTTAACATATGTTTATAAAATAGTTAAAATACATGAACACTACATTTTTAGCTCTTCAAATAAGCTGACTTTAATTATTTCAAAATTTGAAATCTAGCCAATAACCATGCTAATTGGTGCCCTGTGTATATTTTCCAAACAGCAGAAACTTCAGCCCATGATATGAACATTCATTGATTTTCTATACTTGCAAATAATTTTATAAGTTCTGTATCTCTCAAATACAAAGAATACTAACATTCTTACCACAGGAACTCTAGGGTTCTCAATCTGACATGTATGGGCGCACAAGGATCATGTTATGGGTGACTTTCTGATCTTGAGAGATGGCTTATGTTATCTCATTGAGATTAGAGGTTTATAACCTTGTTACTTGACCCTCAAAGTGTTAGGGATAATTCTTTAAAGAAAAAATTTAGACAGATTCCATTTTAGAGTTGATATAAGCATTTATATTATATTATGCTATACTTTTTTAAAAATCAATGAGATTTCGTTCTGTATTTAATGGAAAATATATCCAGTTTTATGATATTTATTTACTTATTATTTTCTATGTTGGAAAACTTTGTGGTGAATGTGAAATACTCTTTTATAGTCTGTGACCCAAATGTTGTCAGAATCACCTTAATGTTTGTTTGTTTTTAAATGATGCCTTTGTCCAATCCTAGACCTACTTTCTAGGTGACTCTATAATACAAGATTTAGTAATCAGCTAGTTGTCGATCTAATCCTCACCCAGGTATCTTTTGTACTCTATGACTGAAGGAGTCCATTCAATATTGAGCAAATATTTGTTGACTTCTAATGTGTGTTATTCTGCTAGGTACCAATGATCCAAAGGGATGGGGCATATCTATATCTTCAAGAAGTATGTATCTTACTTGAAAGATAGAGATCTAAAGCCAATCACAATATGATACATATTGTAGTGGATAAATGCAAAGTGCAGTAAGGGAAAGAAAAAAAAATGGAGCTGCTTTCCTTAGGAGAGAAAAGAAGGCTACGCTGTCTCATAGTAATTATGCTGTGTGGCCTGGGTTGAAGCATATTTCCAGATAAGTAGACAGATTTACAAGAGAGAAAGAATAAAAAAAATCCCTGTATTCAGAAAGAATGATAAATTTTGGTGGCTACAACCTACCATGCATAAGCAGAAATCTAGGGCTTAATTGAGAAGGGTGCCATGAATTATAGTTAGAGACTCTACTAGTATATAGGTGATGACAAACATGGAAAGATGTTAAGAAAGTGCTGGTATGACCCGTTGGAATTCTGTACTTGCTTACATAGAAAAAGAAATAATATCTTTATATAATGATCATATCATATCAGCAAATATCAGCATCATATCATATCAGCAAAATATCAGCATCATATCATATCAGCAAAATAAATTGGTTATTATGAATATATATAGAGAGTAAAATAACTAGTTTTAATTTTGAAAAATTGAGTTGACTGGACACACAATCAAATATTTCAGTTGTCTTGCTACAGGCGCTGTTCCAAATGATACAAATTCTGTCTTTTTTATGTAATATTAGAAAATTCAGTTATTAGGTTTACAACCATCTCAAATAAAATGATATATTCAGTTCTCTTTTTATTGGAGCTGTTTACTTGTTTATAGAATTAATAACTGCAACTCAGCTGTGACAGCCGCAAGTGCTGTCACAAACCAGACCAAAGTGTCCTGTCTCTGTGTTTGTCCTTCATCAGCTCAGATAATTCTTACTCAGTTTTCAAGGACAGAGGAGAAATGGAAAGAGCCGAAGGATAGGCCAAGGAGAGTCAATGACTATTTATAGAACAACCTTATGTTAGAGAAAATCAGCTCTTCAAAGAGAGGGGACGAAAGCTTTGTGTATGTGTTTAATAGTAATAGCAGTATTGTGAAATACAAGAAAACAATGCCTAAGTCAAAGGAGCACTTCCTCATTCTTAAAAACTAGTATAAAGGATAAATGTAAAATTAACCATGAGCCAAAGTGAAGGGATTGTCACCTATTTTTTTTTTTTTTTAATTATTGTCTTGGAGTGGTGCTATCATTTGAGAATATCGTCTGAGGGAAGGTTTGCTGCCTTCCCCAAACCTGTAAAAATAGTAAAATATTATAAAGATAGCACCCCTTCTGCAACTTATGTATCAGTCATATGCCCCTGATATGCTGAATTCATTCTAGTAAAAAAATTGATGTTATTACATAGTGACTTTAAATAAATTATATCATTTAAATGATATTTAAAATAACTTGCTTTTAAATTCCATTCATGAGGATCATAAATCCTGTCCAATTTAGATATTAGAAGTGAGAAATGTTTTTGTTCCTTTTGTTTGGAATCAATTTCATGGAGCTGTAGTTTTTTGGGATTTTTTTTTGCAACACTTTTGTTATATAATCAGACCCAGAAGATCCCCATCCCCCATCTGTTCACTAATGTTTTCTTCCCATTTTATTCCAGAAGATGCCAAGACAGCCTCCTGGTGGGTTACCTTGGCAACCTCATGTGTCATGTTTTAGAATGTCCCAGGGCTGCAGTTTTCTTTCCATTTGCATGCACTGCAGTCAGCTAACTGTAAATTAAAAAGGCCTATTGTAAACGCAACCTTTTTTTTTTCCTTGCAGAATGAAAAACAGATAATTAGGATTATTCTTTAGTAAAATCCACTTATATTTAGTATTCCTTATAGGAAAACTTGCATTACCCTTATCTGAAGTCATGGTATTTTTCACATGGCATTTCATAAATTGATGTTATAAGTCACATAATATAATATACATGAAATATCAAAGTATCTCATCTTTGAAAAGTATGTCACTATACAATCTTTTGATGACAATCATACCAGGCTTTTCTCTATAAAGCTTTTGACAATCTGTGTAAGACTGCAGTGATTTAGATTACTTTATTAAAAATTTCAAACAGCCTCCAATTAAGTATTGATAATTTATCAACGTAGTATTTCATATCTGGAATCATATCAACTATATCTTTGAAAAGTTAGTGACGTGATACCTTTTATTATAAGCCTAAAATACTTCCAGCATACTTTGTGGGAAATAGATTTTAATATGTTTTAATCTTCAGAACTGGATTGAAGTTTTATGAAAAGTATGAGACATAGAGGGCCTGAAATTTGAGCAAAGTTGGATGCAAAGTTAATAGCAAGACTGAAATGAAAAGTAATTCTGATATGCCAGTATTTATTAGGTGTCAGAGTAAGAGTGTTAGATCAATGTAGTCTCTTCAGGAAGAAAACAACTATGGTGCGTGCTCCACAGTCTGCAAAATACTTTTTTCTTCTCTCTGAAGAGTTTAGGTATCCTATGATCACTTACAAAATTCTAGGAGAATATTCTGCTATATAATCGTGACTTTTTTTTCCTGTTTGGTCCAGACTAATCTTGAAATTAATAGCCTTCTCAAAAAAAGGGAGCTCTCTGAAGAGCTTTTTCTAAGTAATTTTGAGTACCACCATAAAATGAGCTGTATATTCCCCTTTTCATTCCTTAGGGGCACTGACTGAACAAGCTTCAATATGTGCAAGTAATTCAGTTCCTACTTTATTTTACAGTGCTTCCTTCTAGGGCTGATATTCCTTTGTATGCTATATTTTAAACTTAGAATTTGAAGAAAACTATGGAACTTGATTGTCATTGTTAATGAATGTTCTGCTTTTAAAAGTCCTTTCCAGAGTATTAAGGGATATCTTCCAGTATGGTTCAGCCATAAAGAATGTCTGTGCCTGGATATCATTCTTTTCTGAGTATCCTTAAATGGACTCTTTTAGATATGAGTTTGTAACAGAAAATGTAATAACTAATACTGGCCAAGAGTATTAAATTATTTTTATTTTCACTTCAAGTGGAGTAAAACTAGCTTGATATCTTATTGTATTAAAATCCTTTGACAGAGACAATAAGATAATGATGAGACTTGAGTGGTGTCCAGAGTAATTAATTTTAACATGATTCAGCTTGTTTGTGGTAGATAATAAAAATCCAAATATGATTAATCCAATTCTCATTCTTAAAGCACATTTAAGTCTTTTCTGAGCTTTAATTTTATAACACCATTGATTGCTTCTAATTTGTTGTTGTTTAGTTCTTTTTCTTTACTTTTCTTTCTTTCTTTCTTTCTTTTTTTTAAGGAAAAGTTCAGGCAGGAAGGCAGGAAGAAAGAGGTGGAAGAAGAATTTTATTTAGTTATTTATCTTGGCTGTTAACCGTCCCTTGATGTGAACTCTGGATCTTGGGATGTATGTGGACTGTGCCCTAATGCTACTTCACCAGGGAGCACAAAGGTTAGATCTTTAAATGCTTGCATTCCAAAGGTAGTTTGTGTCTCCTATAAAAAGAGCAAGGTTAGCTAGCACTGAATAACTGGTGGAATAGATTATCCCTCTAAACTGCATAACTGAGAGCACTGATCAGGTCTTCAAGTCAAGCATTATTTTTTTATGTACAATATTTGTAGAGGTCCTTATCTAGAGGTTGATGGGAAAGATAGTTGGACACATCTTTCATAGATATTGCCAATCAGTATGGTTCCTGTTCCATGGGAAGCTCCTCTTGTTTTAATTTTTCATAACTTTATTGTGGTTTAGTTTACAAAAGACAAGCTGCATATACTAAAGAGTATGATTTGATAAGTTTTGGCATTAAATACACCAAGGAGACCATCACTATAATTAAGATCATGAGTATATTCATTGTCCCCTGCAAATTTGCTTATGCTCTTTGTAATCTCTTCCTCCTGCTACTCTTCTAACCACAGGTCTAACATTCTAACATTCAATCTATAAACTATAGTGATCTGTTTTCAATTTCTGTTTTATAAATGGAGACATAAAATCTGTACTATTTCTTGTCTGATTTCTTTCATCCAGAAAAATTATTTTGAAATTCATCCATGTTGTAGTGTGTATCAGCAGTTCCTTCCTTTCATTGCTGAGTAGCATTATGTTGCACACAATTTATTAATTATCTGTTACTAGATACTTGAGTGATTTCTACTTCTTGACTATTACAGATAAAGTTCTTGAGTAATAATGGATGTCTTTGTGTGGACATATGTTTCATTTCTTTTATAGAAATATATATGTGTAGAATGCATATGTATATGGTAGGTAAAAGTTTACTTAAATTTTTTAAAATTACGTTAACTTTGATTCACAAAGTAATGTAAGTTTAGATGTACAGCTTCGCTTTTTGTCAAGTATAGGATAACACATTATGCCTATCACCAAATTTCCAATAGTCCTCTACCTGTCCACTGGGCACTGCTAACCTTGGCTCCCACCCCACAGTCTCTTCCCTCCTGGTAATCTCAATTCTGTTGGCAATGTTCAAGTTAAGTTTTGTTTTGTCTTTTATTGTTTGTTTGTTTCTTTATATTCCACATATGAGTCAGCTAATCTAATATTTGTCTTTCTCTTTCTGACATTTCATTTATCACAGTTTCTTATAGCTCCATCCATATTGTTGCAAATGGTAGGATTTCTGGATGTTTACTTTTTTAAGAGAATTATCAAACTGTTTAAAAAATCGGAAGTATCAGCTTTGTGCAAGAATTAATATCCCACACCCAATTGTTCTAGTTAAGTAAGTATAGAAATACAGTAAGTTAAATTTTTCATTCTTGGATTAATAGTAAATTTGAGCAACTCATTTACATGTAAGCTACATGGATTTCTCTTTCTGTCACTTGTTTTTTATTGTCTGTCAATATTTGTTAATTTATTTATCATGTTTGTTATATCTTTCCAGTTTATTTGCAAAAGTTCCTATACTCTAGACTAGCATTATTCAATAGAACTTTCTGCAGTGATGGAAATGTCCTATATCTGTTCTGACTAATATGTAGCAGTAGCCACATGTGACCACTGAACACTTGAAATATGACGTGATATTTACTGAACATGTGAATCTTTCATTTTACTTAATTTGAGCTAATTTACATTTAAATAGTTACTGCTTGCTAGTGGCTACTCTGCTAAAGTGTAGAGTTCTAGACATTGGTCTCCTGGAACTTTTACATACTATAATTGCTTCTTTTCTGGGTGTTATCTGTATCTACCTTTTTGTTGGGATTTTTGTCACTAAATGAAAGTCTTTACTTTTGTTCTATTCAGATAAATTTTGCTCTGTGGTTTTTCACTTTCAGGGTTTTATTTAATAAGTAGTTTCCCATTGAGGTCCCAGAACTATTTTCCCTCATTAAAATTGTGTCAGTTAATTATTCTCCTTTATTTTTATATCTATACATGTGTTCCCTCCATTAGTCATTAAATAATCTCTTTGTAACTCTTTGCTTATGGGGTTTTATTTGTCACATATCAAAATTATGTTTATATCTTTCTTAGCTCTGCATTTTTTCCATTGTGTATTTTTTCTGTTGTGATTATTTTATATATATTTCACTATTGTAGCTTTGAGATATTAATGTCCGAGAGGATATATACTTGATTTTTTGACTAGTTTTTCAAAATTGCCTTAGCCTTTTTAGATGTTGGACTTTCATATAAAGCTATTTTTAAACACAGTCTTTAGTTATTAAGGTTTAATTTTACATATAGTATCCAACTCAATGACTGTTTATATATGCACATAATCATGTCACTGCCCCCAGGTCAAAAGTAGAATATTTGTAACCACCCCTAAAATTTCTCCTTGCCCTTTTACACTCAATAGCAATTTACCTTCATAATTAATCAATATCCTGTATTTTTTATAGTAATATTTATTATTCCTTCAGTCCACAAATACCACCACCACACCCACCACCTGAGTTCTAGTTTCAGTGTCTCTTACCACCACCTTTTCTCTCATGCTCCCTCTCCACCACACTCTGTCCTGAGTCTTGTTATTTTCATTGAAATTTGTATGTTCATTTGTTTCTTTTAATTATATTCCATATATGAGTAAAACCATCTGCATTTCTCTTTTTCTTTCTGACTTATTTCACTCCACATGATCCTCTCCAATTTCATCCAAATTGGCACAGTTTCATTTTTTTTTTAAATAGTGGCATAGATTTCCATTGAGTTATATACCATAGCTTCTTTATCCAGTCATCTGTTGATAGACATTTAGGTTATTTCCTCAATATTCTAAATTCTGTTGTTACAGGTTAGACTTCTGATCTGACTTCTGAGATGCATTCATATTATTGCATCAGTAATTTGTTCTTTTATTGCCATATATTATTCCATTTTATGACTATACCATATTTTGTTTATCAGATGTCCAGTTGATGGACATTTAGAAGGTTTTCAGTTTAGAACTCTTCAGTGGCGTACTGATAAATTGAGTTTTGAGGACTGGGGAGGAGAGATACTGACTTGTAGAATTTGCTAATTTCCCTGGTCTAAATACTTTCATCATGGCTAATTTCAAACTACAAATGACTTCATAACAAGCTTACAGTTCCTTGTCAGCTTATATGAGCTGACCCCAACAGACTTGTGGAGCTGTGATAAATAAAGTTGCTGGATGGTATCGTACACAAATATTGTTGTTTTTTGATTCGTGTGAACTAATTTGACTTGTATGTGCTGATTATAGGATTTCTAAGTCATAAGATAGGCATATGTTTAATTATTTTTTTTTAAACTGAAAAATTTTCCAGTTTACAGAAAAGTTTTACAACATATAGGAATGACCTTTATCACATTCATTTTCTCCATATATTGACATAATCTTTCAACTTTTATCATTGATCCATCAATGAGTTGTAAATATTTTTATGTATATTTGTATATTAGATCTTGCATTGTTAATGCCAATTATATTTGACATTATGTTCTTTTTTGAACACACTTTTGGATTTGCTTAACTAGTGCTTGTTTAGACATTTTCTATATACATTTTTTACTAAAACGAGAGCAAAAATAAATTTTAATTTCAAAAATAAGATTATAATTTTAAGTTGTAGATTAAATCTTGTAAATATTTCTCAAGTTTTTATGCTCACTTATTTTTAACCTAAATTTCCTCATTCTTTATTTTTTGACTTTCCTTATTCTTTAAAACCATTGTTTGCAATCCTGGGAAGGCACTGGAATCACTAGGGGGAGCTATGACAACAATTTCAGGCTCTCACCCATACAAAACCAAATCTTTGAACTGGAACCCATGCACTCTTATTTTTAAACATCTACAGGTATTTTCCATACATAGCCAGAGTGGAGATTCAGTGTTTTCAAAGATATTGAAGTATGGGGCAGATTGCTGTCCATGTTGGGGAATGTCTTGTGTGAATCACCTGGAACACCTCCATCTGCTCTTATAGTCTGCTGTGCTAGAGATGCCTAGGTGATTGCAAATTATACACTTACAAAACACACATAAACACAAGCCTCCAGATTCTCTTTTATAAGGTGAAACTTTATATTTTCAGTCATCTTTCTATCAGGTGTTCATTACTGAAACATACTATGTCTCCAGCAGACTTACTTCCCTAGAAGATCTCTGCTTTAACTGCTTCTGCTATGTCATCATCATAGGCAATGCTCTTCACCTCCTAACTGCAATTTGTCAAAATATGATTGAACAGAGAATTAGAATAGATGTTCTCTAATTCTGTTTCTGGCTTTGAAGTTTTAGGATTCTTAGACAATGTTAATTTTCTTACTTTGCTCCTTTAATTAGTTCTGAAATGCACTACTAGCAATCTATCATTTCAAGGTGAAACCTTTTTTTTTTCCATTTTCTGACCTCATCTATTCTTATCCTTCCTTGTCTGAAGAGATATGCACAATAAATTTTAAATGAAGATCTACCACACGTTCATAATCTCAGTAAGTCCTTTTGATTTTTCTGTTAGGAGAAGTCAAGACTTTCAACTTCCTTCTCAATTTCCTAGCCAAAAATGAGTCTTCATTGTTCACTTATTTCTGTCTACTTTTGCGAACCAATGGATTCCATAGCAGGCATATCAAAACTATTTTCAAACGATAATAGGTTCTTAATTAACAAAGTGATAATGTCTATATTCTTAGGATTATTTTGGGTACAATTGATAGGTAGCTTCCAAGTCTATCAACAGAAGAGCATCCCCATGTATCTTCTTTTGATCTTCAAGGCATTAGTTGTTATCAGCCAACTAAGATGCTAGAGAGTACATTGACCCTACCCTGAAGCTTGATTTCAGGTTTAGCAATTCTGAGTGTTCCAATCTCAACAAGAAATAGTTTCTTTAATAATTTTATTAAGTCTAACTGTATATTTTGGAGAGTTCATAAACACTCGTCAAGTGTGATTTAGGTCAGTAGCAAAGTTATACTAATTTAAAAAGTCATTTTGGAAGAATTGAAATAAATAGTATATAGACTTAAGAAGAGTTGTGAGTCAATTTGGAATAGAAAGGCTATAAGACCAAACCCAGCTGAGAGTCCTTGCTCTTATTTACTATTGTTGAAAAACAACTTAATTTTTTAAAACTTTAGTTTCCCCTACTCCTAGATGGAAGACTCTTCTCTCATTTATTTCAGATAACAATGGGCAAAATGAGATAATAGATATGGAATTTCTTTGAAATTTGAGAAAGTGTGGGACAGATGAAGAATTCATGAATGTTTTCAGAGTTTAAAGTGTCCAGCTAAAGGTGATAATCCCATAATCTTTATTGAATGCCTTTATTTTAGTTACTTAATAGCTTATTTTCACAAGAGCAACAACATCATAGCACATTCCACTGCTATAGATAGAATTAATTCCTTACCTATAGCATGAGTAGAGTCAACATATTATCTTAGTGCAGTTTTCCCTCTGTGATCAGCAAACTAGACAGGTATATATATTTTTTTCATAAAGTAAATTACATGCATTTTATTTCATTACTAACATCTGTTAGCCAGATTTTGCTGATTAATGTGTCTCACACAGTGCGTTATAGTTGATTTCCATTGATATCAAATTTAATCTGTAAATTTTTCATGCATTTACATTTCCAGCCACCTACAATTTTCTTGGTTAGTGTGTTAGTTCAATTCCCCACATACAGGACAAATCATCTCTTTCTTGGTGTTTGTATTTTAATATTTTAGTTAGGGGACAGGCATAGAAAATAAAATGCTGCTGAAGATATTATCAACAACTTTATTTACTTCCATTTTGGAATAATAAGGAAAAGTATACTGATAGCCTAGGAAACCCTAATTGTTGTCTCCCTAACACGTAAAGCCTATCACTTAAAGCAAAGGGGAAAGGGGCTGTGGAGCATGTGGAATATTTTGACTCGGGATCAATTTTGAGAGGCAAGTATATACTAGTCGCTCAACTCAGCATTAAACAGTATCAGGGACATGGTCCCAGGATCAGCTAGGGCACTAGGATGCAGTTTGGTTAAGAGCGTGACCACTACCAACTGTGGTTCCTTTGCAAGGAAGCATGGATCACTGGGCTCTGTTGAGGTTGGACGGGAGAGGTTGGTGCAAAGAAAGAGACGGGCTGAGCTGGCGCTTAATTAGTGAGGCTGGAGCAGCGCAGGCGCAGAGCTAGTGTTCGCAGGGTGGGCGGTGCTTGGGTCTGGAGTGGGATGTAGGAGATGTATCCACAGGCACTGTATTTGGAATGGCAGGTCCCGCGTGCGAAGTCTACCTGTCTCCAGGAACCAACTGCACCCCAGTAAGTCGCGGCCTACTCATCACCCTGCGCCCCGCCCATGCCAGGCAGAGTGAGTATCTCTGACCTACAGGTCGTTTGCTGGAGGAGGTTCAGGTGATTCCGAACCTCTGTCCCAACTTTCTGCCCAGAACTTACTGTCAACTGTTGCTTCAAAGTTGTGTCTGCTTAGCATGTCAAAAATTGATTCTAAATTGTTTCCTATATCCTTTATATTTGGGGGGTCGGAGGGTTGGAGTAGATTGTGGGGAGAGTGGGGAGATTCGACCCGGTGTCTTTCTGAAAACAGTAAATATTTTAAATAGTGTGCTTTGGGTATAGTTTTGATCATTCTAAGCTGTCATCTTAAATTCCCTTGAACAAATCTGACCTGAAGTTATTCCCAGTGAAACAAGTTACCCTGAGTAAAATTCAAAGTTCACATTAGTCAAGCAGACCTAGTTAACAGAATAATTCTACTCAACTGAAACAGGATGACCTAATAAACTGGAAGTCTAAGTCATTCAAAATTAAAATTTTTCATTATCTTTTTTGTTTACATCTAGAAATAACATTGATTTTATAGGAAAAGAATATTGAAGTTAAGTTTGCCCATTGTATGAAACAAACATGGTAATGTGAACATTTTTATAAAAAACACTTGAGCCTTTCTGCAAATGTAATCTATTTGGAAGAGCATACACTTGTGGGTGAGGAAAGGCAAGGGAAGATGAGGCAACTTATGGATATAAAATTAATTTAATGTTAAGCCTGTAACAATTTTAGTTGATACAATTTTAGTTTCATGTATAATAGACTTAAAGGAGTCTAAAAATTCTAGTTTTGCTTACTAGCTTCTTGGTCTAAAATAAATTGACAGCTTGGGGCTACGTTCCTCCAGTTAGGATAGTTAGTGGTTTGCTTAGTGAGACTATTCTATGTAGCTGTTTTTCACATTGTTTATACATAATCAGCTTCCTCACTCCAGCAACTTTAAGGACACAGGTAGAGTGGGCTAGGGTATTTAACAGGTGATTCTGATCATCTTTTCTTCGTTGCATTTCCATCAGGAAACCCTTGATCTGCTGGACTAAAGACTAGGTAAGTTATCTAATCTTATAAAGTACTGACTATTTTGTCTTTCTGTCAAATATTTTCCTTTCAGTAATATATATATTTTTCTTAAACACAAAAGTAATGAAACAGACCTCAAGTAGGGTGGGGTGGTGAATGCTTTTCTTTTAATTTCATTTGAAATGTTATTTAATTGAAATATTTTCTAAGTTTTAAGTATGGCACTTGGCATGTAAATTCTGTGTGTGTGCAAGTCTAGACTTATTTAATATCCAATATTAGTCTTATTTGGCTACCAGAAAATAGCTTTATGAGAAAATCAAGGCTTTACTGTTTAATTTGGTTCACCTATGTTTGTGTGATGACTTTGAGTGAGCAAAATCACATGATTTCCTTCTCAGCTTAATATGTGCCATATCTTTTTAAATTTCACTGTAATTCAACTTAAATCATTAAGAACTGTGAAATATTTTTATCATGTTGTTGAGAACTTAGATATTTACTACTGGGGGGTTATTGGTATAAATTGTATTAACATAGATTGTTATATTAATAGCAATATATTATGTATATGAAAATGACTAAACTTCTGCACTGCACTATTAGATTCTTGGACTTTTGAAAGACTGGGGAGTTGCTACCCCTTTTTCTGGTTGATGTTAATAATTTTATATTAAAATTTGAATTATATTCTTAGCACTTGACCAGAGGCTACTGAGATCTCACATTGGGTAGATAGTTGGTTTTCAATTCTGTAAACCTAGTTGTTCGCTATTTTCTTCTTTACATTTGGGGAAATTCCCTTTTCTCTTTGGCTCTTTCTAAGATACCATAACAGGATGTTAAAATGGGAGCATTCAACTAAATTATATAAAAATCATGCTTTATTTAATGTGTTGGATACTTTACAGACTATACCAACTTTGTGGGAACTTGGAAAGGAGACCATGAAAGTAGAATTTTCAACTTTTGGCTTGCCAACTAGTAGGATATAATATGAATAACTAAAGGTTTGATGAGGATGTTGAGACCTGTGGAAAACTTATTTGAATCAAATTATTGGTGTGTCCACTCTGTCCCCATAAAGGAAGGGAAGGCAATTCTTTGTAAAGGAGGGGAGTGTTCCCCTTCATCTGAAAATTAGTTGGAGAAACTTCAAAATATCCATTCATATGGGCTGATAATGTTTCTTGGAGTTTTGGAAATAAATTCTTACATGTTCCTGAAAAGGTGAGACATTGAGATGTTCTACCTGACTACAGAGAGCAAGAAGGCTATTTTTTCGTGCAAGCCACAATGACGTATGTAGTAGGGGAAGAATGTGTCTATGTTTTTAACTCTTGATTCTTGAGAAGAAATAGGCCTAAAGCCATTTTGAAAGTTTGTGTACCCAAGAAGACCATAGATAAATTTCTGGAAGTGCAGAGGGGGAGGGTAAAAGTAGAAAGTAGAGGTAGAAGCTGCCAGCAGAGAGAGGAAAATTCCTTGTCATGGGAAGTTGAATTTATAGTGGATGAATATTTGAGGAACTGATTAATTAATGTATTCCCTCTGCACTTAATCAGGAGTTGTCCTTTTGTCATGCATAGAACCAAATACATGTGACAGGGAATCTAATCCAGTTAAGCTTCTCCCTTCCATCTGACCTTGCTGAGTCACCAGGGCTAGTAAGGGAGGAAGAAAGAGGAGAAAGCAACTAACCTTTCCACCACTGTACAGGCTTGTCAACTTGAAATGGGCTCAAGATGGAAACAGTTGATATGTTAACTTTATATGATGTTTTGGGTTTTTATTAGATTATGTGGGCATTTAAACTACTGAAATGAGATTTTCTGGTGAATAAATGGAGCAAGAAAGCTGGAGATAATTCCTGAGGTTTTATTCAGGAGCATAAAAGAACTAGCCGACAGTAGAAAGTTGAAAGACAAAGGGAGAAAGTTCTTAAGTTCACTAAAGTCTATATTTACTGAAATTGTCATACCATAGTTTTTGACTCTGGCTCAATTGTGGGATCTTGGCCAATGTGTCTAACTTTTCCAAAGTGTTGGTTTTTAGTATAAAAGTATAATAATGATGCCTATTATAAATCTGAGAATTAGATTATTAACACAGTGCCTAACACAATGTAAGCAAATATTAGCTATTTAATAACATTAATCTTTATACAGACAGAGCTTCTCATACAGTAGTGAGCTCAAGTACTAATTCATCATCTATTAAGTTAAATTATCAGAATGACTTGACTGAGGCAATAGAAACTAACAGATTTCTGAGTTTCGACTAGAAGAAAAGTGGTGATCAAAAGTATAAAATTTTCTGATTCCTAATTCTGGATGTTGCTTCCAAATGTGAGGAAAAAAGCTGCTCCTTCCCTCACCAGTCTTTCCTCAGACTCTTTTATTAGAAAACACAACAAACAGCTTCTGAAAGATACAAAAATTGGTGCACAGATTAGGGACTCTTGGCCACTTTATAAAATAGATTTTTAGAAAAACAAAAGGCGATTCTTATGATGAAGTTAAAAATGGAACCCAATTTTGAAAAGGAAAACCTATTACTTAATAGGTTAGATTATCTAGAAGTACAAATGCCAAGTTAAAAGACAACTGTGTCTGTAGATCTTGTGCATATATTAAGTCTCAGAACCACTGCTTTGATTTTACATGCCTTCATGAAGGTTCATGCTTAAATGGTGCCCATGTAGGAAGCAACATCTCTTTTCCCTCATTTGACTTTGTAGCTTTAGGTTATTTGAAGAAAACAACCAATGTGTTCTGACAGAAAAGGAAAATACTAAGTTTCAGAGAAGGGATTTGTGTGTGGAAGGCACTAAAAATGTGTAGATGAACTTCAGTAGTCTAATAATACCAGCTTGGTATTTTTTTACTTTCTGTAAAATGACAGAAGGAAGTATCTGCATACAAAGGAAAAGACACTCAGTAAATAAAGTACACGAAGGAAAAGGCATCTAACTTGCTACAAATTACCTCACTGGGATGTATTCAACCACACAAATTGGACTATAGTGTATAAAAATTAGTGGATACCCAGAGTGCCTGCATTTTGATGTTTTTTAAAATATTTAGCCAGAACTTTTTATTTTCTTGTCTCTTACTAACTTGCCCTCTAATCATGGTTTCAAGGACATTCATTTCTCTCTAAATATGTAATCCCTGGGATCTGAAAAAAATAAAACAATAAACAGAAAAACGTTGTGCAACTCTTTTGTCATTTTTGCTCTATAGCATTTTAGTTCTTAAATTATAGATATTTTTAAAAAAATCCTAGTGTGGGAGGCAAAGGATCAGTATAAATCCATGTAAATTTGGAGGATTTTTTTCTATTTTTAACTGTTTCTATGTTGGTATATACAGTATCATTATCTTTTCATAGTATAAGCTTTTTGTTTGCAAGATACTTTTGTAAAAGTAGAAAATAGTAGTTTTAGTAAAATATTATAAATATATGCAGTTCTATATTAACTTATTCTTTTCTCATACCCATCTGATCTTCTGAAAGTGAGTGTTTTAGAAGAAACTTGGAATATAATTTTGAGTTTAAAATATAATCATAGGTCACTTAGTTCTAGTCATCTTATACTTGAATTTTAGATCAAGGTTCTAAGTAATAGGACCAGGTTTGGAAGCTAAAACCTAAGTATACATCTTTATTCTTCATGAAAATAAAAGCAGCCCAAGAAAGTTAAGAATTTGTGATGATGTTTTTTTTTTTTTTATTTATTCATGAGTTTTATTTTGGTCAGTTTTACATGAGTAAATAATTTAAGCAATTTTAATTTATTTAGAGCTATAAAAACACTGGTTTTTAAGTTGTCTTAGGGAAAAAATATGGGAATTATTTAGTAGTGGTCTTAAGTAGAAAATGGCAGTCTTTTTTTCAAAACTCAAGTTTTTCAACATTTTCTGGATTCTAACTTTAGTTCAATAGTGAAAACAGAATTTTATGGCACACCCTGTGGAGTGGCAGGTGTGTCTGTGACCTCCAACCTCTGCCATCCCAAGGATCCTTGTTCTTGTCCCTGGGTTTACGTTCAGTGCGGGGGAACAACCTAGATGAACAATTAAATAGAATTAATAGAGTAGTTCTTATTTCTCTCTCTCTCCCTGCCTGCCTGTTTGCTCACCATCATTCCTACCTGCACATTTCCTTTAAACAAACAGAATTTTAAAAGAATTAGAACCAGCATTCTTTTTTTTCCAATTTGTTTCATTGTATTCATTTTATAATTATCAGGAATTGATATGGTAAGTATTCTATTATGGACTGGTATATGTACTTTACTGGAATGTTTAAATTCTGGTAAAACTCCTGTAGTTCTGAGTTATGTAGTATTTGTCAAATCCATTAACTATTTGGATGCCATTGTTCTTAAGGAATAGTTTTATAGGAGCATCTTGAATTACACACTAAAATTAGTTTATTAATTTATAATTTATGCAATGTTTCATAAGCATAGATATTGATTTGTAAACACAAATGAAACCTGTCTGTGAGAATTTTTTATAGATGGAAAGGAATTTAATAGAAGATGGCAAAATTGAAAATTCATTTGGAAGGAATAAAACAGATTGTGGATGAATTAAAACATTTAAAAAGCAAAGCTAAAACTAAGCTACATTTAAACTATATTTAAAGATAATAGCAAATCTTAAACTTACAAAATGAGCATCTATGATTTATAAATAAATGATGGTGTTAAAATGTCATTGAAAATAATTTCCAGTATAAAACATTGCACAAAACAACTGTTTCAGTTTCCTTAGATTTTGAAAGTTTTCATAAGACCTAGGCATTTCACAAGTATTCATCCTTTCTTCAGACTCCTTTAATTAGATCTCCATTTTTTCGATTGCTATGACTTGAAGTCACATGACTTACATTGGGTAAGAGCAGTGCCTTGTAATTTAACCAACCATGTGACACACTTGATGTGGAACTAGTTAAGTAACAGTGAAAGCTACTATTAGAGATAAGTATAAAACACATTCAATAGTTTCACAGGAATTTTTATCTTTCTAATGTATAGTGATGTTAAAATCATTGGGAGTAGTTGAAGAAAGATTTGGGTCATTAAATAAAGGGTAGTTGGATGTTCATCCCTGTAAGTTCCTGAAACTGGTTGTAAAATGCACCATGAAATAAACTTTTCCCATTTGCTATTTTGTCCCTAGGTGTCTTTAATATATTGTGGTTAATGTATCATAATATACTTTAAGGCCTAACTGAAACTGGATTATCCTCTAGTAACAGTTCAGGAATCCAGAGTTATATTTTGTCTATTAAAATTACATTGTAATCATTAGTTTTACTATAGGCCAAATGCAATAATTTTACTAGCATAAATCATCAACATGAATGCTGTCTTTAATTACTAGACATATTGTCACATATTTTTTGTAAAGGATAGCACACTCTTGATTAAAAAAAAAAAACCCAAAAAACTGTCCCATCAGTAGTGAAAAAAAAAAATGGTGGATTCTGGAGCCAGACAGGCTACATACAAACTTTGAGTTCACCATATTATAGCCTTTGTGATTTTGAAGTATTAGTCGTCCTTCCTAAGACTCAGTTTCTTTACTTGTATTGCAACATAATATTTAAATACTTTTCAGAGTGGTTTTATGAAGATTAAATTATTTCATATGCATAAAGCACTTAGAATATTGCTTAGCACATAGAAATGATCAATTGTTAACTATCAGCTAGTTGTTCTCCAGTTTCTATTCAGTCCTGATGTTTGATTTTATACTAATTTCTTTCATATCGTTTGTGATATGACATGTGATTATTGTGGATACAGAAATATCATACATACATATAAAACATATGTGAGAAGTAGGCAAGTAATATTTTGATGGGTGACACATCAGAAATATTTATATAATTTGTCTTTACCTTAAAGAATAATGTCAGAGGCAATTGCTTGGATTATTGTACATATGCAGTCAAATACAGTGCTTACAATTTGTAATAGGGAACAGTCACAGAACGTACTCATTTGTCATTTTGTACATGTGATGTCTTGTTCCCAAAATTCTTTGAAAACTTCTTTAATGATAACAAAGCTGTGAGACAGATAGTAAAATGTTTTTTACCCCAAAGGATACTGATAATTCAATATTGGAAACTACTATAATAGTGGTTAAGATTGCTCATTGGAAATTGGGTAAGAGTCCTGTTTTTGCTATTTAAAAATTTTAAAAAGCTGTTATTTATTATTACAGGATAAAGTAATTTGTGAGTTGTCCAGTGGTAGACTCTGCAATTGTTAAGGCTTTAGTGTATATATTAAGGTGGGACAAAAACAAAAGAAAAAGATCGTGGCTATTTCAAAGACATGTACATTTAAAATCAGACATAGCAAATGAACCCCTGAATCAAATCTCAATCTAGAAAGTCTGAATTTTAAATAAAAGGTTGATAACATAGAAAGTAGTTTTATTTTGCAAATATGCAAATCTACATTTTATTAGAGTTTTTCAGGACATTGGATAATAGACTCATAAAATGAAAAGAAATGTGTTGGTGAGCTAAAAATGAAGAGTTCTGAATGAGCAATTAATGCTTTCATCTGAAAAACTTTGGACAGCTGCAGGGTTAGAGGTTCATGGTAAGTCACTCAACATTTATGGAATATCTAGTGTGTTGAATTCTGAATGATGTAGCAACATATATGGAATAGTTTGAATAATCTCAAATGTTTTAGACACATACCATTTTAAGTTGCATTTTGAGAGTTTTAAAACAAAGCTGAGAATATTGTAAAAAGCAAACAGTTTTCAGAATGGGTATGTTTGAAAATGAAATTTATTTATGTGCCCTACTTATAACTATCACAATAATAATCATAAAACCTCTCTGTAAGTATTGAAAAGTGTTATAAAGGTTTTATAAAATAGTATGCGCTCCTGGGAAATCAAAATCTTTTAGAAACATTTGGAAGGCATTATCTAACTAAAGCGGTGATATATAATTTTATAACTGCAAGTGTCTAAGGAGTTGTATAGATAACTAAGTTGTTATACATTTTAAACCACATTCTGTTAGGAATGTATAAAAGCTTAGACAAACAGGGATATTTTTAAATATTTATTCAAAGACTTGAGGTTATAAGAAAGAGAAAAGCCATACTCTGATTATATACAAGTCAAAGTTGCCCCCTTCCCCGCTCTTCTCTGCTGCCAGTGAATTGCAGAGGACAGGGAGGAGGAATGAAAGAAGAGTAATCACCTCCTCAAATCAGTCTGCAAGCCCGAAACTGAATAAACTATAGAATAGTTTTCTTGTTTGCAGGACAGAGGGGCAAAACATAAAATTCAAATTCTGGTGTTAAATACAGATGAGAGGTAGTTCTCAAAGAAGCATTCTTTATAAAGTTATATAGTTCAAGAGATGTGTTTCAACAAGGTTCTATGCTCAAAATTGTGGAAGACACAAATTAACTATCAGGAACAGACAAACAATTATATTCCTTTAAACAGATCCTTATGTGCTACTAATTAAAAAAAACATAATTTTAAACTAAGATTTAGCAAGTAAGTAATTAAGTTGAGAACTCTGAACTTCACAGATATTTCATCTCTTTATATCCTTTGCTTCCTAACAACATCCTTATAAGGTTTTGCCTCATTGCTCTTAGAAGCTGCCAGTGTTCATTTTTGTTTTTGTTCTGTGTTAGTGGCTTTGAACATTTTCCCACTGTCCTTTCTAAGTTTTTCTGTACCTTTAACATCTATTGTATTTAAAAAATTTTGCCTTTTTTTCCTTTTGAAGTGATTGAATACTCAAAATTCCCCTTTTTCCACTTTTATTGAGATATAATTAATAGTATTATAAGATACTCAGTGTATCATGATGCTTTTTATATATGTATACTTTTCGAACTAATTCCTCTCAGTAAAGAAGTTGAACCAATGACTATGGGTAACTACTGTTAAATGGGGATGCAGTAGTGGCGACAGATTTTATAGATGATTCATTTATATATTTTAGTATTTATGTTTGCTTTCTGTCCTATTTTATAAATTCAAGGATTTGTAAAAAGAATACTACGATAATGGGAGAGTCCTATAATTATAGTAGAGGTATGGAGAAAGTATCCTTAATAATGAATTGCAACTTGACTAAGGGCCAAAATTGACATTCATGCAAGCCCTTTAACTACTAGTTTTGAAATTTGTCTCTGCCATGGAATGGTGGATGAACATATCTTGAAATGCATCCATTATGGGGGCATACTGACCATGTTTCAAATATCCTCACCTCCAAGCACTATTAATTCCAGTTTTTTCCTGTTCAACTCCTTCTCCCACTCTTTCTTAATTGGTACTATTTTAAACAAATCTTAGCTGTTTATATTAATATACCTTTAAAACAGACTTTTTAAAAATTGTATTGAATCAACATTACATTATAACTTTATAGAGATTTAAGGTGTGCTTCTGAATAAATCAGCATCTCTATATACTACATGAAGTTTACCACTAGACTATTTTTAAGCAACTTAGGTTTACAGAAAAACTGAACAGAAGGTACAGAACTATCTCCATATCACATCCTCTTACCACTCTCTACATATAGTTTTGTCCGTTAACATCCTGGTATATTTGTTAAAATTGGTGAATGAATGTTGATTTATTAATTTACCTAAATTTCATAGTTTAGATTAGCATTAATATTGTTGTAAATTCAATGGGTTTGACAAATATTGGCAATTATAGTATTATGTAAAAGTTTTGTTGCCCTACAGAATCCCCCTAATCTGCATGTTTATTGGTTTCTCCCTCCTAATCCTTGTTACCACTAATGTGTGTGTGTTTACTGTCACCATAGTTTTGCCTTTTTCAGAACATCATGTAGATGGACTCACATATCATGTACTTTTTTTTGGCTGGTTTAATTTATTCCCTTGCTGGATCTCCATTTTAACTGGTCACTTCCTTTACTGAGGTCTTCATGCTAAGAAACTTAGCCTATTCATCAGGATGACCTGCTATATGGTCTATGGAATATTCTGAGACTTTTTCTTTCCTTAAAAATGCATACCTATTGATTCCATGTGAGGATAATCTCTTTTGAGCCATTTCAGGAAAATGTATTTTACAAATGAGCATCAAAAAAACTTGCCTAGTGGACTGCCTTCCATTTATACAGGTCATCTTTCCTGACTTGGAATTGAGAGATATTATGTCCCATCCCTCTACTCTGAAAACATTCTGTTTTAAGCCATTTTACAAATGTGACAGAGGAGTTTAGGATTTGTCTTACTGTTTCTGGCCACCATAATAAATCCTAGTCTACAACATCACTTTGAAGTCCAATTTAATGTCTTGTAGTGGAATCAACTAGGAATGTAATCTTAAGATATTCAGATGTTTATCAAGAATCCTTCTGCTTTCTCCTTTCCTCTTTATTTATGCTAAAATACCATTTAAGGAGTGACATTCCCAGATCTCTCAATGTCATCTTTCCTGTTTTCATTTGAATTCTATCTAATTAATGAGATTCTTTAAATATGTGGAAAGTAAGTAAAACAAAATTACCAACTAAACAGAAATACTAAAATAGATGACTTACAACTAAATCAAATGCAAATAAGTGCATAATTTAAAATGTTTTACTTATGAGAGGAAAGGATCATGGGATTTTTTTAAATAAGAAAAAAGTGTTAAAACCTGAGTTTTTTTGACTCCCCAAGAAAACTCTCTCCTGTGAAATAACAGAATAAATGAATTTATAAAATATTGTCTGCATATAAACAACTCTTTAGATTTTCTATTCTGTTTTCCTTAGGTTGCTAAGTAAAAAAGCATGACCTACTTTTCTGCCACTTGTGCGTCCTGGTGGGTATTTGCTCTCTTTTATGAACTGTTATTTTCTCCCGAGTCACTTTTCTACAGAAAACATTTCCAAAATTGACTCATTAAAAACAGACAGTTCTGCAAATCTTAATCAAAGATTCATAGTTGGTATTCATCTGATTCACAACTCTGTGAATTGCCAATTTTGTTGAATTATTTATATAAAAATACATTTTAACTATTCTTTAATTGGCAGTATCTAATAATATCTCCCATTTGCTACTCATCTTGTGGACATTAAAGAGAATGGTTCTAAAAAATTCGATTGGCATTTTTGGAGGTTGACCTAGATAATCCTATTTCTGGGAAATTACTGATTTATGTCAGAACATGCTTCAAAAATCTCTTCTTAAAATTGCATCAGCCTTTTCCTTTATCCTAAATTCAATCCATAGGCTTCTCTCTATTTTTGCTTTAAATTGTTTGCTTTTAAATTACTGATAACTTCAAAAAACTTAGGCAAACATCAGCCACCAGAAGAGAAACTCAATTCACTTGATGTATAGTAGCTATGAACATAGAACTGGAAAGCTAAACTGAGGGAATGTGAACCTTTATTTTGGTCATTATAGTGAGTCACATTGGGTAAGTTTCTTAACAGTTACTTAGTTTTCCTATCTAAAAATAATAGTATATACTTGATAGCAATGAGGGTTAAATGAGCTAATATACATAAAGAGCATTTCTGTTATTGGGACATGGAAAGCCCACTGTAAGTGTATATGTTTAGTGTTTGCAAAAGAGTAGCTTAAAAATAATGTCAAATCTTAATATCGTCAGTAACAATAATTGTTTAATTTTCAATACTTTTCACATAAACATAAAAGATGGTTAATTAGCTGACCTTCTGTGGTTACCCTTTGCACCAGGTTTAGATTACTGGCTTGAGAAACTTAAACAGTGAACCCAAGACACTAGAATTTAAAATGAAAACATTTTTATTTTAAAAGGTATGGACCATGTTTCAAACCATAATGAAACGAGTTCAGAAATCTCTTTGATAATGTTGTTTAATCCTATAGCTTAGAACAGCCTTCACTAATAACTTTCCATTCCATAGTAAACTCATTTCTAGGGAGAATTAACTCGTCAATGTCTTAGTGGAGTTTTACTGTCTGTGATTCCTTAACTTGCCTCTCACAAGAGGCATGTAGTAAAACCCCTAATACTAAGAGATTCTGTAGTGTTATAGAAATGGAGGCTCTTGATTGTTAGTTTAAATGACCTTCTTTGATTGGAATAAATTATTCTAAAAAGTTACATTCCAGCATCCTGTCTACCTACCTGTTTACATTTGCTTATAAATCTAAAGAATCAGACCTCAGCGACATTGTCTTCACACTGAGCATCAGTGTGGGAGTATGTGGATTGTTTTTCCCAGTTCCCTCCCTAACCAGACCCTTCAGAACTCCTCCCAACATTATATCAGGGTTTATAGAAAACCCTGAGATTAAAAGTTCAAAGTAAGATTGAGATATTGTTTAAATAAATGTCTTTGAAGTGATTAAGTTGATAAGTATTTTTCCTATCTTAATATAGCTTTATAAATGAAAAGGTGTTCAATTCAAATGTATCTTTTTCCAATGTCTGTATAACATAAGCTGTAACCTGTAGATAGTAGTGTTACATATTTACAAAATAATTGGCCTTCACATTCCAATATGATCATAGTTTAATATCCGTCAATACTAATCTCTGGGATAAATTAGTCTTTACGTTGACCTAAGCAAAGTCATCATATGCATATTAGTTACCATCCACAACATAAATTGAATTAATTTCAGAGGTGAGTGAAGAATGTGTAGCTCTTTATATTACTTGATATTAGAAATTTCTAGTCATAATCTCTACTATATTTTTACTCCTTACAAGTTATTCCAGTGGCTAAACCATTAGCCATCTGCTTATTAAGTGAAATAAAATATGTAAAATGTCCTTTATAATGTCTGGCACATAAAGGGGCTCATTAAATATTATACTCTCACCTCCTTCAGTTTTTATCTTTCAAAATGAGGATATTAAAAAGTAATCAACTCCATTTATGTGTGTAATATTAGAGAATTTGGCATTGGAATCAGGGATCAAAGACTTGTTTATCCTTTGAGTGCAGAGTTGGAGGTATACTATAAGTTGAGGAAGTACTGAAATGTCTTACAAGAGCTTTTTCTAAAAAGAAGGGAAAAAAAAAAGTTTGCTGCTTCTTCTGCTCCAGGGCACTGCCCATGTAATTCCTGGGGGTGTCCAGGATTTCTGTTAAAGTCAGGGATTTTGAACCATTTCTTTTTTTTCTCTTTCTCTCTGCTCCTGCCATCCTTGTTAATTTATTTTTTCCTAGCAAAGTGATTTTTTAGTGAGAGAAGTAGTGGATGATTTACATTGTACTATAAACACTCCCTAATCAGTGTAATGGCTCCAGACTTTTTCTGACATTTCATTTTCCTTTTGGAATATGCTTCCAAACAAACCAGAAAATATTCTCACACAGAGTAAAATTTCAAACATTTGCTGATACTAATCATGCACTTGCATGTGAAGTTAATGGTGAATATTTATTTCTTATTTTCACACTCGTGGTGGCTTGATAAATAGTTCACAAACCAGCACTGATAAGTGGACTTCACTTTGATGAGTACTGTCTATTGCCAAAGGCTTCAAGTGGACACAGAATCATTCTCATTAATGCAGAATGAATGGGATAATATATCCTTTAGCTCATTAAGCATTATTACTGTTTTCCCTGTCCAGAGTTATGCCCGTTGCCCATTTTAGAACGATTTTATTAATGTAAATTACTGGGTGATACCTAGAGGTGTATACCAGGCTTCCTGTGTCCCTGAGAGTGTTCCTCTCCTTAAATCCCTAATGTAGTAATGGGAATACGATAACTGCTTAATAAATTCTAGTTCATTGGTTCATGTCAAAGCACAGATTCATCTTGTTTTCCCTAAATTATAAAAACTGTCATTTCACACATTCCCAACTATACCTTAGACTCAGTCACAAAAGTAGATTCCATTGTATTCTCTTTGTGGTCCAAAACTATTGAATAAGTTTCCAGGGATACTTGGGAATATAGTCAGCCAAATTTGAAATGGGCAGTATTAAAAATGATGAGTCATCTCTGGATCACGAATAAAATATTTTGCTTTTTGTTTCTCAGCATCATGACCTTAGAAAAGAATATCTTATGTCTACAATTGCCAGAAATTAGTCTTTATGATTTTTGTCTTTGTTTCAAGGCCTTACAACCATTATATCCCTATAATAAAGGACTCAGTTTTTAAAAATATGAATTATTGTAATTTTCCACATTTCAGTGTAGGGTACCCTAGAATTAAGAATTCTTGTTTTCTAATATTTGAGTTTTATGGAATCTCTCTTGGAAAGTTTAATCTTTTTTTCTGACTAGAATTTGGCCAAAATTAATCATCGTCAATATAAGTAGAATTAGTGTATTATTTGTATGAAAGACTACCATCCAAAGGATATATGCACACACGGGAGCTTTCTGAAGTAGAAGTCAGGTATCTTTTGGGTTTGTCTGTCTGTTATTGCAGTAGTCTTCTAATTAGTCATATCACTGCAAGTTTTGCCTCTACTCCACCTCAATTTTCTCTTCCCTATTACTGCCAGAGAAAATATGGTCATATAATTATCCTAGTAAAAAAATTCTTCTACAGCATCAACTGGATACACTTGTAATTCAGGAATTCTTGGCAAGTCTTTTTCAGTGTGCTACTAGTATTGTGATCATGTGACAAAAAGATATATTTTTTATTTATAACAGAAATGAATTAAACATGTTTTCATTAGAAGTTAGAAATACATGTGATTTTTTATTTTGTTCCTTGATCTTTTATTTTTGTTAGTTTGTATGTTTAACAGCTATAAATACAATATATTATTGCTATATAGAAAAAGTCCTTCACTGATATCCCATTGTTTCTAACACCTAACTTTTAACAGAGCATTGAAAGTCCTGCCTACTGTTCAGTCACAGATTCTTCTATTACTCATATCCTGTATTCAAAATACATCAAGTATTTGGAATTCAGTTTTCTTAGTATTGTTTTCTTGCCTTGTATTTTTTCTTTCTTGTATTGGGCTATGCTCCCTACAATGAATATTCTTTCCCTTCTTCAATGTGTCTGACTCCTGGACTTTTTTTATTTATCATTGTATATGCATGTGATTAAGCTTTGATTCTATTGTACTTAAGAATACTTTTTTCCTGATCTTTTAGACAGTGAGCTACTTTAGAGCAGATAGTGTGTTTCTTATTTTTATCTAAAGTGTCATATATTAGGTATTTAAAAAGTGTTTGATCAATAAGTGAATACGTTTTTAGCTCCCAATTTTTCTTAACCAATATACCGTTTTTTTTTTGTTTCGTTTTGTTTTGTTTTTTTTGGACCATGTCAGTTAGTTGAATCTGAGGATGCAGGACCATAAATATGGAGGCTGACTTTAAGGGACTTGAGCATCCCTGAAATTCTGAAATCACTCCCCCTCAACAGATAACAAGGAGTTGCTCTAACTATTTGGAGAGTCAAAAGATTATATGTGAATTTTCTCTTTCGGGGGTCCTCACATTCCACATTGTTTAAGGTTAATGGAAGTTTACATAGATCTTCCCATTCAAGGGAATATCTGGAACACATTTTCTTTAGGTGAATTGATAATCAAAATTGTGGTTGGTTGTTTTGACATTTGCTAAGACATATTTAAAGGATGTTAGAACATAAGATTTGTGTTGTTGCTTTAAATATTAATTGTATTGTTCAAATGCAGAACAGTAGAATAGTGACTCATAAGGCTACTCTGTTGACTGGTCTATGTGGCTGCATTTAAATCTATTTGAATAAATGGTTGAATTTGACCACTGTTCAAAAATCAATTCACCTATATCAGGTAAAAAAAAACAAACAAAACTACTGTTTTTCTCTAAAACAGTATTCCTTTGTTCACTATTTTATCTCACTAAGGAATAGTTTGTGCCCCCCCTCACAATTCTTTGTAACTTCTTTTGCAAGTATAGATTTCTTTAATTCTCACCAAACATGCGTTTGAATTATGCAAGTATATGGCTATGGAATAATAAAAAGGTATTCTTCTCTGTTAGTTTTTCTACATTACTTAGAAAGAGGAGAAAATGAGATCAAAAGTAGGAGGGAAGAGGGAGAAATGTGACCATTCAGAAGGTAAGAAGGTAGAGATATGAGTTTGATAAGAGTTTCTATCTGAAGTCTATAAAATAATCTGATGGGAATTCTGATAGAGCAATGACAGCTTTACTAAATCACTGTGATAACATAATGCCTGCAATTTTATTTCAGTAGCTTCAAGATGTTTTATGTTCTGTTTTCTGCCTGAAGTTCTATATAATTTATTTTCTTTCCTAATATTAAGCTTTATATGAAATGATTTAACATTTTCTTTCCAACTGTAAGCTCTTTCTACATTAAGTTCTCACTTAACATCATCTATATTTTCTTCGAACTGAAACTTTAAGCAAAACATAATGATACCAGGTCCTAGAATAAAATCTTTTGTTCAGTATTGGCTTGGAAGTTTCATATCCTTATCAATGTTATAATGAAATTATTTTGAACAAAAGCATAGCAAATTAAGCAACATTATTTGGGACATGTAGTTAAAGAGAAAAAGCTCTTTTAATAGGAAGTGACTTGAATAATAGAAGCTGCTTGAAAAAGCAAGAGCACATTTTTCTTTCATTGATTCATTTTATGTTCTGTAGTGTTAGGCAAGTATTTTTCTATCAGTATAATCTTTCAGGAAATTAATCTGCGTAAATCTGCTTCTTAAAGGACTAAATAAAAATACATAATTTCAGATGTTTAAAAGTGTCAATAAAAACTGAAATTGAGCTAAATTTCCCTTTATTTTTATTTATCAAATAAAAGCCAACTATTGTTAATATTTTTAAATTATTTTTGAAAATGTTTTTTAGATTGTTCAAAAATATTTTGTTATTAATATCAGTCTTCCTAATATATATATATATATATATAGCGTGTATAAAACTGTCACATTGCTTCCAGTCTTGTGAAAGTTTATGAAAATATTATTCAGAAACAATTGTTGAAATGAAAAATATTGTTAAAGATAACTATACACTACCAGAGTGGCAAGCTAAGAAATTATTTTTTATGAAAGGAAACTAATATTAAAAGCCCAAAATTAAATACAATTATATATTGCATAAGTTTCAATATCTTAAAACATTTATTATAGGAGTATTTTAATATATTTTATTTCCTAAAGCATTTTAAAATATTTTATTATGAAAATTCTTAAAACATTAATATAATTTAAAACAAGCATTATTTCAAGTATAATAATTAAAATCAATTAAAGTGGTTTTTGGCAATAGGTGGGATTTAACATGAATCAGAAAAATAATAATAATGGGCTTAGGTCATTTATCAGTCTTCACTTTTATTTTAAAAGCTTCTGGCACATAGAAGTCTGCTACTTTCAAGATGTGCAGTGGTTAACCCAGACTTTTTGGAATTTCTCAATTCCAGTGATTCTTACCTCCCATTCATATTAACCATGAAAGCTGTGGTCACATAAGAAGCTAATTGACATTAGAAACATGTCTCTTTAATGTATGTCTCTAGTGGGCATCTGTTGTCTTCTTTCCTGGCATTCAACTTGTATTCTTGTGCTAAATCCTCTACTGTTTTGTTCTTTCCTTGTTTGGGACCCAAGGCTTGTCTTGATGTCTTAATGCTTTGAGAACCTCCATTGATTATTGCTGTCTTCTCAGTACCTAATTGATTTTGTCTAATCTAAGCTGATCAAAGCACTTTCAATCACAGAATATTTGTGGAAAGGAGAATATCCCTGGTGTTTCTTGTTGGATGTGACTGCAAGGATCTGGAAATCAGGCTTATGGGTCATCACTGAAGACAAATGTTTGAGTTTCCTGTTGCTTCTGGAAAGGAAAACAAAAAAAATGTTAATTTATGCCCAAGGAAGAAAATATACCTGTCTTGATGTTTGAATGCTGGATTCTCTAAAATTAACTCATTTCTTGGTTGTTTAATTTATTTGAACTAAACCATTACCTTTTTTCTTGAATTAATTTTGTTTCTAATTACTTGTATCACCCAATCCTAATTGATAATATCTGTAGTTACTTTCAAATCTGTTTCATACTGTAAGTTCAGATCTTTGCAACTGTCTTTCTCCTTTTTATCCACTGTTCACTAGTTCCTTAACTCTGATGCCTATAATATACCTTAGCACATAGTAGACCTTCATATCTATTTGCCAAGTGAATGAGTAAGCTGAAAGAGTTAATAACATGATTTCCATTTATCTCTCTCTAGTGCTTTTGCTAATCTTGTTTATTTGTGATCAAGCTAATCACTTTGTTGGCGATGCTCTGTACTCCATTGTCCTATCACCTTTCATTTCATCTACTTGGTAGTGTGTTAATTTTTTCATTAATCCATTGGCCTACTTTTCCCCAGTGACACTTTGGCTATTGAGCAAATAGAGCAAATTGAGCCACACCTCTCACTTTTGCCTGGAAATGAACTCTGTCATTAAAGAAATCTCTACTTGCTTGCATGTCTAAAAATGTAACTTTATACCATAACTTCTCTTTTCCTTTTGGTCCAGTCAAGTGATTTATCTTCTTTGGAAGATTTATTTTTACATGTGAGTTCCAGATTCCATTTCCTCACAGCTGGGCTAGGACCTTTAGTACACAAACGATTCTTTACTCATATATTTAATCTTAATGTTCCTATTTTTACTTTCTTAGAACCATTTATATTCTTATTTCATCTTCAGATTCACATACATCTACATTGTACTCATCCTTTGATTTCCACTCAGCACAGATTTTAATAACTTCTTGCTACATAGAAGCTATTAAATACATATTTTAAGTGGTTATAGAGATATTATCTAATTCAGTACATAGGAAGAATAATTTCTCTCAATGATTTGTGTGTCCTAATTCCCAGGAAGTTGGAATATGATACTTTATGTGGCAAAAGAACCATTGCAAATGTGGTTAAGGTTGTTCATATGTTTTTTTGGATCATTCAGACGAGTGAAAAATTAAAAAAGAAAAAAGAAAAAGATGAGGAAGGAAAATCTGAAGAGTTTGGAATGATACGGCAGGTGACCTCTCAGAGCAGGAAAATGCAAGGAATTGTTTCTCCTTTTAGAGCTTTCAGAAGCTAATGCTTTTTTAGCCCCATGAGACATGTTCAAGACTTTTAGCTCCAGTGCTACAAAATAATAGATTTATGTTGTTTTAAACCAACCATTAAAATTTGATAATATTTTATGGCAGCCATGGGAAGCTAATACATTGATCAATTTGATCACAATACCCTTTTGCCAAATACACTTCTGTTTTTCTCAAGACAGATGTCCAACATTTTAATGTGAATGATATCATCACAAAATGTCTCCCATTTTTAATCACATCATCCTTATTTTGATGACATACTAACCCTAAATGAGTATAACAATTGTACATAGTCTCCATTTTTCCAAATAATTATGCTCTCTCTTATCTTAAACCTTTGCATATTCTCTTCCTTTTGGCTTCACATTTCTCTAATTTGACCACTCTTCTCTAAAATCAAGGATGTAATATATATATATATATATATATATATATGTATGTATCTGTAGGAAATGTTACGTGATCATTCAGTTCATTAGCTCTAGGATTCATGTCATTTAAAAGATTGATTAAAATGTAAAAGAAATCTCATTCTTATCTACTGAGTGTCCTAAATTAGATTAATATAGGAGATGATGTAATTAGACAAAAATGTCAAAAGGAAGTTAGAACTTATCTAGCTCAACTTCATTTTATTCTTGAGAAAACTCAGAGTTCTCAATGATCTTCCTTTTATCTCTTTTTTTCCTGACTGAGGAA
This sequence comes from Solenodon paradoxus, assembly GCA_004363575.1. Taxonomy (NCBI): domain Eukaryota; kingdom Metazoa; phylum Chordata; class Mammalia; order Eulipotyphla; family Solenodontidae; genus Solenodon; species Solenodon paradoxus. The sequence continues at coordinate 221,735 of RJWH01000259.1, read as the reverse complement.
AGGAAAGTGAGGGAGATGACAAATCAGCTGTATTAGTCTTCTCTACTCTTAAAAAAACAGACCAGAGATGCGTAAAAGACCTTGTGAAATACATACACATACACATACTATAGCAATTCTGACAACTTAAATATAATAGATTTTTAAAGGAACAGAAGGAAATTTGGGCTGGTGTATTAAAAATGTCATTATTTCTTAGCTCTGCCTTGAATGTGGTGGAGATGACAGTGATGATGACAAAGATAATGAAGCCACCATAATGGTAGAGGCTGTGATTCTGGTGTGTATCCAGGTTTAAAACAATTTTTGGAACTCTTTTTAGGAAAAAAATATAAAATCCCAAATACAGATTTACGCATGCAGTGATTAAGCTGTGTAAAGAAATCAGAAGTTACACATTTTCAAAAGCTAGTATATACCCTTGTCACTATAATATTCTGAAAAATAACTTACCATGCTATTAATTCCTAAAACACTTCTATAATATTGTTTCCCTTTTTTTGGCTGCATATGTTACTTATTTGTATAATAATTTCTTGTTATTTTATATAGAAAACAATATCAGAGAGCATTTCCTCTAAGTGGCTTGAATTTTTATTTCAAACATAGTATACAAAAGTTTTAGCTTCACGGTTTTTGTTAGTGTAATGTAAATTTTTGTGTTAGTTAAAGTTGAGGTACCTCTTTGTTTTTCAGTTTTTTTAACTTAATTTTGTTGAATGAATATTGCATCATAACATATAAGTTTAAGCTACACAGCATTGTAAATCAACTTCTGTATCCATTACGTTTACCACCAACAGTCCAATTCTGCTGTCACCATATGATTGACCCTTTTTACTCAGTTTGCCTGTTCCCCTCCCCCTTTCCTTCTTGTAACCACCAATGTGTTTTGTAGACTAAAATTATATTTTTGTTTCATTTAGTTTGTTTCTATACCATATGTCAATGAAATAATATCTTTCTGCTTCTGACTTGTCTCACTAAGCATAATTTCTTCCAGGTCCAACTGCATTGTTGCAGAGGGCAGACTCTTACCTTTTTTTATAGTTGTGAGATACCTTTTTGAAGTTTCCATTATAAAAGTCATGTTGGGGTAACTTTCCAGTAACCAGCTTACGAATACATTTAAGTATGCTTTTGTAATAATCACATACCTCTGGTGCTGGATCTTGCAGGGAACTTTCAAAATATTAAGATCTCTGACCTGGCACTACCATGAAAGAATAATTTGCAGAGTAATCATTAGTATGCTTAGAAGTCATTCCTATGCCACACTAGCTAACGATTACTTAACTATATTCATAAATGACTACCACTCACAAATATTTCACCAAATTCCCAAATTAATTTTCCCTTAGCTTCATATAAAAATATTATTGCCAGTTTAGTGGCATCCAAAATATGGGATATGAAAGAACAGAAGCCAAAAGTATAAAGAACCAGTGGTTAAAATGTCTAATTTATAAAATTTTATTAAATCATGTGAGTGTGTGAACCTATATCTGATACCTCATAGAACTTTGGAAGGGTTTTATGACATTGAGAGTATTTGAAGCTTATGCTGCATTAGTCCTTTGGTACATTTCTCTCTGACAACATTTCAATTGGAATATTTTAGAGTTTGTAGATATCAAATCCAAAAATGACCAAATACCTTTCTTGGAACAAATATTTTAAAATTCTGAAATGGAAACCAGTTTAATCTTGAGGAAACAAGAATAATTACTAATGGTGTGATGGTACAGTTGACATGGAATAAATTGCAAGTTTCAGTTCCCTAATTATTGCTGAATAATTAAACATATATGGTGTTGGCTTCTCTTTTTTCTTTGTTTATGCTCTTTATTATCAAGAATTTGAGTACTACATTTATACAGAGAATTTAGTCTTTGGTAAAACTTATTGAATAGAATAGAGCCATATGATTTCCCACTGGATAGCTCTTCCATTATAACAACATTTAAAAATAATTCTTTGGATGTCTGATTCTTTAACCTAAGAAGATTTTTAATGTTATTTGTTTAAACTGTGTGTGTTGGATGACATGATGTAGCACTTTGAGTTTGCTGAAAAGAAAAAAAACAATAAAATTCTTCTCTGTGTATTTCAGGTATACACCTAGACTGTTAGGGTGCTATATTAGAACTCCAGATAGTTCATACAGATACATTTAGCCATCATTCAATAAGGAGTAATGAAATTGTGTCATGTGGTAGAGAAATTTACAAATATCTTTAAGTCTTCCATTACAACTAGCTCTAAGTTTATGAATTGTAGGGATTTAATGTTGATTGATTGGATCAATGTGCTAAGAGAGTAACTATGAATCACTTATATAAAAAAGTATTTTGATTTCATATTTACTGTTTAGGAAAAACTGTAGTTAAAAGAAAATTTAAAAATTAGTATATATCACTTTGGTGTAAGATTCTCTTTCATCCAATAAATAACAATTATCCAATATATCTTTTGAGAGAATAAAATAAAATTGCAAAATTAAAGGCGCTGAAGAATAATAGCATTGATGGCATGTAATATTAACATAAATTAAAAAAGTATGTTGACAGCATAATGTCTTCATTAATTACCACAGTAATGAGCATGTATTTGACTACTGTGGTAACCATTTGTACTATTGACCAAATATAACTGGCTCCCCACTTTCTGTGCTCATGATAAACTTATAAACCAAAGAAACCATGTAAGTCAGTGTCTTTTTGAATAATTAAATGTGAGCTGAAGCAAAAATTTAACAGTTCATGAGTAGTACAGAATTCTCTTTCCTCTGCATCTCTCCTTTGTCTTGGCAACTGTAACATGCTGTTGGATCCTCTCTCAGCCAGAGTCCCTGAAAGCCACGAGGTAGATCATAGTCCCCAGCTAATGAGAATAGACATGTAGTATGAGTGAGAAATTGATTGCTCCTTAAAGATAAGGAGAGGTAGGGGATTGTTTGTAATGGCAGCGTTATCTTCTATTCACACTAATATAGCTATATAAATTGATAGACATATAGATGAGAGATTTATACTATAATATAGAGTAGAAAAGAATATTGGTTAAAACTAGCAGTATTTTTTAAATATGCAAATCATTCAGGCCTCGCATTAAATTTTGACACCTAAAGTAATAAATTACTGAATCATAGTAAACCAAATGTTCTATATTATATAAATATTATGTCTAAGATATATTTTGAATATCTTTGTTTTCTCCTCTGCTCTGAGCACTTAAAATATTTTAAATTTTAAAATAATTTAAAAAATTATGTTTGTTAGCATACACCGGTGGTTCAGGTGTTAAGCCTGAGAAGCAGTCCCATACTGCACAAGGACTCAGGTTTGAGGCCTGCCTGGGATTGGGTGGGAGTTGGCATTTGATATGCGTGAGGAGACATCTAGAATGAATAACTGAATAAGTAGACTACTTCTTTCTTCTCTGTTTTCTTCCTGCTTGCTTCCTGCCTACATTCCTTCTTTCCTGCTTGCCTTTTTCTTAAAAAAAAAAAAAAAAAGTTGGAAATATAGAATCACATACAGTCTTTTATCTGTAAACATAAGCAGCAATTGAATTAAAAAGTCTGTTTTTATACTATTATCTTCATCATTCTCTGAGTACCTTGATATTTTTTAATCCATTTGACTTATTGATAACTCTTAAATTACCTTAAATTATTGAGAACTTTTTCTACGTTATTTTTGATAAAATTTATTAAAGCTTATTAATATTTTGGGATATTGAATTTTATTCAGATAATTGTATGCTGATTATACCTTTTAAATTCTGTGTTCTTAGTAAATGGGTAAGAGTAGAATGAACATCTTTATATGTAATATTAAATAGTTGATCTGTAAGTTCGTGACTAAATGAACATTGCTTATCACATCTCTGGATTTTTCTCTACAGTTGCACAAAGTTAATTTCTCATTCATATATATATTTGAAATATCAAAATGAACTTTTGTCATGTCTTGTATTCAAAAATTAACTAATTTTTAGATGATCTTCAACTAATCAAGAATAAGCTTCATGTTCTGATTTTCTTAATATTTTAGTTTCGATCTCTCAATAAAGACAAATTTCAAAGAAAATAATTTTATATCAAGCCTAGAGGGAATGCTGAGGTTATTAATTCACATGTGGTTGATCAAAATATTTAATATTTTCTAGTGTTTTATTTACTATATCCTCACCTTTTTTTTTTTTTTTAACAATTCTTTGTAGTCTCTAGTGCTGAATCTTTATCTTTCAAATGTAGTGAAATTTTCATTGGAACTTTGAATTATTTTTCAATTCCCTAGTGATCAAAATCTCAATCTAATACCTGGATTTTTAGGTGGATCTCTAGATGGATGATAAATCTTTATTTTGGTGGATTTTAATTTGTTTTGAAATATAGTTTAATAGGAAGCTGGTGAAACTGTCAATCTTTCCCACCCTTTCTTCCCTCATCATTTTTCTTTCTAGTCCTCAGTCAACTCCTACATACATCTACTTTGTGGCATGCCCAAGGCATAGCTCCAGTCCCTATGTTGATTTTGGGATTAGTCCCCAAGCTTTCATATTTGTTTTCAACTCAGATTTCTGCTCTGAATTTCAGGATTTTATTTGTAGGTTTGCTTATTTTTACGGAGAAGTATTAAGTTTTCTTTAATTTATGAAAATAAATACTTAAAAGCATGCTTTTTGTTGGGCTCAGTTATTTTGTATCCGTGAGACTCTTCCTGTTGTCATCTAACATAATATCAGAAGCATAACCATGTGAGATTTTGGGAACATAGTTAGCATCTTTTAAAACAATGATGTATTGTTAAAGCTATTCATTATTGAACTCCTAAGAATATTGAAATATTTAATTATATAAAATAAAAAATGGTATTAATTGTAATTGCTATTGCTACACTTTTACACCTAGTACAGTGTTATGCTAGATACAACTTGTTCTAAATATTTCTTTATGCATCTGACTTCCCTATGTGAATTAACCTGCTTGATAATAGAGCATGTCTTACTATATTTTAGGTACTAGGTGTCTGCAATACCTAATACAATGCATAGTAGAGTATAAATGTCTGGAAATTGTTAGATAGATGAATGTGTACATAATTAACATTATAATTGTACAATAAGTTACATAGGATTTTGTATTTATTTTACTTAACATTGTTAACATTGCTCCACTGTAAGATTTGTCTCATTCAATCCATTTTACAAAAATAGCTATTGAATAAATTTGATGTGCTAGGCTCTTACAAGAAAAGAAAGGGCAGGTTACAAGGCAGTCTTGTAATATTGCTTTTGGCTAGACAGAAAGTCCTATGTGATCAACAAATAGTAGAAATTTTGGGCCCCAAAATTCTAGTGAGCATCTGATAAATACTACCTTGCATGTTTTAATATATTCTATCCTGGAAGAGTAAAAAGCATATCCTGTGTTACTTTTGCAGTGTACACTTCCTCTAGTCTTTTCCCCACACACCTTCACTTTTCCTATCACTATACTAAATCATAGCCATGAATGCAACTATGTGCATTGAACCCTCCTAGTGACCTACTGAACATGGGGAAGGTCTTGGGGTTCCCTTTCATAGCTCTACGTTTAACACTAGGGAGCAAGTTGCGAAAAGATACTTATACTTCAGGAGTGTAGAGCCTTACAGTGAAGAGAAATAATGTGTAATGGAATATTAGATATTCAAATAGATAATTTTAATATAATTTGATGACTACCATAAAGAGAGTGCTAAAGAAGCACTGAAAAAGGATATTGTTCTAGGGGTTCAGGAACAGTTTTTTGAGTCAGGTTTTTAAAAATGAAAAAAATATTTCGCATATTTTTCTTAGTGAAGGGAGATAGAAAATGCATACTGAGTAGAGGGACTTTAATAAATAAATAAAATGTAATAATAATAGTAATGACCACAAGAACAGTAGCCTACCAAAAATTGCTCTAAGTCAGTTGACTTTGATTTATAACACATATTTAGATCAGGGGTTTCCAGGAATATATGTACTTTTATTGTATAAATGGAGAAATATGACTTAAAAACACAAAATAATAGAAAATAATACATATAACAGCTTATTCAAATATATAATCGATTCTGAAGGTGGCAACGTGGACATTAAACATTGCTGCCTCTGTGTTTAATGATATTTTCACATTTCTTAGATCAGTGAAATCAGCATGATAGCCTATCATTAAATTGCTTTATTTGTTAAATCTAGCTTCTTCTGGATAATCTTTAATTTGTACCATATCTCTTATATCTGATTTAATATTTTTAGTGGTGAATGACTTTTATATCTTTGATGTTGGGGGTATGTCTGTGTATGTATATGCTTCAGACTTGTTACATAAGGAGTGGTGACTAGAACATACCTCTTTGTCTTAAAGAAAGTTTTCTACTTAGATTTCTTGACGTTTTAGAAAACAGTTAAAATAATTAAAATGGCTACCATTGTTCTCAAACTGTAACAAGGTTTAGAAATATAAATGAAAAAATAAGTGAATTGTAGAAATACTATTTTTAAGTTCTTTTAGTATTTCATCATCCTCTAACTTGTAAAATCATGAAATCAGTTTTAATACACTTGGAAAATTAATATTTACAAGTATTCTGACATATATGTTTAAAGATAGGGCTATTAGAAATGTGGTGGATATGGTATGTTATCATAAATTTGATTGAGTGAACTAGCTCATCTAAAACTTAAATTGCATTGTAAATCACCATTAACTCAATTAAAATCATGATGCTTTCATAGATGGAGTATGAAAATAGAGCCTATTAAGCCATAACAGTGAAATTCATATTTTAATGGCATAATTTTTTATGAAAATTAGCCCAAGGTAGTTTAAAATTATATACTTAGAAAAGAATATTAATCTCATTTGGATAGAATTTAATTTGGTACTTAATATAATTATAATGCCTCAAGTCACATAGTGTTATTTAAACTTTAGTCATAAATTTTCCATTAGTAGAATGAACCTTTGAATAATTCTTTTAAAGTAAAGATACAGGCAGGAATGAAAGTGAGCAGGCAGGCAGGCTGGCAGGGAGATTGAGAAAGAAGCAGCATTTTATTTTGTTTTCATTTTAGTTTTTCATGCTGGTTGTTTTCCCCCCAGAACCAGGACTGGAACCCAGAGGTATGTGACCTGTACTCCTTTGTAGGGGCTTGACCTAACTGCTACTCCACCAGGGCCTGCCTTGATTACTTTATATGATTTCAAACACTTGACTAAAGTTCTCCACTTTATTAAGTAGCCACATGATCATACTCCCATGTTTATTTTAATATTCACATCTGATAACTTTAATATCTGTACTGATTATTGGTTTGTTTTGGTTGTCTTTTTTTGTTTTCAGTTTTCACTCATTTGTTATTTATTACTGGCCTCCTTGGCAATTTCTAATGAAATATTTTCTTTCCATGGTATATGAAAATTTTTAGGGGTGATCTCATTCTCTGGATATTTCATTTCTCAGAAGAGAATTCATTTTTGTTTCTTTTAGGGAGGGAGAAGGAATAGATTACATTAACTCAGTTGAAGCAGAGATAGAGCTTGTTCAGAATTAGCAATTCTTCATTCTTAGGGGTGCTCTACTTTTGGTTCAACTCTGAAATAAATGTGTGTGTTTATATATGTGTAATATATATGTATATATATAGACACACACAAATACAAACATTTGATATAATCTTGTTTGGTTACATGGAAATTGAAACCAGCATTTGGGGGTCCCAATTGTAGTATTTACCATGACTCCTTCTCCTTAGTGCCTCTCAATTCCAGTTTCAATCTCTCTAGCACCATAAGAAGCTCTCTTTAGTTTCTTTGCCTCTATTTATTATTGCCCTTAATTCTGCACTGCTTCCAAAATGGTATAATTTAGATTTTGAGTTATTTTTTCCAGTCCCCCTTTTCAGGAATATTAGTCTGCAACACGTTTTTCTGCAGAAAGTATAATGCATTATTGAAAGTTCAAGATGTAAAACATATTTAAGCATATTGTTATTTATAAAATTTGTGATAACTGATTTCAGAACACTTGATTACTCAAATAGATTTCTGTTGTATAGTAAATGGCACATTAATCTGGAAGTGAATACATGAATGTGTGTAAAAGACACTTAACATACAATGAATAATTTGATTCAGTAATTGATTTGATGTGGACTTCCCAGTCCAGACCAGAGTCTGCTCTGAAGATTGCAAAATCATGCCATTCCAAAAAGGTAACTGCATAGCCTGTACCTCAGGCTCCAGGCTGAGCTAAAATGAAGTGTCCACAGGGTTGCCACTGTGACTTGCGTTGAACTTGCCTATTTTATTTCTTATCGTTGCTATCAACTTGGTTTTGTCTTGTAATAAATAAATGGTAGCAGGTAAAGTGCTCAAGGTTGATTGATAGTATTGATGAAAAATATATGAAACATGAAAATGTATAACTAACTGTTCCTTGCTCTTGACTGTTAGTCTCAGTGCAAGTTCACATTTCTTATAAAAATGTCTTTTCTTTCAGTTCCTTATGAGAGCCTTGCTCTTCAATAAATTAAAGGAAATGCCATTTTATTACTTCATGTAACTCAACACTATGAATATCTACAAATGCACATTAATAAACCGTTTCCCCAGAAACTCATTTCACATAACTTTGCAAACAAATGAAAAAGACACATGAAAGGAATTATATATTTAATAATTTAGTAGTTCTAAATTAAGGCTTTGACATAACACTTTAACAAAACAATGAAGTGATTGATTTAAGACAAGTAGTTTGACTAGAAATGAAACTTTGAAAAATATGGTTCCAAAATTTTGAATGTGACATTACCATAATATGGGTGTACTTATTTAAGTATTGATGCCATTTTTAGCTGGTTGTGTGGATCTTAATTATTCAAGAAAAACATTTCTCCTTCTTGCCACCCAATTATCAGTTACTATTTAGGAGTCAGGGATTGGAAGGATGATTGTCTCTGAACTCATTAGCATATTTACATACAAGAAAAAGTGTGATTTCTAATTTCGGTGTTTTCTTAATTTCTGAAAATTTAATGGTTGTGACACATATAATAACTAATAGCCTATATGTATAATTTGTTGAGGCTGCTTCTTCGACATGTGATTTTTTTTGTTAAGTAGATTATCACCATTCTTTATTTCACAGTCGTTGTCATCATCCCCTGAGTTCAAGATTGAAAATATGCAAGCCTATATAAATCTTCATGTTACTTCTTTTTACATTTATTCATATGGTGACTAAATTCTAAAAAATTCATAGTCTTCCTAAAATGAATTTTTATTTTTATCTTTAATATTAAGTGAGTATCAGTTGTAATGTATAGAATTTGTTACAGGAATAGGAATGTATTTGGTGTATTTGAAGACTGAATACTTAACTATGCTTTGCATTCTATTCTTTATGTTCCTTCTCATAGAAACAATAAATGTATGAATTGTGAATGCAGAATTATAGAAATAGATACTAAACACCAAGAGTTACTATGTACAGAAAAGAAAAAAAATTACACAAGATAATTAAATTATTGTGCCTCTAAAATATTTGAATACTCAAGGAGCACTAATCTCTGTTCAATGTGCTTTTAGAGACCTTGACATCTTAGCTACATATGGTAAAGTTCATAAAAAGCAAGAATGGTGGTGAAGAGGGTGTCTTTAGACACGAAAAGGGAAAGGCTAAAGAACAATTCTGAAAAAACATACTCTAGATTCTAGTGTGTGTGACTCCACATCATGGACCTTTGTCATTTAAGCAATTATTGTTCATACTTTTGAAACCTGGTGTTATATATGATTTATTACTTATTTGGATATGCAGTTTGACCTTATATATATCAGAAGGATTTCCTGTAATAAGCATGGTTCTGATTTTCACATGCCTAATCTGGGAGATGACACCTCTTGGCAAAGGCGCTTCCAGTAATGTCTTCTGTTTGAAAGTGCCTTGGGTAAATTTAAATTTTTTCAGATGTCTTAGTACCCTTCTAGAACAATGCAAATAAATAATAGAAACATATTGGATATTAGGCATCATGAGGAAAGCAAAAATTAAGATGTGGCTTCTGTCTCCTGGAAGCTTAGAACATAAAAGTAAATAGAAATGGAATTTGCTAAATTGCAGATTAAAAGAATAAAAAAGGTGGTAGTTTGAAGAAGCAAAATTACCCTCTTCTAAAGTGTATGCATTTAGAGAAAAAAAATTACTGAATTTCAAGAATTTCTTAAGTTTTAATTTTTGTCCTCAGGGATCCCCTTAAGAGAATGAACTCCTGATTGCATGTTTCAACAAACCATCAAATGATCTTTTATCTTCTTTCACCCTAGATTAGACATACCTCAGACACAATGTTTATTGCTCAATTCTCTCCAAAAGGTCTAACTCATAATCCTTTATCTTCCTCTGGTTTTGCAGAATTATATTGTCCACAAGTTTAAGCAGCATAGCATCTCCTTTACAAAATAATCCTTGTCTTTTTCCAGACTGATTAGGAAATATTGCAAAAATAAAATCCCATGGCTCCAGCCTTCCCATTCCCACCCCACTAAAAAAGGAAGAAGAGTAGGGTGTGTATGTGTGGTGGATTGGGGAAGTGGAGACAACTGCATAAAATGTACTCAGACTTGGAGAAAGATTCTGGTTCTTAAACGGAAGTCCATTTGTATGCTGATGTATGCTGATAAGCACAGAATTGTCTAATAGCATGATAATTATGCTGACTCAGGCTAAAATGTGAGCTCATGTGGCATGTGTAGCTTGTCCTCCAGCACCAGTGGTGCAAAGGGATTGATTTCACCATGATGCTAATGAGTATGATAAGTTATAAAAAGCAGATTATTATTTTGGTATAAACACAAATGTCTTAATTGGAAATAAGTGGCTTAATTTGAAAGAAAACAATTGTTAGAAAGTGGACTTGGGGTTGACTTTGATAGGGTTAACATAAGTGATGTGAGTAAAATAATAATTAAATTATGAACAGATAAACTCCCTCAAGCACTGTTTTAATGAAGGATACATTGCAAGAGGGCCATTGCTTCCTCAGGGCAATAGCTAGAAGCCACCTTTCTAACTCTCAGACAGAGGAGGATAGCATTTCATTTGATTTACCAGGTGCACATTTCAGGAGAAAAACACCTAGAAATACACAAAAGCATGTTGTTATTAGGATAGAAAAGACTGCAAATACCAGGACCAGCTTCATAAGAGATTTTGTTTTGTTTTATATTTACATATGTGAACTTCTGAAAATTTGGGACAAATTTGGAACTTTAGAAAGTCAGACACTTAATGAATTTTAGGCAAAAGGAATACTTTCTTATACCTTAGACTAAAGCTGGAAAGAACTTGGGGCTATCTCTAATTGAGTTTAACAGGTACTTACATAGGGTATTAAGTCATAGCCATATTGAATTTATCTATTTGGGAATACATTTTATTATGAACATCCATTTGTGTAGGATTTTATGTATTGTTTTCTGCCATATGATGCTAAACTTGTCATCTGAATTGACTGGGTGCCTGGGCAAATCCTTCCCAACATGGCTGCTGGTGACCATACTTGCCCTGTGATCTTGTCAGCTCTGCGCACAGTCCCCTGGGCAGGTTTGGATACAGGGAAATCCTTGTAGGAATTCACATTACACTGTCAACATTTCTCTGAGTTGGGTAATTTCTCCATTTAATTGGTAGTTTCAAAGATGGCTATGCATTTAAACCCCTAAGGAGTCTGACTAACTGCTGTCTGGTGAAGCACAGGTGCTAATATTTTTATAAAGCTCCTTGAATGATTCAGTGTGCATCCTGGGTGGAGAGTACTGCTTTAGTTGATAAATTATCTGGGAAACCCCAGAATCATTCATCCATGATGCCACCAGGTGTCCTTTGTACCAGCTCTGTGAATTTTGTCCTTTCAATTATTACTCCTGTCCAGGACTCCAAGTCCTACCTTCTTACTGATTCTTGCTTAATTGGGGGTATTTAATCATGCTTTGTGCTCTTCCCACTGCCTTGTACTTAATACTTCAAATTTTCTAGATTATAACTGTGCAAGACTCAGTGATTGACTTTGGTTTCACATCCTATAACTCTCGGTCAGCTGCCTCTCTCAGCCAAGAGAGGATACTGGACTGTAATTCTTATTATGCTAGACATACAGGCTCATGAATGATTGTTTGCATTTACCCCTCATTGTGCACACAACCCAATTCCACATGTTAAAAAGTTCTAGCTAACACCATTTCAATCACCCAGTGAAAATAGACTAGCTTTTTAATATGTAATTTTGTAAATTACTAAAACAAGTAAAATTTTGTTTTCCTGAATGTCATGTGTCCCTTAGGGTTAGATAGTATGCATTCTTTATATCCTTCTCTGTATAATAATTTTAATTAGGTAGGGTATAATTACCTTTTATCCAAAAAGTTATAATTATGAAAAAAAACATAATTCTAATATAAAAAAATCAGTCATCTTAGATGAACTACAGTAGATGACTATGGTGATATACATTAGGAATATAATAATAATTCCCTGGTAGCCAAAAATGTTGAAAATAGTTTGTCAACCAAAATACATAAATAGGTGAAAATTTTTTTCAGAAATGAAAATCTTTATGCTCTATGATTAGTATTTCTATTGTTTCATATATTGAATGTTTATTTTTCTTATCGGAAAGCTTTTTAAAAAACTGTTAAAGACATAGTCATTAAAGACACAGTTAAAAAGGTAAGCCGTGGTATTAACCATCCTTTTGGACTTTTCAGCTATTATTAAGCAAAGCAACTGCAAAATTTACTTTTAATAAAGCGTGTGGCTTACTTGGCAATGTCAAAATATTCCCTATGTCCAAATAATGTAAATTCACAAAATTTGAACACTCTAGACTTTCATCCTATATGGTTTAAATAGTAGTTATATTAAGATTCCTCAGCACATTTCAGTGGTTTTGTAGTCAGCTCAGGTTTATTATTTGGAGTCAGCTAGAGTGTCTGTTATCTCTGTAAAGTATTATCGACACACATGAAAACCTTTAATGACTTCACAGGATTAGACTGTTGCAGTTTATGATACTTTCTACCCATCATTTCACTTTTCAAGAGGAAGATCGTATAATATTTTCAAATTGAGGAAGAGGATAATCACTGAGGCAGTAATCCCTGGCTCAGGAACAGAGATCATGTAACTATATTGTTTGAATTATTTGATTCAAAGTAATAAACTAACTTGACGTACTTAAGTCAAAAGGCAAATTAATGATGATGGTACTGGAGCATAGCTTACAATCCAGGGACAGAAACACATCCAGCTTTAGTTAGCCAACATAAGCAGGGAAAGTCATAGGAGCTTTTCTGTCCTGCATCTTTATGCTTCTTTTCATGTCTGCTTAACAATTTTTGCAGGTGGGATATACTTCCCTCACCTCCCTATATTGCAGGTTGAATATCTAGTAATATTCAAAGTTTAAATGGCTTTGGGAAAGAGATTCTGTTGTATCTTTAATCAGGGACCCACTTATATCTAATGATGGTCTGATATTAGTATCACTGAGCACTAGCTTCTCAGGGTTTGAGCCTATGTGTGAGGCAGGAGAATAAACTGAATAGACAACCAAATGTCACCTCTTCCATAAAAGGTCCAGTTTATATCTCTGATGCTTAGCAGTGTTATTTATAGCCAAATTTTCCTCAGTTGAGCATCATCTTTCATCCCACGTATTATTCTCAATGACACCTCTGACCTAGGCTTATAACTCTATTTTACATAGTTGACAATAGCCTGCTACTTCCTGTTTTGTCCAGGAGACCCTGATTGGTGTCTTTTTAACCCCAGGGCTACACCAGAATGTGATCTACTTTGGTTAAAAAAAAAAAAAAAAAGAAATCAAAGAAAACACATTGTTTCTTACCATTCAACCCCAATCTGTTACCATAAGCGGCTGAAACAGTATATAATAAACAGTATATAATAATTGTTAGTTTCAAAAATAGATAATATTTACTGTTCACTGTGTGTATTGGTCTAGTTCAGTTCTTAGATTGTCTCATATAATATTGATAAAAACCTTATGAACAGGAATTCATCTCCATTTGACAGGTAGCTAGACCTTAGAGAATTAATTTTTTGTGTGATATGCAAACACTTAAGATCTGGTACAGGAATTTAAACTCAGGCAGTCTGATTTCCAGATCAGTTTCTTAAGACTTTTTTTTTTTTTTTTTTTACAGTAGGGTTGTAAAGTACTGCACAGCTATAGGCCAACATCCCTTGATCCAGTCCCTCACCTGTGCTGCTTTAATAGATGCTGTCAGGTTCTCATCTCAGACACTTATCTCAAGACTCTCTAGGCCTGCATAGTGCTCCTTTAAGGAAGTCCATTTGTTCCACAGCCACATAATTCCTCTCATGTAATACTGATCTTCCTAGAGAAAGGCATAAATAGATGAATGTTTATCCTCTGTTTTGTACTGAATATTTGTATTTGCCAGCATCCCAGTCATTTGTTGAAATCCTAACACCCAATGTGATGATATTAGAAGGTATAAGACCCCTGAGAGCTAATTAAGTCATAAAGGTAGAGCCATTAGGAATAGGATTTGTGCTCTTATGAAACAAACTTGTGAGATTTCTCTCTCTCCACTCTACCTTGTGAGGACATAGCAAGAAAAGAACCATCTGCAAAGCAGGAAGAATATATGTCGGCACCTTGATCTTGGACTTCTAGCTTCCAGGCCTGTGAGAAAGAAATGTTTTAGCCACCCAGACTCAGGTAATTTGTCATAACAGCCTAAATGAATACGGTATCTTCCTTGTGCTCCCCCTTTCAATACTACTTTAGGCATTCAAGAAGCAAGAGGAGCTTGATCAGGATTAGGTCAGGGAAATAGGCAGTCTGAGTCAGTTTCTGGTGAAAAGGTCAGCACCTATTTTGGAAACCTTTAGTTCACAAATAGGACTAGGGACATCAGTTGGACTAAATGACTTTGAGGATTTATTTACTTTAGCAGAAGCTTGAATCTTGATATTGTTACCTTTCCGAGACAATGAGGACACTGTCAATGATTGACCCTGAAGCACTTCAGCAGTCCTTTGCAGATCGAGGGAAGAAGGACAGAGCATCATGGGAATAGATATATGCTTGGCCTTTCTAAAACCTTGTGATTCAAGGTGGTTATATAATATACTTAAGGTACAGTAATAATTAGAATTTGGGTCACTGAACTTAAAGGTTATTAGGTTATTGATTTTTGTAAGTAAATATGTGGCTTATGATAATCTAATTTCAAAGGGAAAATGGAAAATTTTATAGGGAAAATTTTACATTTGGGGAATACAATTCATTTAAAATTGGGTACTCCCTATGTATCTGTGAAGTTGAACATTGTAGGTCAGAATTCTGCTCGAGTAAAACCCCTTTGCACTGGCATAACACAGAGAAATGAGGACATTAAGACCTGACAGGCAATTTTGCATTCTTAATATAGCACACAGTCCTAAAATAGACATAAAGTATGCAATATTTTTATATTTGTAGTCTTTAGGGAAAACAAATACAACAACAACATCTCTAACTTTTAGTAAAATCCAAATGAAGAAGAGGTGAGAAGCAGCAACCATCATTATGAAAAATGTTTCTTTGGTATACTTCTTGGATGCCTCCAACTTTTGTTTTCATTAAAGCCTCACTATTTCATTCATTAGACTGTCATTGATTTACATTATAGAATTATGGTATATCAAACATGGGTTTGGAGTACAATGTCATTTTTCTAAATGAGAAACATAGTTGTTATTTAAATATAGATGTTGGGCCACTTGGAGTACAAAGAGAAAGATTGATTTAAAGCACTCCACTCTTTTACTTTACAGGCTAATTCTAATCGCAAATAATTTTTATATAGACTGTAGAGAAGCTACTTAAGTCTCTTTATAAGTCCATATTTTTTCCAGTTTATGTTTCTGTTTCTGTTTGAAATGTTGAAATGGTAAATCTTGAAAATAGTTCTAAAAGTGTCATCTTGGTTGTTTTCAGTCCTTGAAAAACACAGTATCAATATAGTATACTATTTCAATTTCTTTTCAGGACTACTATACTAGGATGTATTTCTGCTGATGAGGCAATAAGGTGCATATTTTACTTACAGCAATCAATAAGCAAGTTTCTTGTTCTTTACATTCCTCTGATACCATGTGATTCACACTAGACATTTGGACACTCAAAATTGCTCATTGTTCTGCTATGTCCACTAATTTCTGATTTCTCCTTAGAGAATCTTAATTATAACTATAGCTCTGTGTTGTGGTGTCTGGGACAGCTAAAATTTGACATTTAAAGTCTTGAAAAAAGAAGAGGGGAGGACACATTGTTTTTTTAAAAAGAGCAGGGGAAATGTTTGAAGACTCAGAATAACTAAATTCTGATTCCACAGTATTTTCGTCCGGTGAGTTTCCCCTCTGATTCAGTGAAAGGAGGATGCATAGTGCCTACTCATAGTAACTGCCCTGCTTATATATTCTAACACACTACTCTGGACCTCTTTCCTGCTCCTGTGATCCACTTGAATGTCAGTGGGCCTGTTATGCTTATAGATGGGGAACATTCACAGTTTAACACTTAAAAGTTACTTAAAGAGAATAAGCATAGGAATATGTATTAGTTTCTTATTATTACCATAATAAATCACTACAACTTCTATGCTTTTAAACAGAATGCATTTATTATAGTTCTGGTGGTCAGAAGTCTGACATGAATATCACTGGTCTAAAATTAGGCTATCTTCAGAGAAGAATTCCCTTTAGGAAGCTTTTGAGTAGAACCTGTTTCCTTACCTTTCCCAACTTCTAGAGGCTGCTGGCATTTCATGGTTCATGACTGCTTTCCTCCATCTTCAAAGCCAGCAAGGTTAACTATTCAGTTATTAAATTTCTTTCTGACTAGGTAAATGATCTAGTTTTAATAATTTATATAATTAGATTGTATCCACCTGAGAAATGTAGGCTAATCTCTCTATCTCAAGATCTTTACTTTTAATTTCATCAGGCAAATCCCTCAGCAATGTCAGGTTATAAATCAAAGGTCTGTGGATTAAGATATGGACGGGGTGGTGGCGGGGGCAGGGGCGCGGTTAGATATTGTCTCCTTGAACCATAGAATAGGTTAAGACAGCAATATTCAGAACCACTAACTAAACTGTACAAAGTATTAGTAGTTCTTTTGTCCCCAAAATAATGATCTTGCAGTTCTTACTACATGAATTCTTTTATTTTTATTTTTTATCATTGTCATTTCATATGAAAATTGAACTTCATGAAATTGATAAAAGTCAGGAGGAGTCAAAGGCTGAATCAAGCTGTCAGAATGAGTCCCTTCTTTTATAGCTATTCTAGACTGATCATAATGCAGCAGACACAAAAGGGAAGTCCTGGAAAATCATATGCTGGTTTGTGGCCCAGAAAACCTCTGGGAAGGTGGGCAATTTCATCAGCTGCTTAATAAATTCTTTTTAATGAGAATCATAAAAAATGTTGTACTTGACTTTCAAAAAACTGAGTAACATGTAGTAAGGCATGGGCAGACTTTGTATAAAAATTTAGGACAAAGGTAATTGCATCTGAAATTGTTTATAGATTATTTATAGTTTTCCAACAATCTAGGAGAAAAAATAGTGAATGGTTGTCATAAATTGTAATAACCAATGGTTCTCAAACTTTGGCTTATATCATAATCATGTGGAGGGTTTATTTAAATGTAGTTTTGCAGACTCCACCCTCAGAGTTATTAATTCAGTAGGTCTGGGGTAAATTTGCATTTCTAAAATGTTTTCATGTGATCTTGAATCTCCTGGTGTGGGTGCATGCTTTTAGAAGCACTGGTAAAGACTTTCATATGGGAAAATTCCATATTTCAAGTATAGAAACCAGATGCTTTTGATATGTTCCTCTGGAATCTGCTTATCTCCCTTACCTTTTGAGTTAAGAACACGGTTCTTTCCTAGATGTAAGACCAGATATGAAGGGGAAGGGAAATGAAATAGTTATGCTTGTCAGACCCTTTATAGGTAGAGAAAATGAAAGGAAAGGGAATTTTGATATAAACCATGTTGAATCTATTTGAAGAACTTCAAATTTGAAGAAATATTTGAAGAAAGGAAACTGCTTCATATCTGTTCCTCAAATGATTTTTTTCATGAGTTTTATGGAAAGAACACTGTGGTAAGTATGCAACAAAGTTTGAGAACCATTTGGTTAGGGATTTTTGTGACACAGCTGTGTCCATCATTGTCTTCAATTTGAAAACCTGAGTGTGATTCTTATCTCTTTGCCTCTCTGGGGCTCTGTCAGGAACCATGATCATTACTTTCAGAAGAAAGCAGCCAAACTCATCAGAACTATGTATCTGCTAGTTTCTGGTGCTGTCGTTTTGCTTCCTAAATTAACCTGACTCAGAAGGGCTCTGGCTCAGGTATAGTCAGCACCTCTGAACTGGATCCCTCCTGGTTCTCTGAACTACAACCAGAGTCCTGCTGTCATAGGTAGTCTCTCCTGTCTCTAGTTTTGTTTGTGTCTTTCAGAATGGGATCTGAAAAATAATACCCCTTATGTCCTGTAGGTATGGTCTATTTAAAAGTTTTAGCTTTGTTGTTCTAGCCAAATTGGTTGGTACAGAGTTGCTACTAAATCTGTGTGTTCATGAAACTACTGGCAGTAGCTGTCAGAAGATGAGTTTGCATCAAATAATAATTGTAACTAAAAAGGAATGTAGTTATATAGTTTGAGTATGTGATAAAGTGACAATATAATGAACAACTCACAAGGCTGATAGATAACAACTAAACCACGGAGATTGTTCTCAGCTTTGAAATTATGTTCTTTTCTTAGACATTTTTTTGAAGTTCAAATATTATCAACAAAAAAATGAAGGGGCTGGCCTACACATATATTTCTGACTCAAATCAGGTTGGATAATTAGAACACTTGACACACTGTGGTTACATTATGAAAGTTTCAGAGGTCTTTTCCTAAAGGCATTTTTTTTTTTTCTGATCAATGAAAATTCAAGTGAAGAAAAATAGTGGCCATCTTGAAATTTTGGTACTGGTTATTTTCATTACAAAGATAGCAAAAATGCTATTCCAGTGGAGAAACATACATATCACTATTATTTTTGTTATAAAATTGGCCTAGATATGAAATAAGTTGTTGCTGTTTTGGATGTCATTTTTAATAAGAATAGAGTAACAGATGATTGTGGCAAAACTGTAGAACTCTTCATGATCAAATGAGTGAAATGTCATAAACTATTCAGTATTTAGTAGAATTCTCACTACCCATTAAGTTGAAAAATGGAAGAAAGATTCCTGTTCTCATGTACCTTGGTTAAGAGATCAATATTCATGATACAAAAATAAAATACGCATTCCATTCTTTTTTGGGCAAAATCCTTGAAATATTATGAACCTCTATTGTAGAGGTTGCTTACTATACTTATTTACTAGCTAGCTAACCATTATTACTGCTAATAACCCCTATTCACATTACCCACACAAATGAGCTTTATCTACCATTCCTTAACAAGTGGAATAAATATAGTCCAATACGCTCACTGAAACATATTTAATTTTCACATACCATTAGTCCCCACTTTCCTTTAAGTTTTAGTTTTTATTTTTCCTTTGTCATTTTCTCCATAGACATTTTCTTTCCATTAAGAACCAATATTGAGTGAGATTTTATGCAGTTCAGTGTCATTTTCTTTAAAAAAATATTAAAACATTGACATAAAGTAGCTATGTGAAAATGTGGTGGCTATATTTTGAAAGTATGAATCATGTATAGAATCACGAAAGGCCTCCCATATCCAAAGTTATCTTAAAAGGAAAAAAAACAACAATTAAAAAAAAACTCCCTGATTCAAACTGTATTACAGAGTGATCAACATCAAAACAATTTGATACTGGGCCAAAAACAGACATACTGATCAGTGGAATAGTATTGAGAGTCAAAGACTAAAGCTG
Source organism: Solenodon paradoxus (assembly GCA_004363575.1). NCBI lineage: Eukaryota > Metazoa > Chordata > Mammalia > Eulipotyphla > Solenodontidae > Solenodon > Solenodon paradoxus. The sequence continues at coordinate 201,685 of RJWH01000259.1, read as the reverse complement.
CACATATATGGGCAGTTATTCTATGACAGAGGTGCCAAGAGCATGCAATGGTAAGGAAGTCTATTTAACAAAAGGCACTGTGAAAACTAAAATGACATTTGCAAAAAAAAAAAAACAAAACAAAACTGGTTTACTTATTATTTCCATATACAAAAGTCAAATCAAGGCATATCAAAGACCTGGATATAAGAACCAAAGTCATAAAATATCTAGAAGACAGTGTGGGAAAAACACTCCTTGACCTCAGCCTCCAAGAGATCTCTGGGAAAGGAACAGCTATGGCAACAGAGTCCAAAGTAAAACTAAGCAATTGGGACTATATCAAAAAGAAGAGCTTTTGCACTTCAAAAGAAACTACCACTAAAACAAAAATACAACCAATGGAATTGGAGAATATATTCGCATATCATACATCAGATAAGAACTTAGTACCAAAGAGCTCACACATCTCAGTAAAAAAGCAGATCATCCTCTCAAGCAGTGTTCAAAAGAACTGAATTGACACCTGTCTACAGAAGACACGCAGCTGGCCTACTGACACCTGAAAAAATGTTCCATATGCCTCATCAGAGAAATGAAGCTAAAAAGTATGATATACTACCGCACACCAGTAAGAATGGCCTATATAAAAAACAAAAACAAAAACAAAAAACCTAAAACCTGGAAATATCAGGTGCTGGAGAAAAAGAACCTTCCTATGCTGTTGGTGAGAATATAAAATGGTTGCAAACTCTTTGGTATGGAGATTTCTCAAACAAAGGTGGATCCAGCAATACCACTCTTGGACATATACCCAGAGGATACAAAATCTAATCAAAAAAAAAAAATGCATTCTGATGTCATAGCAGCATAGTTCACATTAGCCAAGACATGGAAACAACCTAAATGTCCAGCAACAGACGACTTGATAAAGATTCTGTGGATTGCTATGCAGCTACAAAAAAAAAAGAAAAAAAGAAAATGTGCTCTTTGCAACAATCTGGATGGAATTGGAAGGAATCATGTTAAGTGAAATAAGTCAGAAAGAAAAAGAAATATAGGTGGTTTCACTCATATGTAGAATGTAATGAAGTGAAACATAAGTAAATCTCAGCTAAATGTCTCAGGATATAAGATAATGCTAGGAGATTGGGAGGAGGGAGGGATGGAAAGAGGGGAAAAGCTGGTGTTCAAGGACACTGGAACTCTTGTGAGGGTGGACTGTGAAATATACATTGAGATACAATGTCATTATCAAAAATGAATGTAGCATTGTAAATAAGGTTTGAGAAATATTGATAACATAAAATTTTAAATTAGGGTGCGCCCTGGTGGTCCTGTGGCCTAGTACACCTGGGAGCAGCCCCATGTTCATCCCAAGGTCCAGGGTTCAAGACCCAGGGCCAGGGTGAACAACAAATGTGAACAACTTACTTCCTGTTTGCCTACTTACCTTCATTCCTGCCTTTAACTTTCTTTTTAAAAAACATTAAAATATACATCTATTTTGACTGTGTAGATGTTGCTAAACTTACTAGGTAATATGTAGTTTAAAAACAACCACCAATAATATGCTTTAGTTGATTGTCATAGTTCATCTGATTACATCACAACAAACCCTTTTCAGTGTTTTTCAAGGTGAGCTATAAAAACATTTACTTTTTAATCCTCTTCCAGTCATTCAAGATAATTTGCTTAACCTTTGATATTCAATGTTTTGGTAATTCCTACCAATGTTGAAATTGGTAATGGCGAATTTAGGTAAAAATATTTCTAGGAAATGACATACAGACAAAAAAGTAGGCCTACTTTCTAACAATTTTCTGTTTCTTTCATAAATTTCCAGAGATGGCAATCTCTCCATTAATAGTGGGACTTTTTTGCTAATCAAATTTATGATGACCTCCCAGCTGTTGTTAGAAATCACACTATTCATATGTTAGTGAAAATCAGGTATATCTCTAGCTATAAATAGGCCTTCTTGGATTAAGCTCAAATTAGGAGTCAAGATATGTGGTATAGGTCAGCGGAACCAAGTGTACTTATCAGTCAGTAGAGAACATAAAGTCAGAATAGCTAAAGTAGGAAAAACCAGTAACTTATTGGATTGGTGATTCTCAAGAAAATATTTTTTAAATGATTAAAGACTATTTTGTATTTATAAGCAAAGGAGGGTAATTTCCTAAAGTAGCATTTATAAATCTAGTCCATCATGTAGAGCTTGAAAGTGGTAACTCCTAATTTTGCAAGAAGGAAAAAGCGGTATAAATGGAAACATAGACTTCTCAATGGGCAAACTTCTGCCCCTCATACTGGAGAAAGAGGAAAACAAAGAGAATCACAGTTTACCAGAAGCAGAACCATTATTTCAACCTAACGGGAACTCTTAAACAGTAACCAACTAATTGTAGACCCAGAATGTGAAGAGACTCAAGAAAGAAAATCTTTTGTGGCCCGATCATAGGAAGGCCCACTCATTTTCCTGAGTTTTACTTCCAGATAGTAAAAGCAGGTTCTCTGGCATATAGGTACAAAAATCTCCTCTATACTTCCAGTGGGGTAAAGGGAAAAGTGATCAATTTCAAAAAAGCGTAGAGCTGTCTTATAACAAAAGGTCTGTCGTCAAAGGAACTATTTTACCAGGTTCTAACTGATTTATGTTTTTCAAGAACCTAACTTTCTTAGAGGAAAGTAAATTCCTAATTCCAACGCCCTCTCCCTTTCCTGTCTCACCTAAAGGAGTACATAATGAAAGCTAGAACAATCGTGAAGGTCATAGTTCAGAAACACAATCTCAATAATAAACGAAAACCTAATCATCGTATGTTCCCCACCCCCAGTACATACACATACCCCTAACACAACGTCAATAGGGTTCCGATAAAATTCTAAGGAGTTATAGTCGAAAAAACTCAGCTCCAGGCCTATTTCATAATGAATCCTTTAGGGCAGCCCAATCAAAATACGGAAGGCAAAAATACTAGAGGACTTATTTGTCTCTGACTCACACTGGCAACACAGTAAATGCAACATAACATTTAGAGTACCTTTTTTTTTTTGTTTTTTAAGGCAAGGTACAGGCAGGAATGAAGACAAGTAGGCAGGCAGGCAGAAAGAGAGAAGGAAGAAGCATTTTATTTCCATTTAGTTGTTCACAGTAGTGCCTCCCTCAGATCTAGGACTTGAACCTGGCGCTATGTGGCTTGGACTCTTAAGAGGTAATTGACTGACCTAACTGCTACTCTACCAGGGTCAGCCAATACAGCCGAACTTTTAGCCAGCTAAACATAAAACCTCATACTTAAAGGATTATCTGACTTGAACATATCAGGAAAAAGGATCTGTGTTTCAACAGAAAATTGTGGCATGTTGAGTAACGACTGCAGCAAAGTAAGCATTAGAACCAGACTTCTATTTGCCAAAAATTTGAACTTACTAGACCAGAAATTTAAATTAACTATGATTAATTAATGAGTCCTAATCGAGAAAGTGAACAAGATGCAACAACATGAGGATTACATAAAAAGGTGAAAACTCTGAGACAATCAAAAGGAAATGCTAAGAATCAAAAAAGACTAACAGAAATGAGTATATTTAGTGGACTTGTCTGTAGATTGAAATGAATCAGTGAGCTTAAATATCTGTTAGTAGAAAACTGAACTGTAAAGCAAAGAGAAAAAAGAATTTAAAGTAAGTGGAACTGATGGAGAGTAAATAGCTCCTAAACTGTAAAAATATTGGTGTCCGTCGGTGTGTTTAATGGTGTATGTATATGTGTGTGCAGGCATGCTTGTATGAGTTAAGTTAAAAAAGGGAAAACCATGCTAGCCATACAGTTGTGTGGTTTGCTTGATTTATCCAATGTGCTGCTTTTCAAAAATATTATATACCATCATATATTATATCATCATCTACTTCTAGCCTTTCTTGCCTCCTCAATCTCCCAACCAACACTTATGCCAATACCACCTCTGGCAGTGGAGCAAACCATCACACCTCGGTTTAAAAAGAAAGGCCTTATGGGTAGCAAGGGTTATTGAGAAAGGGGTAATTTTTTGCAAAAATCTAATTTTTTTTTCTTTTTCATGTGGAATACATTATCATCTAGTATGGGCATTTGTTGATATGAGGTTGCTAAAGAGAAGTTGTGAATCTCGGCAGAGTTCCCTAATACTAATGTGCAACTCCTGAGGAACTTTGCTTCCTATTTTTTTTTAAACAATGAATTTACCAAAACGCTTTCCAGAAATGATCGAAAATGACAAAATTCAAGGCACATTGCAGAAGTTTTACATTAGTGATGAAAAAAATAAGGAATGAAAAGATTTTAAACAGCGATAGCATTTGCAGGAAATCTTTAATTTTCTCATATTTCAAAATTGATCCTGGAAAGTTACACATATTAGTGAGTGGAGACAGAAGTATATTAAAACACTTAAATTTCATTCAGGTTGTCAACCAATTGAAGTAAATGTTTGAAAAAAGGTTATTAAGGAAAAAATTTTAGAAATGTGAACTAGATTTCCCTGCTTGTTTTATATTTTGGTTTTAGTTTTGTTTATTTTTTTCATATATGACTTGTTAAAGCTGAGAATATTGTCATTTCCTTTGCTTGTTCTCCTGCTTTCATCAAGGATGTCTTACCATATAGCAATAACTCACTCTCTTCTTTCTCTTATTTTCTGATGATTTGATTGCAAAGCACCTGAAAAAGGACTTAGGGAAAAATTTGGAGGTCAGTTTTTAAGGAAACAAGTAAACAATTGGGAGGTAAAAAGAGAAAAGTTAGGGTAAGGAAAGCAAAATATCTTCAGGATGGAATGTTTTAGGGAGGAAAAAGTATAATAAAAATAAAATAGTATCCTTTCAAAGAAATAGTTGTTTTTTGACCTTTAGGCATTTTTGACCTCTACCTTAATAATGTACTATAATTTGATTCTTATTTTGCCAGAAAAAAAAATTAGATATCAATGAAAACATCCATGAGAAAGGAAGGACTGGGTTTTGAGACTGTTCCTCAGTTCTCTGCTTTTATTGCCCTACTTTTCCTGTCTTGTTCTGCTTATAAACCTTCCCGTTTACAAGTTAGGAGTGTAAATATAGCTCAAAAGTTAATATATATGACAGCCTTAAAACTAATCATGTTTCCGAGATAGTAAAATTTTATTTTAGAGTAGTATAACACAGTGATAAATTGATCATGTGTACTACCTCCTTATATCTTACAGTATCTGAATTTTAAAATACCTATTGTCAATTTTCACTTATTTTCAGACCGTGCTTATCTGACAAGAGAAATTCTGGATACAAAAATCAGTTTTAGGTTTTTAACTGCTGAGTCTCTTTTAAAAAGCTTTCAACCTTTTGTCTTCTCAGCTATTTTCTTTTTAAACTTTCCTTTTTTTTTTATTTAGGGAACATTGATTTACAACACAGGTTTTAGATAGATGTACAGGTTTAGCCTTTATCAAACATATGATAACACAATCAAATTTCTAGTAGTCCTCCACACTGTCCATTGGACCTCCACTACCTTTTACCCCATTCTTAGACAACTCTTCCCTTCTGGTATCTTCAGTTCTGTTGTCAGTGCCCAAGGATTAGTTTTCATTATATATATTCCACATGTGTGTGAAATCACTTGGCATTTGTCTTTTTTTTCCTGACTTATTTTACTTAGCATAATTACCTCTAGTTTCATCTATGTTGTTGGAAAGTCTAGATTTAAAAAAAATATCTGAATAGTATCCCATCGTGTATTCATACTATATTTTCTTTGTTCTTTGGTCAGTGGGCACTTAGGTTGTTTCAGTTTCTTGGCTCTCATAAGTAGTGCTGTCGTAAATCTAGGATTGAACATGCATTGTTGAATTTGTTTTCATATTTTTCAGATAGATACCTAAAAGTCGAATTGCTGATCATATAGTAATTCTGTTTTTAACTTTAGTGAACTTCTATACAGTTTTCCAAAGAAGCTGCATTCAGTTACATTTCCATTAGCAAAATACAAGCAATGTTCCTTTATTTCTACACTGTCACCAACAGTTGTTTCCAGTGTTTTCCATACAGACTATTCACACAGGTATGAGTTGAGGGATCATTGTGATTTTGATGTGCATTTTCCCTAATAACTAGTAGTGAATATTACTTCATGTGTCTGTTAGTCATCTATATGTCACCTTTGGAGAAGAGTCTAATTCTGATCTTCCTATTTTTTGATTGGGTTGTTAGCTTTTTTTTTTGTTGTTGTTAATTTTTTTTTTTCCAATGGAAATAGCTATCAGAGTCATAGCCTTAGGCACTATTTGTTGAAACAACTGCCTGATCTCATGATCAACATAATAATACTGAACTTTTGTTTACAATTACTTCTTTCTGCAGAGATACTAAAATTTTCAAATGGAATTTGTTTACATATGTACACATATATGTGCATATATTCTATGTGTTTTTATATAGTCTGTATATATAGCATAGTGATTTGAAGTTGTATTTGTATTTCACAATTTTGCCAAAAATTATAAAAAAAATTATCTCCTCTGATATGCGCTTGCATCTCTGCCAGCTTAGGTGTGGGTTCATGAACTCAGTTGCTCACATTTTTACGTTTTCTAGTCTCTTTTATGTCTTTTCATGACTTGTCTACTTTATACTCTTTTTTATTCTCGATTTTGTTTTATTTTTTTAAACTAATTGGATATTAAAAAGTATTCACTGTACTAAAATATGTCTCCTCACTTTTTCACTTAATATATGTATGTATGTTTATGCTTCTTGCTGTAATGCTCAAGAATATTTCCTAAAGTTTTATAATGCTATTTCTATTCATCTTTCAATGTAAACCATTATATTGTTTGCAAAACTGTAGTTATGATATTCCGAAGGCCATAAATGAGGAAGAAATCTTTGAATCTGGTGATTCCTATTTTTATATTTCAGTTATCCATTAATGATGGTGGCCCTCAGCATTCTTTGTCATTCTTATGGTGTTGCTTTTTTTACATGTCCACCTCTTTTTCTTCAAGACCAGTTTTAGAATGAGGGTGAAAGTGAGGAAGGTGGACTTGCCTTTGTCAGGCCTTGTGGGTCGATCCTGCTCATGCCAGGATCATTACATCAAGGGTACTTCCAAAGTCTGCTGATGACCATAGAGAGGGGCTACAACCTCTCTACTCTAGAGTCATGTGTAAGCTCATTCCCAAAGTTAATATTCAGATTATAAAGGGAAATTTAAAGAATGCATGTGGGCTTAGTTCATTAACCCAGTTACCTGTACTTAATTACATGGATGGAGAATTAGGTGGCTTAGCTATCTGACTGCAGTTTATTACCTTAAGAATAATGACTTGGACTAGGTCTTGAACTGTGGAATGGGTGGGTGTCACACATGAACACTGGGAACTTCAGTTTCTCTATTCTCTGCCCCTGTGTTTTGTTCTGCTCCCATTGATCATTTTTTTCTTTGGTTTAGGACATCCCCTTCCACATACACCCCAGCATGAATAAACACAAAGATAAACACAGAATTTTGCAATTCTTCAGTTTCCAATTATCTCTTTTGTTTTTCAAATTTCGAAGTCCAGAGCATCTACTGAAAGTCCCTAGTTTTTATACCCCCATTCGGACAGATTTTTACTGTCCCTGCTTAGGACTGATGCAAATTGATAGGATTTTGATGTCTTCTGCCTATATTAGAGCAGTATATTAAAGACTTCATTTCCCATTTAAAGAGATGAAATAGATAATGGGGTAGGATAGGGGGGTCACCCTTCAGGCTATAGCTTATTTTCATCCAAAGCATATGAAATCAAACAAACCTCCCACTGTGATGATTCATTTATTTCTAAAGGTCCCCATCTGGTCTCTGTGAGAAATTCATATTCTTTCTATTAACATAACTTTGACCTTATTTGTAACAAACAAGTAACTAATAACTCAGACCTTATTATAACACAAGAACACTCTATTCCCTGCCCTGGGCTATTTTAAAGATTGTCATGTTAACAGACAATGAAAGGTGCTATTCCTATTTTCTTCTCTTCAATTTCTAGATTTCTTCCTGAATAATAGGAATGAGAAATAAATTTAGTTCACCAAATCAGTTCTTAGAAAATAATTTTTCCAGTGTTGTCATTGTCTGGAAGTTGTTAAGCCAGGAGACACATAGCCTCTAAGAGAGTCTTACTCTCTTCATTCCTGCTCTGATCAGTACAGGTTTATGACCTATGTTATATGGGAATGTTTCTAGATATCTTTATGAAACATTTAATTTTCTGAACTTTCAAGAGAGTCCAATAATCTAGAACTAAAGTAATAGATGCTTTTTTTATATGAAAGGGCAATATAAGAGGAAAATCTAGAAAATTTAGCTTATAATGACTGTTATTTTTGTTCTTTGAGAATAATGAAGATTATCTTTTCTGTCATTTATGTCTCTGAATATTTTGGGAGTTGTATTTGGTTAACTGAAAAACTAATACCAAATCAATCAATGTCTTATGTCCTCAAATAATGCATATTTTCAAGTTATAATTAAGAAATAATCAACAAAGCCTACATTTTCTTATTTGTGTAAGTGTGAATTTCACATATTAAACTTATTTTAAAGAAATCTTTAGGCCGTTAGAGTATTCACAATATTTTGATCAAATATGTATCAGAACTTTGATTTTTCTAAATGTTCCTAACATTTCTCTTTTACCTGTATTCTGGCATCTGCTGCATTTTTTTTTTTTTCCTGGTTATCTGACTTTGCTATTTTAGTACTAATCCTTCACTAATTTGTTAGTTACTAAGTTGCAACTGCTACTATTTCTTATCTCTGATACCTAATGTTTATGTATCCCTCTTCCTTTCATCTTTGTCTATGTTCCCAGATCATATTTTCTTTTCTTTTTTGCCTATTTCCTGAACCATGTCATTGCCAAATATCCTCTTTGCTAAGTGCTCTTCTAAAAGACTCTACTATAGCTCTATTTTCATTATTTTGTTGTTGAATTCTTATCACCCTTTCAGGGATCTTTGGGGGGTAGAATGATTTAAAGATGTTAGGAAGAGGTGGAGATAGCAGGAGTTACACCTTAGCTCTCCACTGTTCCAAACTAAGTATCGTTATCAATATTATGAGTTGGTTAATCACCTACAATGTTATGTGCCAGCCACTATGTGCCAGCCACTATGCCCCCATAGGGACTCAAAGATTAAAAAAAAAAAAAAAGTTGATTATACCTCAAAGTTTAAATGTCAAGATCTTTTAACCTAAATTCCAAGGAATGTCTGCTTCATGTAATTGCTTATTTTATGATGGTTAATAATTACTGGCCTCAAGTTCATTATAATAGGTAAATTTCTGTAGTTCTCCATATAAGAACTGGTATTGACATTTGAATCACATATGCTAACTAGTCCTTTGACATCCTGGGGAGTGAAAGTTGTCTGAAAAGTTAACATATGTAAATAATTGAAAAATGTTTGTGTTCTTGACTTATTTTAGATTTTTTGATGGAAATATTATAAAGACACAGCTCTCTTCATATACTTTATGAATGATTTGATCTAGGAGGTGGGAGATGATGGAAATATGTTACCACAATTAAGCAGTTAGAAGGTAACAAGACAGTGACCAAAACTAAAATTCAACTTTATAGGAAATATTGTGTTTATTTGGGGAATGCCATTGATGACACTTTTTGTATTAACAAGAAATAAACCCTGACATTAGTTGCCTTTTATGTTACAGTTGCTCTGCCTGCAAATTATTTAACATAGCAGCTGAGATATTTGCTTTGATGTCGACTACCTAACTAGCTTAATTCTACTTTATTCCATATGATGTTAATAGCTTAAGTGTTGGAAATTTATATCACTAATTAAAATTTGTAATTGTTATCTAAGTAATTTTGTGCACAGCTAATCTTCTCTTTGTGATTAATTTATGTGCATATCTTAAAAGGTTAATTCCTTTAGAAATAACAGTCTATTCAAATTCACCTCTCCCAAATACTGTAAGTTTTAATATCCTTTTCTATTCCTTTCCTGTTTATTGCTAAACTTTATTCAAACTTTGTTCCATATTTTCACATTCTTTTCTAATGTCACTATAAGGAAAGAAATCAGTGTTAGAAGAAATCATAAGAATTTATGAAGAAGAAAATAATGCTGTTTCCACTTCTGTTCTCATAGATTATTTTCTTTGTATCCTTTTCTTCTGGTTTGCTGATGTATGCTCAAAGTTGTTAGCCTCTCGTTTTGCTTGAAGGGTTTTCCTTGAGGAAGAGTTCTAAAATAAAATTTATATTCACCCATGCAACCAAACTTCATCCATGCAACCAAACTTCATTACCTTCTATATGTATATATTTTTCTTGTAATTTCAAATGAGGTGGAAAATGAAATTAGAGAAATTGCTGTTGACACTAACCAGTGTTAGAAAACATCAAGAACAGGTTTTTATTTAGGTAAAGGATTATAGGGGGACAAGTCTAAATGTATTTACTTCTAGAGTGAACTAAAAAGGAATTAGAGGTAAATAATAGTTAATTCCTAGACTTGGCGGTAAAAAAGTAGATAGTCCAATTACTAGGATACCTGTAAAAGGGGATGAGAAACCAGTAATCTAAGGTGTGTTTCATGTAACTTATTAAAATTCAGTATTTCCCTCTAAGATCTTGAAAATATATTCCATGGTCTCCACTCTATTTACTTTGCCATAGAGCTATCTTGCCACATCCCTGACTTAAGCCTTTGAATTCACTGACTTGAAATAGATATGGATCTCTATTTTAGGAAATCCAAGAAGTTATTTCTAGCTTTAGAAGTATTCCAGATAAACCATTATCTGATTCTTTCCAAAAATGTATTTTCTGTGTATTTTCATTAGAAAGTAAATTCTTAAAGTATGTTTTTTTTTTTTTTTTAAATGTTTAATTGATTTTATTAAAGGTATATTGCATTTTAAAGTTTAAGGTGCACATCGTAGTAAATCAACTGTATATAATATAGTTAAGTTCACCACTATTTCAGTTTTTCCTTCACTATACAATTAATCCCCATTATCCTGTTTGTCTCCTCCCAACCCCGCCCTGCCCCCTTGCAATCTCTGATTTGCTCTTTTTGGCTAAAAGTCTATTGTTGTTTGTTACAGTTCATTTTTTAAAGTCTATTTTTGTGTAATTTAGTTCATTTGTTTGCTTGATCTCTCTATACACCACCTATATGTGATATCAGTGTCTTCCTTCTGGCTTATCGAGCTAAAACATAATTCATTCTAGGTCCATCCTTGTTGCTGCCAATGGAAATATTTCACCCTTTCAGTAGCTGTATAGTATTCCATTATGTATATATAGCATATAGCCCATCTTCTTTATCCGCTGATCCATTGATGGACATTTAGGTTTTTCTCCAGCTGTTAGCTATTGTGATTAATGCTGTAATGAACTTGGGAATGAATATATCTCTGTGAATAAGTATTATGTTTTTAGGATTAATACCCAGTGGAGGAATAACTAAATCATATGGGATTTCAATTCTCTATTTTTTGAGGAATCTCCAGACTGCTTTCCATAATGGATAAACCATCTTACATTCCCACCAGCAATGTATAAGAGTACCCTTTTCTCCGTATTCTCTTCAGCACTTGTTTCCCATCTTTTAGATAATATCCGTTTTCACTGGTGTGAAGTGATAGCTCATTGTTGTTTTGATATCCGTTTCCCTAATGACGAGATATAGAACAATATTTTCATGTGTATGTTGGCCATTTGTATATCTTCTTTAGAAAAGTATTTATTAAGATCAACTGCCCATTTTTAATTAGATTGTTAGGTTTTTTTTTGTTGTTGAGTTTTATGAATTCTTTGTTCTGGATATTAACCCCTTGTCAGATGTATGGTTTACAAATATATTCTCCCATTTAGAAGGATGTCTTTTTGTTTTGGTAAGAGTTTCTTTTGCTATGCAGATGCATTTTAGTTTGATGTAATCACATTTGTTTATTTTGGATTTTATGTTTCCTTGTTATTAGAGTTGAGCTCCCAAAGACATCTCTTAGGTCAGTGTCTAGTCGTGTTTTTCCTATGTTTTCTTCTATGTATCTTATGGTATCCAGTCTTCATGTAAATTATAATCAACTTTAAATTAATTTTCATATATGGTTTTAGGTAGCAATCTAGTTTCACCTTTTGCAGATGGCCGTTCAGTTTTTACAATACCGTTTATTGAAGCGATTGCCCTTATTCCATTGTAAGTCTTTGTCTCTTGTCAAAAATTAGCTGTCTATATCTGTATAGGTTTATTTTCAGGACTTCAATTCTGTTCCATTGATCTGTATGTCTGTTTTTATTCAAATACCATGTGACTTGATTATTACTGCTTTTTAGTAGAATTTGAAGTCAGGGAGCATTAACATCTCCAATTTTGTTCTTTTTTCTCAGAATTGTTCTTGCTACCCTGATTCTCTTGTAATTTCAAATTTCATGATTTTTCTTTGTTCAATTTATTCGAAGAATCTCTTTGAGATTTTAATGCGATTGCATCTCCAAATTAAATTAAATTAAATTTCTAAATTATTTTAGGTAATATGACCATTTTATCTATGTTAATTCTTCCAATCCATGAACATGGACCATCTTTTTATTTCTTTGTGCCATCTGTTATTTCTTTTCATAATGTCATATAGTTTTTAGAATACAGGTCTTTAACTTCTTTGGTTAAGTTTTTTACAAGGTTTCATTCTTTTTGGTGCAAACATGAATGGAATTATTTTCCCAAGTTATCTTTCTGCCATTTAGTTACACGCACATAGAAATGTAACAGATTTTTAATGTTAATTTTGTAGCCTGCCACGTTATTTATTATTTTTAGCTATTTTTTTTTTACTGGAATTTTATGGTTCTCTATTGTGACATCTGCAAATAGTGATAATAGATTCACTTCTTCCTTTCCAATTTTGATAACTTTTATAACTTTTTCTTGCCTGATTGCACTGGTCTGGGTTTCTCATCCTATATAAATAGTGGTAGTGACAGTAGTCATTCTCCTGATCTTAGAGGAAACGCTTTTAGTTTCTCTCCATTGAATATGATGATGGCTATGCATTTGTCACATGTAAGCATTATTATGTTCAAGTAATTCTATCTCTACCCATTTTGGGGAGAGCTTTTAATATAAAAGGGTGTTGAATCTACCCCAATGCTTTTTGCATCTATTGAGATGATCATGTGGTCTTTGTTCCTTTTTTTGTTGATGTAGTATATCACATTTTTTGACTTGTGTATATTAAACTATCCTTGCATTCTTAGAATACAACCCACTTGACTGTGGTGTAAAATTCACTAATGAGTTGTTGAACTTGGTTTGCTAGTATTATTGAGGATTTTTGCAATGATATTCATCAAGGTTATGGATCTGTAATTTATTTTTACTGATTTATTTGTCTGGTTGCAGAATTAGGGTAATATTGGCAATGTTAAAGTGTTAGGGAGTTTTCCTTTTTAAATTTTGGAGCAATTTGAAAAGTATTGGTATTAATTCTTCTTTGAATGTTTGGTAAAATTCACCAGTGAAACCATTTGGTCCAGAATTTTATTGCAGGGGAAGATTTTTAATTACTTTTTAAATTTCTTTGCTTGTGATCAATATGTACAGGATTTCTGTTTCTTCATGATTTAATCTTGAAATGTTATATGTTTCTAAGCATTTGTCAAAATTTCCTAGTTTATCTGATTTGTTTCATACAGGTATGCATAGTATTTTACGATGGTCTCTGTATTTCTGTTGTATCAGTTGTGATTTCTCCTCTTTCATTTCTGGTTTTGTTTGTGTTTTCTCTCTTCTTGTGAAGTCTGGCTGGTTCCTCATCTGTTTTATTTATCCTTTCAAAATACTGAATGTTTGTTTCATTGATTTTTTAATAGTCTTTTTTATATCTATTATTGATTTCTGCTCTAAGTTGTATTTCCTTCTACTAGATTTTGGTTTATTTTTTTCTAGTACCTTTAAATATGTATAAAAAGAAAATTTCCCCATGGAGATAATTTCTTATTTTTCATTAACCCATATAATTGATTATATCAAACACAGGAACATAGAATCTCAAAGAATAGATCATAAGACATGACTTGAGAGAGTGACCCCAATCATTTTCTCAACCCCGATAATTTTACTAATTTTTATAAATATATTTAATGAAAATCTTATTTTTGTAGAATTTTATAAAGTTTATTAAGCTAAGTATAAATTATCTCTTGATTTATTATACCTTAAACCTATGTGATGTTATAATATTACTTTAGTAAAATTTTAAAAAATTTAATAAATATTTTAAATGAATAACATTTAAGCATGAAACTAAGTAATTTCCTGAGAAAATTGTAACCATTGCCCACTATTGTATTCAACTTTATTTTCCTTAATAAATTGAATGTATTCTGGCCCTAGTATGATCTATTTATTGTGCCTCTACTTATATGTCTCACAACAAGAATTTTAACTATTCATCTACTTATAATTTTTTTAACAGTTATTTTTTCCAACTAATGGGTTATTGTAGTACTAAGTAATACATACCCAGTCTCAGCCTTCTACATAACCAGAAAATTAGAGATTTGGGGGTATGTTGATAGTAACACCCTTATTCTAATATTATCTCTCACTGACTAGATACGTCATCTGTAATAAATTATATTAAAATGCTTCTATTTTTGTTAAAAAAAGCACATCCTAGTTAAAAAATAATCAAACAAAAACAAAGGCATATATAATATATTGAAAGTTAGTCTTTCCTCACCAAGTAATATTCCCTAGATGAACATTATAAATGTTACATTTTCCATAAATAGAATCATACAGGCTTATAATATACTTTCTTGTATATTTCATTTTTTCTTACTCAAATTTATATTGATAAATAAAAATTTCAAACAACTTTATTCCTTTCAATTGCTACCTTTTCATTTCTCTGGTTCTATAGAATTTTACTGACATAATTTTGTCTTTGTAAAGGGAATTTTAGGATTTGTCTCATTTTGCTGTTTTAAAAGAAATAACAATGTGTATTAATCATTTAAATCTTTGTTAATGCTTGCTATTCTTGATTATAAATAAAGCAGAACAAATTTTCTCATAGATCAGAAGACTCGTTACCCAGTGTGTAGGCAAACCCTTGTTTGCTCTGCCATACCTCTGTTGTAAACTTGGCATTATTGTTTCTCCCTTTTACACTGTCTCTGTATTCTTTCAGGAGAAATTTATAAATATATTTTCTAAGATTTATTTTAACCAGATGATTCTAATTTATATTCAACCAATGAGAGACACTTTAAGGATATTAGTAATTAGAGAATATAAAATTGTATGGTTTGGGGTTAATTGTTTTGAAATTAACCAGTTAAACAAATCAGTTTCAAGGATAAGATTTCTTAATGTGAAGTTCTAATTCAGTTTGAGTCAGTGAATTTAAAATGAACATCTGAAACAATTCTACTGAAGTCCACGTGGAATAAAACACTGATTTTTAAAAATATTTTTATTGTAATAATTCTACACATTAAAATAATTTCCTATGTATAGATTCCCCACTTCTTAGTTGTATTTCAGCACACCATGTCCTCCACCAAATCAAGTGTTCTTCTCCATTGTCCAGTGGACTCCACCACCAGTTGCCCCCACCTGCCCTTTTGGTAACCTCAGTTCTGTTGCAAATGATTCAAGGTTGGTTATGTTTCATCTGTTCCTTTGTTTTGTCTATTCACATTCCACCTATGAGTGAAGTCGTATGGTATCTATCTTCTTTTGACTTGTGTCACTTAGCATAATCCCCTCTAGTTCCATCCATCTTGATTCACATGAGAGGGTTTCATCTCTTCTAAGGGCTATATAGCAATCCATTGTATGTATCACATCTTCATTCATTCATCTGATATTGGGCACTTAGGTGATTTCCAGTTCTTAGCTATTGTAAACAGGGCCGCAATAAACAGGGATGTATACATCTTTTTGGATGGGTGCTTTTGTATCTTTTGGGTAAATGCCCAGAAGTGGAATAGCAGAATCATATGGGATTTCCATATTCAGTTTTTTTGAGGAATCTCCAAACCGTTCTCTGCAGGGATTGCACCAGTCTGCATTCCCACCAGCAGTGCAAAAGTGTTTCCTTTTCTCCAGATTCTAGCCAGTATTTGTTATTTCTAGACTTTCAGATAATAGCCAGTCTTTCAGGTGTAAGGTGGTGTCTCACTGTTTTAATTTGCATTTCCATGATAGCCAGTGTGCAATTTCTTGTGCCTTTTGGCCATCTGTATATGCTCTTCAGAAAAGTATCTCTCCAATTCCTCCTCCTGTTTTTTGATTGGATTGCCTGTTCTGTTGTTGAGTTTTGAATTCTTTGTGTATTTTAGATATTAATACTTTGTCGGAAATATCAAAAGTAATTATCTTCTCCCAGCAGGTAGGTTTACTTTTGGTTTTGGTCATGTAGTACCATACCATTTTGATCAGTATTGCTTTGTAATATAGTTCGAAGCATGGAAGTATAATCCCTCCAGATTCATTCCTTTTTCTAATGATTGCTTTGACTATTCAGGTTCTTTTGTTATTCCATAAAAATTTTAAGATTTTTTTGTTATATATCCAGGAAATAAACTTGTGGGATTTTAATGGGGAATACCTTTAAACTGTGTATTGCTTTGGCAAAGATGGCCATTTTAATGATATTGATTCTTCCCAGCCATGAGCAGGGGATGTCTTTCCATTTCTTTGTGTCCTCCTCTCTTTCTTTTAAGAAGGACTTGTTGTATGGATCTTTTACATCCTTTGTTAGGTATAAGCCCAGGTATTTCATTCATTTAACTTCTATTTTATATAGTGTGGTTTTCGTGATTTTGTTTTCTTCTAGTGCATTGTTTGCGTAGAAAAATGCAACAGATTTTTGTGCTTTGATTTTGTAGCCTGTCACTTTATTCATCGATGAGTTCTAAAAGTTTTTTGATATTTTGGGGATTTTATATATATACATATATATATATGTATATATGTAGATACATATATATAAATCATATCATCTGCAAATAATGAGAATTTTACTTCCTCCTTTTTAATTTGGATTCCTTTTATTTACTTTTCTTGACTAATTGCTCTGGCTAAGACCTCCAATGCAATGGTAAAGAGCAGTGGTGAGAGTGGACAATCTTGCCTTGTTCCTGACCTAAGAGGAAATGCTTTCAGTTTGAAACCATTGATTATGATGTTTACTGTGGGTTTTTCATATATGGCTTTTATTATGTTGAGGTACGATCATTCTATTCCCATTTTATGGAGGGTTATTATCATAAATGGGTGTTGGATCTTGTCAAAAGCTTTCTCTACATCTATTGATATGATCATGTGGTTTTTCTCTTTGCTCTTGTTGATATGGTATGTGACATACATAGATTTATGTATTTTGAAACATCCTTGCATCCCTGGGATGAGTCCCACTTGGTTATGATGGATGATCTTTGTGATGCACTGTGAATTTGGTTTGCTAATATTTTGTTGAGAATTTTTGCATCTTGTTCATTAGTGATATTGGTCTGTAATTTCATTTCTTTGTGACATCTCTGTTGACTTTTGTTATCAGTATAATGTTAACTTCATAAAAAAACATTTGGGAGAGTTACCTGTTCAGTGTTTTGGAAGAGCTTGACAAGAAAAGGTGTTAATTCTTCTCTGACCGTTTGGTAGAAGTCGTTGGAGAAGCCCTCTGTGCCTGGGTTTTTAATTTTTGGGAGACCCTTGATAAATTCTTCAATTTCTTTGTGATTGTTCTGTTCAGATTTTCCAGTTCTTCCAGGTTGTCTTGGTAGACTATACTTTTCTAGAAAATCTGTCCATGTCTTCAAGTTTGTTCATTTTGTCGGCGTAGAGCTGTTCATAGTTGTGCCTTATGATGTTTTGACTTTCTGTGATATCTGTTGCAACCTCTTCCCTTTCATTTATGATTCTAGTTAGGAGAGTTTTATCCTTATTTTTTTTTTTCTCTTTGTGAGTCTAACCAATAACTTGTCAATTTTTTTTTTTCAAGGAACGAATTTTTGGTTTCATTGAGCTTCTGAATTGTCTTTTTGTTTTCTATTTCATTTATTTCTGCTCAAATTTTATTATTTCATTTCTTCTGACTTTTGCCTTTAATTGTTCTTCTTTCCCTAGTATTAAATGTAAAAATAAGTTGTTTGATTACTCTTGTTTCTTGATATAGGCCTGGATTGTGACGAACTTTGCCCTTAGTACTGCTTTTGCTGCATCTCATAGATCTAGTAGTTTGTGTCCTCATTCTCGTTTGTCTCTAAGTACTTTTTAAGTTCCTTGTTTATTTCCTCTTTTATTCAAGGGTCTTTCAGAAGCATATTGTCGAGTTTCCAATTTTGGGGGGTCTTCCAGTTTTCTTTTTGTGATTGAGTTCCAGTTTTAGGTCACTGTGGTCAGAGAAGGTGCTTGGTAGCTTCAGTCTTTGTAAATTTGTTGAGAGATTTTTTGTGTCCCAGCCTATGACCTATTCTTGAGACTGTTTCATGAGCACTTGAGAAGAAAGTGAAATTTGTAGTCATTGGGTGAAGTGATTGGTGTATGTCTATTAGACGTATCTGTTCCAGGTAATCATTTAAAGTGACTGCTTCCCTGTTAATTTTCTGCCTGGTTGATCTGTCCATTTTATAAGTGGGGTGTTGAAGTCCCCACTATAATTGCGTTGCTGTCAATGTCTCTCTTCAGGTCTAATAATACTTGCTTGCTATATGTGATGCTCCTTCATTTGTTGTATATGTGTTAATAAACATTATGTCTTTCTGCTGTATTGATCCTTTAATCATTATGTAGTGTCCATCTAAGTCTTTTGTTATGCACTTTAGATGGAAGTCTGTTTTATCTGATATGAGTGTAGCTCTTCTTGTTCTTTTGTGGTTGCCATTCTATTCTAGTCATTGACTTTGAGTCTTTGCTTATCTTTTGGAAGAAGGTGGGATTCCTGAATGCATCAGAGGGTTGGGTTATGCTTTTTAATCCATTCATCCACTCTAAGTCCTTTGGTGAGTTCAGTCCATTAACATTATTGATATATAGATGTTTAGTGTCATTTTATAATTTATCTTTTGTGTGTTTCTCCAGATGATGCCTTTGTGCTCTTTCTATTCTTAGGTTGGATGGATGCACTTACATTTTGGTTGATTTAATCTTTTGATTTTTTGTTCATGTTTTTCCCTGGGGATGTATTTTGATGTTATCCTGAAGTTAGTGTTCACAGCTCTATGTTTACTTCCTAATTTTATTTGAAAGCATTTTAGTTTTCTACTCATTCTAACTATCCATATTTTTGTTCTCTTTTCTTCCTCCCCACTTTTAATATTTGCTGTCAAACTGTTTCTGTATGGTTTCTTTTATACTTTATAGAGCATCCTTTAATATTTTTTTGCAAAGCTGGTTTTCTGGTGATGAGCTCCTTTAACTTTTGCTTGTCAGAAAAGATTTTTATCATTCCTTCCTTTCTGGATGATAATCTTGTCAGATATGGTATCCTAGGCTGAAAATCCTTTACTTTGAGCACTTTGAATATATTATGTCATTCCCTTTTAGCCTGCAGAGTTTCATTTGAGAAGTTCACTGACAATCTTACAATCTTATATTGGCTTCTCTGTGTGTGACATGTTTTTCCCTGGCTGCTATAATATTCTTTACATATCTTGTATTTATTAGGAACTCTTTGAGCTTCTTGGATCTGGAGGTTTTCTTAATTCTTCAGATTGGGGAAGTTTTCGTTGATTATTTCTTCAAATATGGTTTCTGCCCTCTTTTCTCTCTCTTTCTCTGGTACGACTCATATGATGTGAATGTTGGTCCTTCTGATGTTATCCTAGAGGTATCCAATGTTGTCTTCCATTCTTCAATTTTTTTTATTGCGCTGCTCATTTGTTCAAGTTCCTCTGTCCTGTCTTCCATTAAGCTGATTCTATTGGAAGCTTCATCCATCCTTTTTTGAGTGCCTCTATTAAATTATTTAATTCAGCCATTGTATCTCTTACTTGTTTGCTCTCTTGTTTTAATTCTTCTCTTTGCCTCCTGATATCTAGTTTACTGTCTCTACTGATTTCTGGATTTCCTTTTCAGTTAATTTACATACGTCTGCTATATTCAGATTTTCCTCTGGGTTTTTGTTTTGATCCATCATTTCACATCTATTTCTCTGTGTGTTTGCTCTATTTGACATTCTATTTATATTTCTGAGGTTTTGTTTTCCTGGCATTGTGTAGGTTTGACTTGCCCAGGATTGACAATCAGGCTGCAGTTTCACCTCTACCAACAAGGTGGTGCTATCCAGTACCATTATTGTTTGGGACTGCCTTCTGACTGTAATCAGGGGGTGGGGAATCCAATGGGCGGGTAACCTGCAGGCAGATATGTGTGCTATCTGCTCAGCGAACCCCAGACGCTGCCATGAATTCTTTGTGAGAGGTATTTGAACTTGGAATTTGTTTGCCTGATTTCTGGTAATGTCTGCGCCCAGCCCAATTTCACCGCGCAGGCTCCAGCTCCTTTTCTGGGGAGCTGGCTATTCTTTCACCCTCTCCTGAGTGCCCTCCTTGGCTCTGCACTGAACCCCACTGGGCCTGCCTCTCACTGCCTCTGTAGTTGATCCCGAAATCCCTAGCCTTTGCTCTAGCCTGTGTCCAAAGACTTCTAAGCTCCATCCAAAGTCCAAATCAGCGGTTTAGGTGTGAACCACACTGGGTGCCATAACCCACCATTTGTTGTCAGCTGTTCTGTCTACAGCAAGTGCCAGTTGTTTCCTCGTGTTTGTCTCAGGAAAATAGGTGATTTCTTTGTTTTTTTCCGTGTTGTGGAGAATGACCCCAAAATACTTCCTCTCAAGTCACCCTGCAGAAGTCAATCGCAAACACTTATTTTTAAAAGGCTACCATTAAATTGACAAGCAGCAACTCTTTCAAGAGTAATTCTGTACCTTTAAAAAGGAGAGGAGTTTCAATAGTTTCTCTTTGGGATTTTATTTCTGTTCTTATGTTAGTACAAGTATGGTTTGTTGATATTGTAACAATTATGAAGCACACCTCCATTGCCATATGTTTGTATATTGAACATATCTATTGAAATATAGTGAACTCTAAACTGCAGTTAGCAAAGCCCGGTAACATAAAAGTTGGTTGAAACAAAACCAGATAATATTGATGAGGCAAAAAATTCTTGTCAGGGTAACAACTCATTATTTTAATCAGTCAAGAGTATCTTTTAGACCTATACAAACTAGAAATCTGTTGAATTATGGTAACTGATATATGGATTTTTAAGTACATCAGTTTTTTCCAGATGATTTATCCATTTTCTTGATAAATATATAATAGCTCTAATGATAGAGTAATTTACAGGAAGGTTTGCAAAAGATGTAATGATGCATTGTGTTACCTATATCCACATATTCAGTAATCTTAGTTGGGTGTCTCGATCATTTAAGAGTGTGTGTGTGTGTGTGTGTGTGTGTGTGTGTGTGTGTTACTTATTTTCACGATATATGTGATATATTAGAAAGTTTATCTGGGAAGGCATCTATTTGTGAGAAGGAATTTTCAGGATCCTTGAGATACGTCTTCGGTTGAATGCATTTCTTAAGGGTGATGAAATATTTCACATCTTGTATAGGAGAACCCTGGCATTTTTTTCTATAAAGCGATGTAAATATTTTATCAAAATTTCTCTTGAAAGTGTTAATCCTTTGTACTTCAGGAACAAGGAAATCTAGTAGCAGAATCAGAATAGTAATTGTCTTAATATTGCTAAATCAGTATAAACAGTCACAGATGGAAAAGCATAGTATAATATAAATTGTATTCCTCACTCAATATCATATTGTTTTTGCACTGTTCTTTATTCTGGGTATTTCAGGGTGGCATGTGGAGTAAGGTGCTCTATACAGAAAATAAAAAAGCATTATTGTCCTTATTAAAGGAAACATTTTTTCATAACCAAAACTATAGATTAAATTATACCCCTTTTATTTTCATCATAGTGAAAATAATTAAGGTCAAGTCTTCTTCTAAAAAGCAGATTTTTAGAAGCAGTATGAAATTTTAGAAGAATCACTTACAGGTAGAATGGCTTAACTGAGGTCTTTAATTTGATCAAGTTTTCTTGGTCCTGGTATTCTTCTGAGTGGGCTTTTAATGTAAGAAAGTTGAAATTAATCGTATTATGAAAGCCTTTGAATATATTTTATGAACATCATCACAATACTTATATTGATTCTATGAAATGTGAATGACTAGTTGTACTACACAAGTGAAAAAATTCAAGTTTTGGGAGCCCACACAACTTCTATGAGGTACTAGATAGCTGTAGGTATCAAGATTCAAACCCAGTCCTGTACCCTATACAAAGCTTATACTCAGAAAACACTAGTTATTACTTCTCTGAGTTTGCAGTACATAATTTTGAGGCACAATTTTCTTAATACTGTCTATTCTTGACATTCTAATTCTTAGATATTTTTTAATAATAGACAGTATTAGTAACCAGGTTTAAAAATGTTTCTTTTGTTTACATTGCTACATTCATTTTAGAATATTGAATATTGAAATAGAATCTCAGACTATATTTCACACTTTACTCACAAGCAAAATTATGGTGCCCTTTTCCCACTACCTTGTTTCCTCATTCCTTCCCTCACCTCATACCTCCTGGTTACCACAGTCTCGAATCCTGTGAATTTTGTTGTCGTTTCTCTGTTCATTTGTTTTGTTTCTTTATATTTTACATGTGAGTGACACCACCCTATACTTTTTTCTTTTGACTTATTATACATAGCATGATCCTCTCCAGGTCCATCCAGGTTGTTATCAAGAGTACCATTTCATTTTTTTTTAGGACTGCGTATAATTCCACTAAGTGGAATGTGTGTGTGTGTGTGTGTGTGTGTGTGTGTGTGTGTCAGCTTCTTTATCCATTCATCTGTTAACAGGAATTTAAGTTGTTTCTGTGTCTTGACTATTGTGATTTATGATGCTATGAAAATAGGGGTGAAGCTATATATATATATATATATATATATATATTTCTGATTCAGAATTTTATGTTCTTTGGGTATATGCCTAGAATTGCTGAATCATATAGTAGACTATTGTCCTACTATTTTCCAAAGAGGTTGTACTAATTTAGATTACCACTGACATTGTGGGAGTTTCTGTGTCTCCCCACCCCATCCAACACTTGTTTATTCAAGTCTTTTTTTCTTTTTTATAATAGGCTATGTAACCCTTTTTCAGGTTTCTTGTATGGAAGTATTTGGTAATGGAAGACTCCATTAACTATAGCTTATCATTAAAGACCTTTATTTTTCCATCATATTTGATACTTTTGCAGAGTAGAGTATTCTTAGATGGTAGTTTTTGTATTGTATTGTAATATTTTGTCGCACACTTTCCTGGCCAAAAGTTTTCTGCTGAGAAGTCTGATGATAACTTAATAACCTTTGTAGGTTATATTTCTCTTTTCTCTAGAAGCCTTGAGTAATTTTTCTTTATTTTGGGCTTTTGCTAGTTTTACTATAGAGTGTAGGGGTTAAGTGTTTTTACATTCAGAAATTTCAGTGTTCTGTCTGCTTCTTGGATCTTCATAGTTACTTTTTTGTGATCGATGTGAAAAGTTCTCTATTCTTTTAAGTTTTCTGTTCCTTTATTCCTCTCATGTCTTTTCTTGATATCTATTATCCATTTGTTTCTCTCATGGTGTCTGACACTTCTTATAGATTTTCTTCATTTATCCTCAATGTTGTTTCTCTCCTTTTCCATGAGGTTCACCTCGATGAACTTATCTTCAGTTTCTGAGTTCTGTTCTCCTGTATGATTGAATTTGTTAGAGAGATTTTCATGTTTATTCCCCATTCCTTGGTGATATTTTGGTCTCTAGCATTTCTCTAAGGCTTTCTTCATAGTCTCAATCTCCTTGCCAAGTACTCCCTTTGATGGCTCTTTTCTGAGGCCTTTTATTTGCTTTGGTTATTTACTGTTGCCTCTTTTATCTCAATTAGTTTTTTGAGTTTTGTTATTCTGAGTTTTATATCTTTTAGGCTGTTCCAACTAACATCAATGGCATTCTGCTCTGGGAAGTTCTTGGCATCTTCCTCTCTGGGCTGTTCATATTTATTTGTGACAGATTTTGGTATGACTTTCTTCTCTCCCTTGACTTTAGCACTGTGGCTTTCATTATACTTTTGATTTCTTTCTGTGTAATGATGTTTGGTACTGGTGTGGCTGGTGTCACTCACTTGGCTTCAGTGGGGCTTGTTCTGCTCCTTAGAATTCTCTCACATGGGCCACTGAGGTTGTTGTAGGTGGTACCTACAGGTTTCTGTGGTTGCTGCAGGCAGTTTCTCTCTTGTGAGTTACTAATAGGCTACTCTGCAAATCACAGTAAGCTCACCAGCAGCCCGTGTGCTCTGTAGAGCACAGAAGTAACAGGCAGCCTCCTGGTGGTGGTGGTGGCAGAGATTTTCCTCTCTGCAGCTCTTCAGCCAGGGAGTATGTTCACTCTGTGCACTCTGTTGGGCAGTGAGGCAGCGGATTTTGATTTTTGGAATATGGCACTCACTGCATCACTTTCACCCAGGGAGATTCACAGGCATCCCCCAGTGATTAAATTTTTTTATTGTTCAATCCCCCTAATTTTAATCCTTTATTTTTTCTTACAATAATCTCAAGTCAAAGAGATAGTATTATTGACTTGAAAAGTGGTCCAGCAGTCATTCTCCTTTTGAATAGCTAAGAAATAGAGTTGTGCTTTTATTTCCTATAGCTCCATTACATCACTTGATGGTAGAGGTGGGAATCACCATCTATGACTACTCTTGGAATAGCACTTTTGCTAAAAGTTAGAATTTCAGAGTTAAATAACTTACTTTAACATTGGATTTTGACATTTAAATATTTTTTTATTGCTACATTGGAAGGTGAGTTTTCTGTAGTTTTTCTCATACACTTCTATGGTTGTAAATACCACATACATATTTGAATCTGAAAATTTGTACTCTACCCCAGAATATTTAAAAAAAGTAATTTTGCATCTACTTGCCTAATTGACATTTTTACTTTAATATCTCATATCAAAAAATGTTGAATTCTTAATATGAAGTAAAATGTGATTATGGAAAAATATCTTCCACCCAGTATCACTATCCTAACACTTTATAGCAGCCAAGATTTTAAATATATATTTCTGTATTATTGCTGTTATTATTAGTTTAATATCTGTTTACACAAGCTATGTGCTTCAACAGTACAGGGTTTTATTTATCATATATCATAGCATCTAGCAAAATGCCTGACAGTAGAGTATTTCTATAATATCATTGAATAATGGAGACTAGGAAAATATATCTAATTTGTATTATGTGCATACTAATTTGCAGATATATACATAAATTTCTAGTTAGTTCAAGAGATGGGAGAAAGAGAAAGTTTTTTTCTTCCAGTTACTCTGCTCACATTTTTTAATGACAAGATTTAGATTTGGGTAAATGTCTGCATTTCTTGTGGCTTTATTTTTTGCCATTATTCAGTATAATATAAAAATTATTCTTTTTTCATATGTAACAGATAAATAGTCCAAATACAAAACTTTAAGGTTTTCTGTTTTTAACTTTTCTTTGAATAAAGAACATAGAGCCAAAGATCTTGGAGTTCTAGTTTATATAACAACCAAGCAGGCATGAATATTCTTATAAGGAAACATCAGGCTGGCATTGGAATGTCATTCTTTTGACACACTTCGTTAGTTACATCTCTCATCCTTTTCTACTTTCTTCTTTGTAACACTGCTTTTTTTTTTTTTTTCTTGTCCCTCTGTCTTGCATTAGGTTGAAACTACTGGAAAATATTTTGTATGCAAAATTACTCTTAAGATTATTTTGCTTTTTGGTATTTCTTTGTTTTATTGAAGAGTCATTAAATCATAACCTTTTAACGGTTTTAGTTGTACATCTTTGTAAATCAACTATAATTATGTATATAATTATGTATATATATGAATACATATATAATTAAGTTTACCACAATGTTCCAATCTATTCTTCACCATACACTTGACCCATTTTTGCCTAATTTGTTCACTCTCTTTTTACTTTCCTTCTGGTAATTACTAATTGAATTCTTTATACTAAAAGTCTTTGTTTAATTCACTTTATTTGCTTGGTTGTTTTCCTTACACACCACATATGAAAGAAATCATGATTTTATTGTCTCCTTCTGACATCTCGCTAAGCATAATTCCCTTCAGGTCCATTCATGTTGTTGCAAATGACAGGACTTCATATTTTTTAATATCTGATAAGTGATACTTATTATGCTAGATTTATTTCTTGTCGGAACACTTTTGCAGCTTTCGTTATATAACAGGAGGTGGAATGCTCAAATGCATAGAGTTGTAGGCTCCTAAATTGCAACAGGCAGTTGAGTTAAAACAACATATTTTTGATGAATCTCTGAGAAAACATATAAAATATTCTATAAGTACTCAAGCTGTGTCAATGAAAATAAAACAAAATTCAATAGCAAAACATACCTTTTGTTTTTCTGCCTGCAAAGCCTCTTAAGGGGGTGAAATAGTATCACTTATTCTGTATTAGCATTATTTTTATATGTGTGCATCTATTTTATAGAGGACCTAAAACTGTGAAACAATGCAAGATAAAACAACATCTTTTCCATATTAAAATGATGCCTGAATTCCATCATATGTAAAGTAAATGCATTATATACTTATAACCAAATTTTAAAATTCATTCTTAGTAATCTGTATGTGACAGGATATAGATATATAGTATTGTGTATACCTACATGTACACTGGTAATGATTTTTAACTCTGATTTTGTAATATGAATATGATATTAACTTTTTCATATGCTCATTCTCTTTAGATCAAATGTTAAGTGAAAGAGAATGGATGCTTTGATGTTTAGTGTGAAATTATTATAAATTTTATTTATAAATTATAAATTTTAAGAAATCAATAACTTTATTAAAATAACTGCTGCAATAGTCTAGGTTTATTAAACAGTCTAAGTTTAATAAAAAGTCAAATTGTCAGAATATACAACAAATAAATTATACATTTCCTATTTAATATGATAGTTTCAATTTAAATGTATGCACATGTGTATGTAAGCTAATGAGGTGTTATTTATCTTAAGAGCTAGTAATGCAACTCATTGTAGAAGGGGGAGTTTTTCAGTTCTTTAACAAACACTATTAGGTGAGTTAATTTTCTTAAAGCACTTTAGAACTACTATATCATATAGCATATCATAATCATACACATTTCATAAAAATATTGTATGATCACATGACAAACATGTGTATGTATAAATATGGGAGGAAAGCATTATAGATTATTGGGAAAGGATGGCTATGTTAGATGTAGAACTGGTTAATATCTTACAAGTTGGTGATCCATAATCTTTGTGGATTATCTTTTCAACTAACAGAAGTAATTTATATCCCTACCAGACAAAAATCTTCAAGTTAACTTGAAATTTTCCAATCTCAGGGTTTTTAACTACTATTAAATCAAAGTTATATTTTCTTAATTAAATAATTCTTTGATGGCTCAATTAAACAATGTTCCAATGTGAAAATGAAAAGATATGCTACTTTCTTTTCGCCTTGTTACTTTTAAAACATTATTAATAACTGACAAATTTAATTTTACTTGAAGTGTATATGCTAATTTGAAACATATTGTGGAATTACTACCAAATCCAGGTAATTAGCACATCTATCATTTCATATAATTAATATAGGTAGCTGTGTGTTTGTGTGTGAGTACTGAGAATGCTTAATATCTACTCAGGACATTTTTAAGAATACAGTACTTTATTATTAACTATAGTCATTTTCCTGTGTATTAGACCCTCATAATTTTATAACAAAATTTATGCTCTTCTTCTCTCTCTCCAAATTTTATTCTGTTATAAAATAGATTTTTTGAAAAAATATTCCACGTATAAGGACTTGTGTTTCTCTATTTGACTTATTTCTCATTTCAAAATGTCCTATAGATTCATCCATGTTGTCACAAATGTCAGGGTTTTCTTTTTTTGTGACTGAATAACATTCAATTGCATATAGAAATGAAACATTTTATCAATTTTTTGTTAAAAATTTAGATTGTTTCCAGTCTTGGATGTTGTAAATAATGCAGCAATGAATATAGGTGTGAAGTTGTCTCTTCAAGATATTGATTTCAATGTTTTCAGATCTATACCCATTAATGGTAATACTGAATCCTATAGTACTTTAGTTTTTAATTTGGGGGGAACCTGCCTTCTCTTTTCCACAATGGATGTGGCATTTTGCTTACCATTAAGGGTTTTCTTCTCTACAGTCTTATGAAAATTTGTTATATATATATTTTTTTTTAAATGGTCATCCTAACAGGTGTGAGATAGTATCTCATTTTGGTTTTGATTTGTGTTTCCTTAATGATTAGTTATGATGAGCACCTTTCATGTACTTGTTGGCCATCTGTGTGTCTTAATTAAAAGTGTCTTTTCAAGTCCTCTGCCTGTTTTTTTATTTAGATTATATGCTTTTTTCTAGTAAGTTGGACTTCTTTATATATTTTGGATATTAACCTTTTATCAGATATATGGTTGGTGAATAATTTCTCCCATTTTCTAGGTTGCTTTATCAACTTTTGATTGTTTCTTTTGCTGTATGGAGCTCCTTAGTTCAATATAGTCCTACCTGATTTTTTTAAAGATTTTGTTGCCTGTGCTTTTGGTGTTACATCCACAATTTCATGTGACTATTGGCCATCTGTATCTGATTGGAGATTTTTAACTTCTTTACATCTCCAAAGTCCCTTTTATCCAAATAAGTTTAAATACATAGGTCCCAGGGGCTAGAATACAAATGGAGATGTGGAGATTCAATCCATTATCTTAGGCATAGGGTTTAAATCTGTGCAAAGATAAGACTGTGGTAAAGAGCCTGGAATGTTCAAGAAAATTGACTTTTGGATAAGAAGACAAGAACAGGTCATTATTCAGTTGTTGTATTAGTGTTATTACCTTGCCAACAATATCAGTGAGCAGAGTAGAAAACTGTGCCATGTACATTTTCAGAATTATGAGGAGTAACTTGGGCTTCATAATACCTGAATGAGATTGAAGTTATCTGTAAAATCTATTTGATATTCAGTTTACTAGTAATTATATCTCCTCTGTCATAATTTCAGATGCCTTGTTACTTGAACTTCTAAGTTCCTATGCTATAAATTTTGTGCCCATTCTAAAAGGGTCATTATTCAGTGGCCTTTGCCGCTCATGTATTGTGACTATATCTTATTTCTGAGGTCAGTACCTAATGGTACATTTTCCATATCACATCTATAAGAAAGAGAGGTAACCTCAGCTATAGTTCAACAGTATTCTACAGGTTGTATAGACAAATCAAGTCTTGTCTTATAATGTCTAAGAATATGGTACTTCAGAGAATTTGTGCAATTGAATGTTTTCACCACTTTGAAAACCTCTTTAGGTCCCTTCTCTAAGACATACCAATAGAAGTCAATTTGAAGTACAATGTTAACCTATTTTAGAGGGTTTTTTAAATCTGAAAAAATTCCTGTTCAATTAAACCGATTGTGTTAGCATCAATTTTGACTCCGACTCAGGAATTACTTTAAACTCTTTACTCAATGAACCACTTGCCATAATTGAAGACAACTTATAAGAAGGCAGCAGCCTACTGCTGGATTATCACTGATTTCATTAAGTACAAATAATAGACACTTTTTTTAACCTCTAAATGAGATGTTACTGCTTCTCTGCCCAGTAATGTAGTGCTGAGATTACTAATGTCCCAGTAGCCACCATGCCTTCAAATAGGGTCATAATCTTTCTTAAGCATCTTAAAGAGTATACCTTGAATAATGTCAACCACTAACCTAAATGCTGAAATAGTGCTTACATTAATAAGCTCATTTTAGGAATTTTGTGATCCAATTTTAGTATTTGGTATATTTCTAGTTTCTATTACCAGTTCTTTTGCTTAGAATTTTCTCTGAAAGTAATTTAACAGCAGCACTCTTATTAGTCTAAGTGTTGAGAGTCTAATGGTGAGAATATCACTGAGAAGTAGGATAGAACAAAGTCAGTTCATTATAACATATACCAAATTCATTCCTTCTGCAGAGCACAATAGAAATAAGCATTAGTAAGAGTAGCCTGGTCTTTCTGTTAAACAGTTAAGGAATTAACATTTAAAAAAGCATAATTTATAGAAAGCAAATTTGTACTTTAAGAAAATTTTCCTTAATTATGCATTTGTTTAAATGTGATGTGCACATTGAAAGACTTCAGGGGGCATATAATAATTTTTAATAATGTAATTGGGAAATGATGCCAAATGACCATTTAATTATTAAAATTACAACAAATGAATTGATTTGTCGATTCACAATGGCTCATAGATAAATTAAAATAGTTAAAATACAACTTCAAAAGAGAGCAAATGAGACGTGCTTCACTGTTAAAGTGAAAGATGGCAAAGACTAGTTTGAAAATAGGATTTTTGTTGAGATGTCATTGTATATGCCTAAAAAAAAACCATGGCTAGCAAATGTGTGAAGTTATGTAGAATAATTTACTGAATATAATTTTGTGAAATATTTTGTAAATCATGCTCCAGTTCAATTTTTTGATTAAAATATAAACTATGCGGTTTCTATCCCTTAAGATAATTATGTCATAGATTTGTTGCATTTCTTATATTTAACTTGAAATTTGCTTGTCTGTTGTACTTGACATTGAATATTGAGAAAATAGACTTAAAGTAATAATATAGTGCTTTGATTTTATCCTCGTTTTATTACTTTGATTGTTTTCCTTTTCTGGATAAATAAATATGTGTTTATGATATGGGAAACATCTTAGAGCAAGGGGGGAAGATCAAGTTAGATTAACTTGCTGTAAGAAATAAAAAAGATGAAATCCTTATTTTTAAAATCAGAATCCTTTATAGGAAAGTTTAGAAGACATTTTTTATCATGTCATATTTTTAAATTTTATCTAATGTTAATGTTGGGCCAATAGGTATTGTTAAGTTATGATAATAGATTTATTTAAAGAACCAGGTATTGGAAAACAATTCTCATATTCTTTTCATTCCCTTCTGTACCCAGAGTAAAGTTGCCTCATCTACCTTTCTGGCATAATTGATGGATAAACTCAGCATTCTCCCTCCTCAAACCAAAGCCAAGACTTAAGCTCAGTGGCATCTTTTCTCTTGCCTGTCACATTCTCATTATCCTAGTCTTACATTTTCTACTGGTTACAATAAGTTAGTTTTTATAGTTCTGATAACTGCAAAAAATACTTCTCAGCAAGATAAGAATATAGGATTTATCATAACTTATTATCTGCCAGTTATCCCCAAGACTTATTTAGAATTTTCAAAGAAATATGGCACTGAACGAATTAAAAGGAATATTTTATTTAAGATTATTGCAAAAGGGGGTCAAATGTGTTGCAAATAGGGGAAAGAGAATGAACTCTATTCAAACAAAAGACTGAACAGTTTTTAAGGGGTGAGTGAAAAATTATTAGAGAATACATTAGCTGTGAGATTGGTTAATGTGACTGAGTCAACCGGGTAGCTAATTTGTGATAATTGAAGATAATGCTCGACTCAGTAAATAAATATCTCTCTGCATTACTAAATTTCAGTAGGAGACATGCCAAGTCTTTGAGAAAGATGTTTCTGGGATATAAATCTCACAAGAGACTGGGAAGATATCTATCTCAAAGGAATAGAAAAAGAGTTTACAGTTGCTTGTTTTCTAAAGTAACAAACGGCAGGTCAAAGGTCTATCGTCAAGAAGTCTATTGAAAGTTGAGTCAAACTGAGGGATATCTTGATCTTTTACTAAAGCCCATATTAATTCATTTCCCATTCCCCCAGAGTTAATCTAATAAAGTGCTATTTTTACAAAGATTACCTTGTTTCCAAGTGAATGTTGAAGGTAATACTTAAACCACTAGCATCTTAAAACATGAAAACAGTTATACTGCTGTAATCCCCGATCACTGTGACTTTGTATTCTAAACTCAGAAAATATAATAGTGAACTCTGGTGGAATAGTGGTTGGGCACAGTTCACATACATTCCCGATCACTGTGACTTTGTATTCTAAACTCAGAAAATATAATAGTGAACTCTGGTGGAATAGTGGTTGGGCACAGTTCACATACATTCCCAAGGTCCCAGGTTTGTGTCTGGGGCCAGTTTGTACAACCAAGATGAACGACTAAATAAAATAATTTTTGAAAAACGGTGCTTCCTTCTCTCTCTTCCTGCATGCCTTCCTTGCCTCCCTGCGTCCTTGCCTGTGCTCACCATTCCTGCCTGAACCTTTCCTTTAAAATACAGAATATTACTCCACAGTTTTATAGGCTGAAGGCCTCCCACGGTAACAATATTTAGACATAGGGCTTTAGCAGGTAATTAAAGTTAAAGGAAGTCGTAATGCTGGTATCTTAAACCTCTAGACGATTGGTGGCCTTGTAAAAGGAGGAAGAGACAGGGAACTCTCCCCCTAGTTTTCCTGCCCTCATCTGTTTTAATTAATTTCTAACTTCATTTCACTGTATTTAGAGACTTATATTACGACATATTGATTTACTATTCCATTATACTTAATGTAAATTCTTTATTGTTGGACGTGATATTCTTAACATAGCAAATATGTTCTGCAATTTATATATTCTATATCTTTACTGATTTTCCATACTCTTTGAGCTTCTTATTCACTATCATGTATTGATAATATACGTTGTCCATAGTAATTATGCATTTATCTACTTCTTTTAGTTCTAATTCTTTAATATATTTTGAAGTCATGTTAACAGGTACAAATTTAAGATTTTGATAGCTTCCTTTAGCATTATGAATATTTCCAGTAATGATTATTTAAAGTCTGCTTTTAATATTAATATATCTACATCATGTTATTATCAGTTACCTTTTCCCAAAATCTTAAATTAATCTCCTTCTTTGTTTAATGAGAGTACGTCTCTGTTTTTAATACCACAAAAGCTTACTCTGTGTGAGTGTGGTTATTGTTATAATAATTGTAAATAAAAATATTTCTCAAATGGGTTTATCTGATGCAAAATGGAAATATCTCTTGAGGATATAGGATCTTGGAGGCTGATAAATGTCTAAAGTTAAAAATCCTTGGGAATTCAGAGAAATCTTACCTAGTTTGCAGAATTTCTGTTCTTGATTCTGTCTTTTTCCTTCCTCTAGTATGTAAATTACATGAAAAGGATTTGCCTTTACATTGATTGCTATTTCTCCCAGTACCTAGAACTATGTCTCATATATAATATATAGTCTATGAATATCTATGTAATAAACAATGTAATCTTTCTTTTTCCCAACAGCTCTCATTGTAGGATTCTAATATTTCCATTTTAGTAATGATGTAATTGAGTCCGAAAAGGGTAATTTTCTCGAGGTAACTATGTCAAGAAGAAGAATTATTAAAGTTTGATAGTAAAGGAGAGCATTTCATTGTAGTTTCCACAGGGTGACACACCTTAGCTGAGAGAAAATATAGGAATGTGGTGGCTAAGAATACATGTTCCAGATCCAAACATAGAAACCACCTCTGTTCCTGTGACTGTGTTAAGATACATAAGCCATCATTTTTTATTTTCTTATCTGTTAAATATAGACAATAGTATTCACCTCACTGATTTGTTTTGAGAATTGAATCTGTGAATTATTGAAATATATCATTATTTATAAGGCAGATTTGCTTTTCTCCCCATAGATATTACTTGGGAGGAAAACTAAAATCCATCCTATTGGAATGCTTTCAACTTCTCCAAACTTTATTTACTTACTGTTAGGCCTATATTTTCTATGATTCTCCTATTATTTTCTTTTATGATACTTGTTCCCTCTCATGTGTGCTGTCTCCCAACAATACATCCAGTCTCTGAGAACTAAAGGATGGAGTTTCCTCTCTCTCTGCTATACCCTCTTTTTCACCCTTCCTGTTGGGTCTTTCTCATCAGCATTTACATATGTTAAGATCTGTCTTATCTTAAAAATTCTAAATTCATCTTCTCGTCCAATCATCACTGCTCGCAAAAACTCAAGAAATTGACTGCACTTATGGTCTTAATTTCCTAATTTCTTAAACCATCTCATCCCTTGATTTCCATTCCTTTGTTCATTTTTAATATAGTTTTAAAATATTGGAGTTCTTAGAGATAAGTAACCTTGTCCTGTGGTTAAGTGACAGTAACTCTGGAAGCTTGCTGAGCATTAGAGTCAGTCTTAGGATTACAGGAAAAATTGTAAATGGCTAAAGGTCTCCCTCTCAGTTTCTGATTTAATTGGCATGGGTAGAACCTGAGATTCTGCTTTTTTTTTAAATCATGCATTGATTGTATTGATTAAGTATGAACCTCAGTGCTTTGAACTTTCCCATTTCATTTCATTCATAGCTGAAGTTTTGTTTACTATAGATGAATGATAATATATATCTACATTTTAGATTATAACAACTTTTTGCATAGGATATTGGAATTTTCAGGGAATCCAAAATCTTGAAACTGACCATGAAATATTGAAACTGGCATAGTTCAGCGTAAAAGAAAAAAAATAGATTTTTAGCCATGCTAAAGATAGATCTAGCAGTCTTCTTGTATTTTTATAGTCTTCTTATTTTTTTATGAGTCCAACATTCATTGGTATCTGGAGTTCAGAATAGACTAGTTTCAGAAATGGTGGTTTTTATGTGGAAGAACGAAGAACATGCATGAAAGACGTGGGAACAATGTAAGCAAAGATGAGATTTCAGGAGAACAAATCGCAGAGAATGAGAAAGTCTTAAAATATTTTTCTACTGAAAACACTTTTTTTTATTTCTTAGGATATAGTGGAATGAAAACTTGACAACTATGAGATAAAATGAGGCTGATGCAAGTCTTTTCTGGAGGTTTAAATTTGACTTCAGAAAATGTTTCTGACAGGGTTATAGTGCAGGGAAAATGAGTTATTAAATGTGAATGGATCTGATGAAGTCTTAATAGAAAGTAAGGGTTTGACAAACTAAATATGCCTTTCTTGAAGAAATATCTGTGAATATCCCCTCTCTGTTGATCTTTTTGTCAATAAATTTTAAAATTTAGTAAATGCTTGTGTATTTCTATACATATCAAAGAGCTATAAAAGTTCCTTTTCTCCATGTGTGTTCTTGGGAAGAATGTTCAGTTTGTCATTCTTATTATAATTTTTACAAAGTAAAACTTTGGAAGAGAGATGAATAATTTTCAAAAATACGTATTAGGTAACTTTATCATTTCAAGCTAATTAAATCTTAATGTAGTTCAATTACCATATATTTATAACCTTGTTTTTCATAACCCTGCTCAGATCTTTAGTTATGACAACTCATTAATCAAATATATTTACTCTAGTCACATTTTTTTCCTAAACAGTTCAAAATAAAGCCTATCATTATGATCTAAAATGATTCTCATTTCTTTTGGAAAATAAAACACTCCAAAATGTTATATTCTTCACTCATAGCATTATACTAAAACCTTGACATTCTTAAATTGTGGCAAAAAAGGGATTTTTTTTAGTAAATAAGATTTTATGATTCTGCTAATTTACATTTGTAGAAAAAAAAGAGCAGACACATTTTAAAGGTAATAGCTAATCTGCCTTAAACACTCTAACAGCTAAAGATAAATTATAGTTAACTTTTGTTTCCACATTGCTCATAAAAATTAGTGTGTATGTAGGTATGTATGCATGTATGCACACACATAAGTAATGAAAAGAAATTAATTCACTTATACTGGAAGATAAATGAATAAAAAAAGCTTTTAAAATGTAAGAACAAAATTGTGGTCACCAAGGGAAAAGGGGAAGTGGGATGGGTAAACGGTTAAAGGGTTTAATTTTATCTTGGAGGATTAAAAACTAGTCTTTTTGTGGTGATCATAATGTAGGCCTATAGATATTGAATTATAATGTTATAACCTGAAAACTATATAATTATATAAACCTGTCATTTAAATATATTTTGTTAATATGCAAACTTTAAGAAAGTGTACTGAAAGATAAATTAACCTACACCAAACACTCAGTTTATGATTATCCTTAATCATTATGAAAGTTAATCTGATTATTTTTTCTTTTGGATAGTTAAATCTTTATTTTCTTTATTATTGTTGTTGTTATTATTTGTGAAATATACCTTAAGGATGGCCTAGTAAGCATTTATATATCTTTTCCCTTAGTTTGTTCAATTAAAGTAACAATAATGTACAACATTATACAGGTTTCAGGTATATAGCCTTATAATTTGGTATGTATAATTACTACATTATGACCCCCATTAAAAGTCCAGTTTCTATATACCACCCTACAACTGACCCTTCCATCTGATTTGCCCACAACTTCTCTGACAACCATCATCTGTTCCATAAGATTGCTTTATTTTTAGTTTGTTCTTTTTTAAAATTTTCGGGTATACAGATTTATATTTTGACATCTGTATATATGACTTTATGATTATCATCAAAAGTCTAGATTCTGTCTATACCATACAGTTAACCCTCTGTATCCAGTTTACCTGACTCTCATTTCTCCTCTGGTTGTCAGAATTTAAGGGTCTGATTGAAGTTTCTTGTTCATTTGCTTTGTTTCTTTATACTATGTTTGCTTTGTAGTTACCATGAAGTTCAGATAAAGCTTTATTTGTGTAATGGGTTGAGGACCACTTAAATCTGAACACATTACATTCTCTTCTCCCCCATTTTAGGTTTTGATGCCTCATTTTGCATCTTTATCTTGTATGTATTATTTAATAACCATGATACTACTTTTTGCTCTTTATGCTTTCTAGTGAGATATTTTTATGCATGTTTGGGGGTTGCTTATTACTTTTTTTTCAATTAGAGTAGTCCTTTTAACATTTTTCCAGGCCTACTTTAGAAATGATGAATTCCTTTAGCTCTTACTTGTCTGGGAAATTCTTGATTTTTCCTTCCTTCTTCTGAATGTTAACTTTGCAGGTGTAGAATTGTTGGTTGGAGTTTTTTTACCTTCACTTCTTTCATATGTCTTGCTACTCTTTTCTGGCCTCTGAAGTTGCATTTGAGAAATCTGCTTTATCCCCTTATGGATTTTCCTTGCTGTTTTTAAGACCCTTTTTTTAATCTTTTTTTTTTTTTTTTTTTTTTTTTTTTTTTTTTTTTTTTTTTTTTTTTTTTTTTTTTTTTTTTTTTTTTTTTTTTTTTTTTTTTTTTTTTTTTTTTTTTTTTTTTTTTTTTTTTTTTTTTTTTTT